>PTFA01000211.1:471293-587077 GCA_003342895.1 Casuarius casuarius
CCCCCCCAGCCATCTCTGGACCCCCGTCCCGGGCAGCGGCACCCGGTGCGGTGACGGGGACAGGGACGGGGACGGGGACGCTCACGCGGTGCCTCTCTCTCCGCAGGGGCTTCGGGAAGCAGGGCTTCCAGTGTCAAGGTGAGTGCCGCGCTGCGGGCACCGGCGCGGGGGGCCGGGGAGCTTCCCGCCGGGTCGGGGTCGCCGCCCTCTCCGTCCCCCGGGGCCCCGTCACCCCCGCGGGGAGCGTCGCCGCTGCGGCCGCGGGAGAGGAGTCCAGTCAGCATCCGCACGGGAATCGCCGTGCCCAAACCGGGGAAGCAGCTTAGTCATTTTCGTAACCAACCAAGCGGCCGGTTGGTGCTTTTAAGCCGGTTGCTGGTCCGGTTTTGTTAGCGGAGATAAGCGGCGAAGCCTTCGCGGGAGTACCCCCAAAAAAGGCAAGGGGAAGTCTATCGTTTCAGATGCGCTTGTTACGAAAACGCGCTCTCCCGGCAAGCGGGGCGCGTGCCGGCGCGGGCTGGGAGGGCTTGAACGGCTTGGTTGTGTTGCTGGGGAAAGTGAGGCTTTGTGGCAAAACACGCTGCGAGAGCTTCTGGGTTACTGCAGCCAGAATTCCTTGTTTTCATTCTGCAAGGGCTTTTTGGGGACTTAGGATGTGCCCTCATGAAATTAAGACGAGCTAACCTAAATGTGGGTGCCCAGTGCTCTTTGCTAGCCTAACCCTGTAGGTCGGGTCTGCTGCCGACAGCGTGGCCGGTCCCAGCTGCGGTGGCGGGGGCCTCACCTGGGGGAGGTGAAAATCTGGGCTTGCGGTCGTCAGTGCTGACACCTGTAGTTGCTGGCACTGGAATTTTGCTCTTGAGAGTATTTGGGGCAAAGTTTCATTTTGGCGGGTAGCCGAATCCCAAGATGAGGCATTTTGCATGAGAATAAAACCCCTGTATAACTGTAATAGCACGGGAGCAGCTAGTCTTGGCAGACTTCACTTGTGTCTGAACCAGCAAACAAGCCCCGTTGGATTACAGCGTGCAACAGACTCAGAGTCGAGCTGCGAGGTGTCGCGGAGGATCCGAGTCTCCGGGTGCCGGCTCTGCCCGCGCGGCACCCGGAATCTGGGGCAGGCGCCGGCACGGGGGCTGCTACCRTGGCCCAATGCCAGGATGGACCAGGTCTGGTCTTGGTGCTCTTGGGAGCATCCCTGCAGATGCTCCTGCAGGCAGTAAAATCCAGCCCAATCAAATCGTCTCTGAATCATGCTGCTACTCATCCATAACACTTGCCACCTGCCTTAAGAGTATACCTTAAAATACCAAAAGCAAATCCCTGCCACCTGTCCCAAACCTCCAGCTGAAGGCCTTGGCTGATGGCAAGGAGAGAAAAAGCAGATATGAAGGCTAAAACATGTCCTGGTGGTGGTGTTCAAGGTTATGGTTACCCCCGGTTCCCGCTGCAGGTGCTGAGCTCTTGTACATGGGCAGCTTGATCCTGTTACTCAGAAGAGCTTTGTGTCGCTTAGGTCTCTTGTTGCGGGTCTTCCTATGTTGATATGGCCATTCATTTCTTGGATTTCGTTATGGTGTGTGCAGCATCGTGCCGCGCATGTTTATACAGATATAACATCCCCGAAATTTGAAGTGTGCTAGAAAAGGTTAGCTGGGATCATCTGCTGGCGGAGCAGCGTTCTCGCTTTCTTTCTGTATAATTTCTGGTGCTTTGCTCAGTTCTGCCTATAGTGTTCAGTATCGGATAATTTGAGCCTTTTAAAGTTGGGGTTTTTTTTTTCAAGCCGTTACGAACTATTGTCCAAACCTGTAATTGTGCACTTGCTTCAAGGTTTAACTTTAACTGTTTTTAACCAATATTAAATCAGTCTTCCATATGAGGTCAGTAAATAGGACTGCAAGGATAGTCTCAGACTTGCTAATGCATGGCAATTGCTCTCCAAACGCAGAGACCTCCTCCTCTTCCCCACCCCCCTTATTAAGCAAAGCAATCCTATCCTGTGGTTTCTTGAAGTAGGCGTCTTTAAGAGGCTGAAGTGACATCAGTAGGATCCCATTAGTATGCTGTGCTCAGTGACATTTCCAAAGGTGTGTGACTGGTCTATAACATGTATTTCTACCTTAAGAAACCACTTTCAAAGTTAGTCTGGTATTGCAAACATGAAAAGCACGTTACTCTGTATTGCGCTGGCATCCTGAGATTCTGCAGGCTGCAGTACATAAAGTCGACCAGTTTTACCTTGAATACCTTCCTAAATCAATGAGTATCTGTGCGTTTTTACATATGTCTCCTTCTGTGAGGTTTTGAGATCTCTGGGTGTAAAATGCTCTTAATAGTGAGACTGCTGTAACTTAAACTGTGGGCGTGATCTTCATTAGCGCGAAAGCATCTTGCAGTTGGTATCCCACGGTGGAAGGCGCGCGGTGCCTCTGCGTAGAACGCTTCCAGGTTAGGAAGTCAGGCACGAGCTGTAACTCGCTGCTGCCTGCCATCTGCTTTGAAATCACAGCTACCCGAGGAAAGCTCCGGGAGGGATTTCAGTCCTTTCATGGCAGGAGGAAGAGCTAGGAGCGCCAGGCCTGGCGCTGTGCACGGCATCACTCCTTCTCCCAGAGCTGATCGAGCTATTAGGCTGGGGTCCTTTGCACCAGTTGGTCATGCTGTACGTGAATCCTGTTTCATGAAGCTCTGCTGGCATCAAGCCCTAGACTGTTCAGGCTGTGCTCTGCGCTGTGCTGCAGCTGCTGTTGCATTTGATAAATAAGTTATATCTGCGAAAAAACCTCTGGACTAGCTTTTGTTTAGGGGTTTTGTTTCTTCAGCTGTAAGTGGCTTACGGCAAGCCTTTTATTGTAGTTTTTAACTCTCCGTTTATTGAATACAGATTCAGTTCAACTTTAACAACTTCCCCAGCTATTTTACTCTGTTTAGAGGGGATGCCTGGAAATGCAGCTGAAGCATATGCCTGTCTCATTTCTGAGCTGTTTTCTATTGCCGTGTTTGCTTAAGTAGGTTTTCACTTGTGCCCTGATTTCTTTCTAGGACATTTTCACTAATTAGATTATTAATTAGCTCATTACTTGTGACTTTCGGCAGGAAGTTTGGAGAAACTGGCTCTTTGTAGCTTGAAATACTAACGGGCACCACAAATGCCACTTAACTGCTTGCTAATCTCCTCCTTTTCCTTGTATAAATCTCAAAACCTATTGGGCTGCTGCCCTAAAGGGAGAAAGCATTTCTGGGCTGGGCAGCCCGAGGTCTGTGCGCGTGCCGTCCCGAGGCGCGGGGCAGACTTTGCAGGATAATGCAATATCAATACCCCGTTAGGCGCCGACTCCGCTGGAGAGCTGCGGGTGTGCCCGGAGCTGCCGGAAACACGGACCCGTTCTGGGAGCAGGCTCGACGCGCGCTGGCTGCGTGTCAGCCGGGGATGCGGATGGGGCTTTCTGGCTGCGTCCTTGTGATCTGTCACAGCTGAAAGGTGTGCGAGCTGCGATGTGACCTCCCGCACGACAGGGAGAAAGGGGGTCTGTGTCCTGCCCTTCCTCCTTCCTGCGGTTTGAGGTCCCTCTGCCTGATACCACTACCAGGGAAACGTGAGGAGGGAGAGAAGCATCTTGTTATCAGAGGACCGTTGTGGAAGAACAATGTGTGGCCTTTAAGTTACAGCCGATGGCTTTGCTGTCTCAGTTCTCCTAAGCAGTGCTTTAGGAGTGATAAAGGAAAATGAACTAGTTCGAAAGCCCAGGAGAGTGATGTTCTTGCGTCGTCTTCTCAGAACGTGCAGATTCTGGGAGCTGACGGCTTCCTCTGTCTCCTCTACCAATGTTCCCTCCGTGCCATCCTTGGCATCTTCCTCCTACTGTCTGCACAGCTCTGTCTCCTTGCTGATGCTGCAGACCAGGGGATCGGCTGCGTTGCAGGTTTCGTGATGAGAGCACAGGCTCTGAGAACCAGATTCACTTAACCTGGAATCGCCAGCAGAGCTGCCAGGCTGCGTTTTCACCTTGGGAATCTGGGAGGAGCAGGAGGAAGAAATGCTCACCTAGAGGTGAAGAGCCGTGTAACGTGATTCTCACTGCCGAGCAAAAAATAACTTGCATCTGCTACTGTTTGCACGTGTGCAGAGTAATTAGGAAAGATCTTGGAAAGAAGATTTTGGCTCCTTAGGGGAGAGAGGGAGAGAAAAGCGTCATTTAATAACAGACGCTTAGATCTTCTGCAGTAACTTTTCTGGGGAAAAATGTTTACTTCTTATTCCCAGTTATGACTGGGTAAGCAAAGATACTCTTCAAACACTTCTCTTTTTGAAACTTCATACAGAAATATACTTCCCTCTTCCAGGTTTTCTTCCTCCCCTCCAAATCCAGTGCACTCATTCATTTTGTGTTTTCATTTCAACAGTTGATACAAAAACTAAGCAGCTAGAGGAGGTCAGGCAGGACTTATGTTTTAAGCAAGTATTTCTCTCGCACTATCTGCCTTCAAAACCCACCCTTCCTTCCCCCGCGTCTCTGCCGCCCTCCAGACGGAAGCGAAACCCAGAGCAGTTCTGGTCTCTTCAGCTGCAGCTCACACTGATGCTGGGTTGTTTTGTTTGTCGCCATTAACTCCATGCGGGCTTTCAATGTGCCTCTTTATTGACTGTATTAAGCAAGTGAGAAACAAAAGCAAAACAAACTCCAATCATTCAGACTTGCCTCAAACCCAGTAATTTAGTGTCAACATATTATGCACACTAGAGAAATGTTGGTGTTCAAATAGACTAATTAAAAATGTTACTGCAATTACTTTTGCAACACAAATGATGCTAATTATATAATGCTGCAGAAATTGGAAACATAATTTTGGAGAATTTCTGTGCGCCTCGCAGTGGTAATACAAGCCTCGGTGTTCTCGCGGCGAAGCCCCCGGGCACGGGGCGCCCGCCGCTTCGGCTGCCGGCGGCAGCGCTTTGGAGCAGGTAGAGACAGAAAGGGGAAGTCGGTCTGGTCCCCGCTCGCTGCGCCGGATGGCCTGTGGTTCTGCAGAACTGTGAATAAGAGAGAGCTGACGGGGAAAATGGGAAGATGCACGCCTTTATGTTCTGGTCAAATGGTTAAGTTTCCTTCAAAGGCTGGTTTTAAAGCCTGTGCCCTGCGATGGTTTCCCCAGCACTGCTCCTTCCTGCTCCAGTACGAGCAATTCGGAAAAGCAGTTGAGGAAGGAGGCGTGCTCTGGAAGGAAATGTGAAATTGCAGCAGCCCTTCGCTGCGTAGGGTCTGCGGCTATCGGGTTCGGCAGGGATCACTTGATCTCTTAAGCCGTTTAGTATCTCCTTACAGCGCAGAACAGTCCTTTTAAGCTTCTTGGTGGAAGCAGTTTCTCTTTCCCTTTCCCCTTTGCAATTAGCTCGGTAGATTTTTCTGTCTCATCTCCTGCGATAGCTGCCATGCCAAAATGATCTTGGACCTCGATCACCGGGCGGTCGGCTCCCTTCCCTTGGCGCGTGGCTGGCCGGCGTCGGAGGTGGGAAGCTGGGGAAGGCGAGTCGGTCCGGGCCGGCCCCGCGCGGGGCTCCTGCACCGGGGGGCAGCGGGTGGGTGGCACCGAGTCCCGCCGGTGCCGTCGTCCGTGGGTCCCCTGCAGAGCCCGAACCAGCCCATGAGCCTCCGTGGTGACGGCTCTCAAGTTATCGAGCCTTCCCGTGAAATGTAACGCCGGGGCTGTCCCTGGGGAGGCCTTTGAGCACCGGATACAGGCTTTTCTGGGTGTGTGCTAATCGAGAGCGGGGACGTTGGACTGACGTTGCGTGCAATCCTGCAAACGCTTCTCGCGCCCTGGGCTGCTGCAAGGCTGTGCGGGGCACCCTTACGCGAGCGGCGAGCTTGCACTCTTCCTTCTCCAGGGCTGTGGCTCAGGGCACTGCACGAAGGGGGCCAGACACCCGGGCGATGGCCGTGCGCACGCGGCTGGCTGGACGGGGCGGTGGCTGGATCCTTGCTCCAGGGCCAGCGCTGACCACTGCTGCAGCCAGGCCTGGAGAGATCGCTCTTCCAAACACGTGCTAGAACATAGAGCAGGCCACGCTTGTCTTCTCCTCGCAGTTTTGCAAGGACCTAGTAGTCCGGGGTGCCTGAGGAATGGGTACCTCTGCACTGCAAGGAGTGACAAGGCTTCAGACCCTGCTTTAGACTAGATAGGTGGATGCTGGGGGCAGTGGGCTGTGCCAAGGTAGCGTAGGCTCCGCGCTGCTGTGACCGTGGGCGCCCGACTCGCCGCGCAGCAGGTCTGGTCGTGCCCACCTCGGCCCTTGTCTCTGCAGTCTGGTTTGTGGCCGCACGCCTGCCCGTCTCGGCTCTGGTGGAAGGTGCTGGGGCTGCAAAACAGAACAAGACCATGCGTATTTGATTGCTAGTGCAAAACGGGAGATGGGTTTGAATCTCCTCTTAAAATCTGGCCTGAATTCTGTTAAGATACTGGGGTTTATCTAGAAACTCGGGCTAGAGGAGTTCCCCCAGCCTCCTGTCCGTGTGTTGCTGTCCTTCCCCCAGCTGCCCCGCATAGCTCATCGTTCCTCCAAGTTCATTTGAAAAGAAAAAAAATCTGTAAAAATGCTTGAAACATTCATCAATGCTAGCCAGTCCTCCTTTGGGTTTATCAGCAAATAAGTCGCATGATCACTGTGACTAAGAAACTCACTTCTGACTGTGCCCCTAATATAGTTCAGGGCAGAACTGCTTGGAACATGTAATTAAAAAGTGTGCAGTCAGAAGGGAAATGTTAAAGTGCTGTCTGCTGCTCTGATTCGCGTGTGTGTGGTAACGAGAAGGGATGTGGTGGTGGGTGGGATGGGATTTTGCCCAAGAGAAATGTTTGGGTGGATTTCTCCTGCAGGAGCCAGCTGTGCAGAGGATTAGTGCTGCACATTCGCATAAACAGAGCTGCGGACCTGCCGGAGCCTGGCCGTGGGCTGGGAGCCTTTCTACGCACGTGACGAGGCTCCGGCGTGAAGGACAACGCAGAACAGCAGCGGAGGGTGTTGGAAGTGCTGCGCGATTAATTCCTCTAGTCTTGCTTCATGAATCATTATTCTGAAAGTCCATAAATTAGAGCCATTTAGAAAAGGTGAGTAAGAGGCTCTCTGCAGGAGAGGCGTAACGGTGGGTCTTTCGGGCAGCGTGTTCCTCGTTTTGCTCAAATTGCGAATATAGGGCAGATCTGCCCAGGGCTTGGTCCCGACAAAAGCAACAGGGACAAAACTGCCGAAGCAGGACTCCTTGCGCAGGGGTCCTGGATGCTGCCCTAGGTTTCCGCTGCGATGTTTTGCGCTGTCCTGTGCATTGCGGTCCCCAGCATCCCGCACGCTGCCCGTGACGGTGTGCACCTTGTCTCTGATGGCCGGGCGAAGGGAGAGGGAGGAGCGAGCACGAAGTGCTCACAGACCCTCCTCGTTCTGCGGATGACACTGATGGACGGAGTGAGGCCCATCCCTGGCCCTCCTGCACGTCGGTGTAGTCCCGTACCGCGAATGTCAGCAGAAACCCTTGCTGGAGCCCAAGCTGCTGTGCTGCTCACAGTGGGAACCTTGCAGTGACCCCCCCGAATTTGAGTGTTGCACTGAAATGGGGCATCCAGACAGAGAAACGGGGCGAGGGGGTGTGGGCACGGGTGCAGTAAGAAGTGAAGGCGGTCCCTTGGGTTTCACGTCCCCTCGAGGAAGGAGTATCCGTGGGCTGCCGCTTCCCTACCTCCGCGCCATGGGAATGGTTTCCCTCGGGGGAGAGCGGGTCYGCTCGGGACCGCTCGCCCGTCCCACGATGACTGCTGCAGCTTGGCTGGGAGCCCCCGGGCAGAGCAGAGGGGGGCGGGGGGGCTGGATTACCAGCAGGGATGTAAGATGGAGTCAGTAAACGTTGTCCTCCAAAGAGCGACCCAATGAAGGAAGATGAAAGCCTCCCCGCAGCCGTTCAGTCCCGTCGGAGCTGATGTTCGGGAGCGTTTCCCGAACACTGGGACCATTGTCGATGTCCCCGGGAAAGAAAGCGCTGTTGGGGCGGGGGGACTTGGCTGCAGCCCTGTCCTGCCGGGCTGGGACAGCCCTCGGCGAGGAGGCAGCTTTCCACAAGAGCCGCGGGAGGGGCGGGGGGGGGAAGAAGGCTGCAGCTGTGCGGTGCTCTGCAGCGGCCACGCTCCTCGCCCTGAGCAGAAGCAGCTCCCACCAGCGGCTCCTCTGGCCGCGGCTCTCCCGGGCAGCGGCGTTCCCGGCCGTGGGGCTCCGCGGGCACCGCGGGGGAGCAGCCGCGGGGCCTCTCCCAGGGGTTAGCCAGCCCACTCCGTCGTGTCTCATCCCGGGAAGCTGAGCCCTGATGGGCAGCGAACGGCTCCGACTGCAGCAAGCTGCCGTTGCCAGCAGTGACTGCCGAGAGCTGAGGGGGGGAGCTGGATCAGGGTGGCTTTGCCGTGCCGGAGAGCCTGCGTGCTCGCTCCGCGCGCGGGACGCACCTCRTGCAAGCGGTCAGGGCTCGGCTGAGATGGCTGGAGCGAAGAGGTGCCTCCAGCCAAGGAGCTCTCTCCTGTCTTGAGGTCACCCGCTTGGCTTGGGTCCTGGCGGTGGCCGGTGCCGTGCACGGTGAGATGCTCGGTGGCCGGTGCCGTGCACGGTGAGATGCTCGGGGGCCAGTGCCTCCTAAAACAGCTTCTGTCCCCTAAGAAATACTTCTGCAGGTTTGTAACCCACGGTGCCGGTCGGGAGAAGGAGCAAACCGCTTTGCTCCCTGCGGGCAGCAGCGGGGTGCCTGGCCCCGGAGGGGGGCACGGCCCCGTGGGCGCTGCGGCTGCGGGGGGCATGCCGCGGGCAGGGGAGGGTCCCCGTGGCTGTGGCTCTCGCTGGACTCCGTCCCCYCTTTTCTGATTACCGCAGTACAGGGGTGAGCGGTTTATTAGTCCTGCTGTTAGACCAGCCTCCACTGGAAAAATAGACAAAAACATTCTCCTTACGAGCCGGCCACCTGAATTCTGTATAATTAAACAAACTGATAACTTGGGAGCAGTAGTCCTTCTCTTCCTTTTGAGGATTATTCAGCTGTTAGTAGATATGGGAGGAGGCAAGACCAAACCATATGAGGGTCATACTTGCTACAGTAGCTCAGCTCGCACCATAGCTTCCAGCAGCGGATCCCGTTTCTCTTTAAAAGGAAATGCATTTTGTGAAACCATGGCAGATGTATTCTTGCAGCTCCACTGTGCAGATTAAGCTGCGCGCTGCCAGCTTTCTTCAGCTGAGGATCTGCTGGCAGCGATGGGTTTTGTCTGCTGGCTGCACGCTGATCTGCAACGCATAAATCACTGCAGGACGGTTCCCCCGCAGCCGCGTCGGCTGCAGTTCAGCGCTCGGTGCAACGTGGAATGAGGCTCATCACCTCGTTCCCGAGAAGAGGTCGCTCTTCCTTGCGTAATGGAAGCCAGTTACTTTCTATTCTWGTTTACAAAGTGCCTCTTTTTTGGTAACTCTCCAAAGCTCGCAGACTTGGAGCGTAACAATAGCTACTCTGCTGCTACGTGTTGATAAATGCTATTAGCTAAGACGTGGCTCTTCGCTTGCTCCCGCGTTCCTCGGCGGCCTGCGCAGCGTCTCCGCTGGCGTGTGCGAGCTGGGAGAGGGTTACTCGCGCGCCGATGCGCATGGCGTGCGGGGTCGGAGCCGCGTATGTCATCTGGCCGATTCTTTGTGGCTCATAGTTGACCTGAGGCATAATTGTGACTCTGCGCAAACTGTTTGCTTTTGAGGGATTRGGGCTGACTTCCTCGGCTGTTTATAGCTGTCTTGCTTTTCCCATCGTGTAGAAAAAGCAGCTCCAACAGGTGTTCTGGGGTGAACACCTGTACCTTGTTAACCTCTCGTTTTTGGAGTTTGATTTCTGTGAGCACATGTGCCACTGCGGCTAAATCCTCACTGCCACAGCTGAAGTGCATCGAGTGCTGAGTATCTAACACATTTGAGCTACATCTTTTCATTTTAAATAATTTGCTTCCATTTTTAAATCTGGCTTTTGTGCCAGATTTATGCATCTCGTTTAAATACTACAAACAGAATATACTGCTGATCCTAGCTGTGCAGGCAGCGCTGCCGAAAGACCCAGCAGTAACGGGCTGTGGCGCGTGCGGGCTGCCGGACTCGCTAACCCCAGCTGCAGTACGGTAATGCTTCCAGTTACGTTGGCTCTTGTGCACCCAGTTGAATCCACGCTTTTCCAGAGTGACTACTTGTCACTTGAGCTTTTCCGTTTGGGTGGAAGTRCCAAGTCCTCAGAAAAATCTTCTAAGGAAGAAAATCGCAGTAGCTCCAAGCAGGGTGCAGAGCAGGTGAGTTTTGGGTGCTGGGGAGATGGGGAAGCAGGGGGAAACCAGGGGCTCTGCAGGGGAGTCGCGGGAGCAATTGGGCTGGAGCWGGGCTCGTAGCTGCCGGTGCAGCCGGGCTCACCCGAGGCGTGTGCGGAGATCCCAGGGTGAGTTTAGCGGTGTGTGTGCTCCCTGGAGAGTGATGGAAATAGCTAGTTGCTTGGGACAGCTCCGTTTGCTCTCAGTTGAGCATCATATTTAAAACCCTCAGCTTTTCTATGGCCCTGTCTCTTGCCTCTCGATATGGTCTACCTAAATTTGATATGTAGGCAGTGACAGGGAGGCTAATGCAGATTTAATACCTGAATCACAGCCTTCAAACGCTYCTCTTCCTCCTAATCCGTGACGTTGGTGCGTTTTCGCTGATGATGCTGGTAGATTCCCTGTCAGCCGTGAGACGGTGTCGCAGTGGTGGCTTCACCCTGAGAGGCAACCGCCGAATACCGTTGTTCTGGGGGCCTGAACGGCAAGCACATTTCATAGCTGACACTTAGCACATGAACGAATGCATTTTCATGATTTCCTATTATAGACGAATGAAAAAGAGAGGTGGTGAGGAGAAGTGAAAGCCTCCTGGTGTTGTGAATGGCTTAATGTAACTTTGTTCGGTGACAAAGCTATGAAGTCAGGGGAGTCGGTACTAACTGTTTTATAATACCCGAAAGACGCTGGAGTGAGGGGGAAGTGGCCCACGAATTCGATTTGCATCACTGAGTGGATTAGCTCCTGACGCAGTGCAAAGTCATTATTTACCACGTCTCCGGATCCGTTGCCGTTATGAGCGCGACGGTTTGGAGGGAGGCTGATTCAGAGCGTCGCATCTTGGTGTTTTACTTGGGGACCGAAATGATGGGGCTTGTCCAGGTGGTTAATGCTGTGCCTGCCCTGAAGAGGCAGGGYGATTAGCGGGTTGGGGTTTTCTTATTTTATTTTTTTTCTTCGCATTCATCACACTAAATACTTTAACTTGGTTTGGGAACAAAGGTTTAGAAATACTCCATAACTTGCCATTAACCTAGCTGAGACGAGAAGGATTAACAAAGCAGTAAAAATGGCACAACCTGCCTCCCCAGACTCTCCGGGGAGAGAGATGGTCTTTCCCACCGGAGAGCAGAGCGTAGCTGTGGTCCCACCAGCGAGCTTGCGAGAGCGGCCGCGTGGTCTCTGCAGAGCTCGATGTCTTGAATCTAGGGGTACGGTGCTTGAGCCGCTGTCTCCCCAGCCGTCGCTACCCCTCTGGTGCCTGCAGGCTACGTCAGTATATTGTCCCCTTTCTCAAGCTGATGGAAGATTTATGCACAGCTTGAAATAATCCTCCGAACTGTTATTTATAGACTGGTGTTGAGCTCCAGAAGCCGTTTTTACTGTGGAACAACCTTTGCTATGTCGTCATTATTGAGATTAACTTTGTTACAAGCTTAATTTTATCCTTGCCTGCTTCAACCTTTGCATGGGCTTCTTCACGAAAACAGCTTTTAAGGGAAGGATTGTCAACTACTCCGTGTTCAATTAGTTTCTGAGGCATTTGATGGAATAACTGGCTTTTTCTGGACTGATCGGAGCTAAGTGGTCTCTCCTGCAATAGCTGTAATTGAAAGTGGAGAGGTTTTTTGAGAATCGTAGAGCTGGTGAGAGGGGACAGCTCTGTGCGAGGGGAGTAAAGGACCGGAGCGGACTGCTTTACCACCGATTTTTCCCCAGTGTGCCATGGAAGATCCTGCTGCTTTTCTGTTCCTGCTCTAGGAACTGGTGTAAAACAGAACTAATTCATGTTTGTGTGGTCGTGCCTCTAAATGCGATCTCCCATAGCTCAGTCCATTAACTTCCAAATTTGTTTGGTTTGCTGGCCTTGGCCTTAGGGCCAGTGTCTTCTGGAAATGAGGCTTGGAGGTCTCCAGCGGTGGTGAGTTATTCCTGTGGGTAAAGCAGCGATGCTCGCGGCGGCTGAGCTGCCTTCGGGGGTACGCTTCCGGGTGTTCTCCCTGCCTCGGACATCGGTGTCCACCCCTCTGCSACCGGGCAGCTCGTCCCGTGAGACGTCCACCCCAGGGGCTGGTGCTTTTGTCCCAGAAGTCTTCTACCGTCACGTTAGCTCCCTGAGATGAAATGCAACCGGGGGTGCGACCCCCAGTCAAAGGGAGAAAGCCGGTGTCCTGCACCGCAGCCCTGACCTCTTCAACAGGGAGAGCGCTCGCGCCGAAACGAGTGAAGCTCTTGCTTCTGGGCATCTTCCCCTGGAGTCTGCGGGGGCTGCGTCTCATCCCCCAGGTCCCTCCAGGCCCCCGGAGCCCCTCGTGCCACCGTGCAGCAGGGCAGCGAAGGACGCGCACCAGCCCGGGGAGCGCGTGCCTCGGGGGCGACCCCGATGGCTGCGGCGGGGAGGACGCAGCTGCTGGAGGGAAAGCAGAAACGGAGAGCCTGGCGGGAAGGGACTCTGCAGCCGGCTTCCCCTGCCCGCTGCGGAAGGAAGGGGCTCGCTGGCCTCGTGGCTCTGCTTTAGGGCCAGCAGTGGCCTGGAGGTGACACAGAGGGATGAGGAATTGGTCACTCGTCTCGGGGTGGATGGGCGAGGTGGCACCCTGCCCCTGCGGAGAAGGGGTGGAGGGGCCCGAAGGGAGTGAGGGCGTGTGCCGGCAGTGCCCGGGTGGGATGTGCTGGGATGCCATGTGCTTGGCACCGTTTCCGAGGGCACCCGGCGTAGGGAGGGGGGAGCAGGCCGCTGCAGAAGCGTCCCGGACCTGTTGCGACGTCCAGGCGGATGGATGGGCCGTGCAGGGACGAGGCAGCTCTGCACCGGGGAGAGGTGTCCGCTCTGTCCACAGCCTGCACAGGGCATTTGGGGAAGGCTGAAGATGGTGGGATAGTGTTAGAGAGATGTCTTTGAACCGGTGCTTGTGTGTCACGTAGCGAAGGGCAGCAGTGGGAGGTACCAAGGTCCACGTTACCTCCTTGTCCTGGCCACCTAGACACCATCACTGGGCAGAGCATGGGCAAAGGTACAGCCACGTGCGGTGGTAAAGGCACATCTTTGGTGACCTAGTGTCTCCTAGGGCTCTGAGGTGGAAAAAGTCTCACTTATTGGGTCATTTAGAGACTCCGAATCTGGGGTTTTGGCAGGAGGGAAGGCTTTAATTAGCAGCTGCTCAGTAGGGCTGCTATTAGATCTTCAGAGGAAGATGCTGCTGGACTGGAAAAAATGTAACAATAGCTCATTTGCTTGGGAAACCATTATGGTGATTTGCATTCGTGTTGAGTACTAAATCCTTGCAGACATTTAATCTTTCTAAAGTAACTTCAAACTATACAGCTCAAATTTCTTCCTTCCCTGCACTGTATGAATATCTGCCTTAATGCAGAACAGTTTGGAGTCTGAGTTCTTTTATGTTTTGCTGTTCTAACTCTGCTGTAAGGGAAGAGAATACTTGTCTGCCAGTTGTGGACAAGAACTGTCATCAAATACCGTATGAAAAATGGCTTGCTTTTCTTAACATTGCAGCAGAATTAAATTCTCCCATATTAGATACCTAAAAGGAAATTCTTTTGTGTCTAGCAGCAGTCCCGCTATGCTTTGCAGCATGATTTCTGAATCTCAGTTCTGCTGGTGCTTGAAAATAAGTCACTTTGAAACACATTCTCCAAACTTTTTCTGCCTCTGCTGTTAACTTGCACAAGCTGATGCTGAGCATCACCAACACGAAAGGAGAGAGTGTCTCCGTAACCTTGGACGGGATGTTGCTTCGGACTTTCCGCATCTGTGTTACCCAACAGATGAGGACAGACAGCTGATGGTCACGCGTTTGGTAGTTGAAGGCCATTGCTTTGTCACCAAGGGTTTAGGTGAGAACAGATGGYTGCAGGACAGACCCAGCTGCCTCTGCAGCAAGGTGCTGCCCGCTCCTCAGCAGGACTCGGCGGAGGGGTTGCAGGCTCTCCTGGGGACTCGGCTTGGATGGGCGTTCGAGAACCTTGGTTTTTCTCATGACAAACTCTCTAGCTTGCTTGGGAAAACTTCTGAAAGGGTCTTTCTAATCTCTATCACTTTTTTTTTTCCCCCTTTGAATATCTGCTAAAGCTTAGCTGCAAGTGGTCGCAGTACCTGTGCCAAATGCAAGTTAAATCTCCAGCCATTTTGCCCCACAATGTGGCAGATTTTTAGAAGACAAAGTTTTGTTTTTTGCCTTCAGCAGGGCTATAATTTGGCCCAAGTAACAAAATTACTAGGCAAGGTGTTTATATTTTAGATCTGTCCTAACCGTTTCCCCAGGCTGGTGTGGGGATCATTCCCTTGCGTGGGTAGGAAAAACGGGGTATAGCTGTGTGACGTAACGTGCTGGCTATACCTGCTCGACATTAGGTGGGAAGTATGTCTTGCACGGCGTAGGACGGAGCTGGAGGATGTCCCTGCCTCCGGGAGCGGCCGACTGAGCAGGAACAGGAATCGGAGCAGGGCGTCCCCGGCCGGCAGTTCCTCCTGCCAATATTGCTGATGGCTCAAAGATAGACAAGTTTCTTTTCACAGTGAACTTCCCCAGTTCTGGGTTTTGGAAATTTTGAAGAAACTTCTTTTCTCTGGTGTTACTATTAACTGAGTCCAAGAAGATGAGAATAAATGAACTGTTGCGCAGGGCAGACTGACTCACTTTCTAGTTCTCCTGTAAATTTCCATTTAAGTTTCAGTTTAAGCTCAGGTATGAAGGGAGTGAAAGCTAGTAATTTATGACAAAAACTTCTATTTTAGATCACTGTAGAAGAACTCCCTTTCTAATTGCAGAAATTATAAGGCTGCAATTCTTGTAAGGAATACTGAATCCAAGAGTTACCGATGAATTGCCTTTCAGATACTTTACTTTAGAGCCAGTAAAACTGAACTTTATGCAACATAGCTTGAGTTTTGGTGTCTTGATGCTGCTCATGGTTTGACTGTGCTGCCTGCCTGACCCGGAGTCTGCGCAGACTTGCATGAACAAGGAGCTCTCTGGGTCTCACAGCCTGAGCAATTGCCATCTTTTGTTTGCTTTTGGGCCTTGCTGTCGCTAGCTTCATTTGATGGCCTCTAGCTCTGGTATTGGAAGAGGCCACCAGTCCTCACTGCCCCCTTCACACCAGGCGTGCTTTTGTAGGCTTCATCTTGGACTCCCCGAGTTGTCCTTCCTTCAGGTTGAAGGGTTCTGCCCATTCAGCAATTCCCCATGTGCAATTTCATGTCTTTGATCATTTTTTTGTCCTTTTCTGGACCTTTTCCAGGTCCCAGACCACAGAGATTTGAACGCAGTACTCCTTTTTCCAGACTTGATTGGTGACGTTTCCCTCCGTTCAGTCTGTGTGTTGGTGTAGCCCTGCGGATAGGCTCTGTCTGGCAGCAACTGGGGCCACTTCCTAGCTCTGGGGTGGACCGGCTTATCTGATTCCTGAATCTGGTGCCTTGGTTGCTGTGTGCTTCAGGCTGTACAGTTCTGCTGCAAGTTCTTCCCTTATCGCGGGCTGATTGGGTGTAATTTTTCTTCCACCATGTCAGAGTGAAACAAAAATACTTCTTTAAAAAGCAAGAGGAAAATCATGTGAGTAGCTAGTGGCAGGTCAGCATTTAGAGACGGTTCAAAATAACGTGGCTGATCTGGTAACTTCTGGAGGGGGAAGCAGAGGGTTGTGAGGCAGGAGGTGTTTTTACCCTCCTCAACCAAGCGCTGTAATGCTTGGAAGACCCGAGATGGTGGTGTTGACTGGTAGTGAAGRAAGCAAAGGGGGAGAAGGGAACGGAGAGCCGTGCTCCTTTCCCTCTGTGGCTTCCATGGAGCCAGCAAACGTGCAACTGGCTGGTTAGCAGCAGAAGCAGAACGTGGTCCCCGTGGCATCTCGGTGCCTCCCGCTTACGGGCATGGTCCTCACGACTTCGAGTCTGGAGGCAGCTTCCTGCTGGGCGGGATGGACGTCCGCAGAGGCGGAGCAAGCTTGGGTGCAGACGGAGAAATGCCTGATGTGCGAATGCTGCAGACGGGTGTGACAGAGGTCCCGATGTGGCGGGTCCTGCCTGGCTCTGCCCGTGCCTCTGTTCTCAGGCTAGCGAGTTCTGKGGAAGGCGAGTCCGAACCGCTTGCTGCCCAGCACTGAAGGGCAGCGATGTTGTGCCCCGTGTCTGCCCAGATGCCTGGCTGGATTYGGCAGCGCTGCTGGCGCGGGATCCTCTGCTTCCTCGGAGGTGTCTGGTTGCCTGAGTAGCCATCGCCCTCTTTGGAGGCGAATCCCTTCTGGAAACCAAGCGGCAGCGATGCTTGTCCCTTCGTTGCAGGACGCCTGAGTGCACGCGTCCGGGGCGCTCCCGGCTGAGAGGCAGCCGCTGCTTTCAGAGCTGTGGGTGCGGCCACGTACTGCGTCTCTGCGTCGCACGTGAGCACGCGTGTGGCGGACCGGCTCTCCAGCTCCGAGGACGCTGCATGCTCGACGGTGCCCGCCTGCTCGGTGGTGCCTCCCGCCATGCCAAGGACGTGCCTTGGCAGCGCCGGGGAGGTGGGAGGACGGGTGTGCGGGAAGTTACAGGGCGTTGCTTCCACCAAACAGCGGGTTTTGTCTGAAAACGGAGCGCTTGCCGTGCTGCTGGAAAACACTCCCTTSTTTGGTGAACCTGTGGGCTGCAAACGTGACCATCCACGCCAAGCCACCGCGTGCCCTAAATTAGAGCTGCAAGATGCTGCAGTGGGTCCATATGGAGACTCCTAAAATAATAGCTGTCAGCTCACTGCTGAGTTGTATGGGGTGCTAAAGCTTTTGGCTTTGGGAATGACAGTTAGCAACTGAGAAATGCTGATTGTCTCTCGCCAGACCTGAAGTGTGTGTATCTTTATCCCACAGGGATGTGTTTTGAGATGGTCACTTCCAAAACCATGAACTTCTAATTACCGGAGTATCCCTTATTTATGTATTTTTCGAGGGGCTGTTACTGCCCATCCATTATTAACAAGGCCAGAACTGAACTCGCAGGAGGGCTGGAGTCAAACAGTTTCTTCTAACACTGATTACTCACAAAATTTCTGGCACTAGTAAAAGCCTCAAAATGTAGGAGAGTTCACAAGTGTGTGCTGGAAACTGGGGCAGCGGCTGCCTGGTTGTATGGTTTTGGTGATGGAGGTGTGCGTAAATGGACTCCTTGTGCTTGTATTTAAGTTTGTTTATTGCCTATTGGTTTTGGTGAGTCTTTCCCCTCATAACTGAGGGCTGATGGAGACCCGATAAAGGAGTCGTGTATCTCTTTCCATCACTTTGGAGACCGTTGGGCTCCTAATTGCTCCGCGGTGGCGTTCGGGGGCTGCTGCCATGAGGGCAGCTGTTGCAGTCTGGGTTATTGCACATTCAGCTCTTGTCCTATCTAGGTTTTGTTTGGTGTCCGGGCCCTGCTGCATGTGAGCTGCCAAGCTATTACCCAGAAATGAGCAGCTTGACTGAGACGGCTTGTGGCTCGGCCCTTCGCTCGGGGGCAGCAGCTGCTGGGATGAGCCCGTGACCGCGGGATGAGCCCGTGACCGCGGGAACATCTGTGCTGCCGCATGTGCCGCTGCCGCTGGCAGGGGCGCGTGTACACGAGGCGCCCCAACGAGCTCGTATTTCTATAGCTGCGGAAAGGGACAGCTTGAAGTGCCTGAAAAGCRCGCTTTTTGCCTTGTTTGCTACCGAAGTTGTTGATCTCTGGGCGTGGGGCTGGCAGGGAGGGGAAGCGGCACGGGTGGGAGACCCACGCCGCCGGGGGCAGCGAGTGCCCGCGCGGGAGCTCCGCACGGGAATGCTGCCGTGAGCCTGGCCGGGGGGTGACCTGCCGCCCGGCTGCTGCTTTCTGAGGACAGTTGTAGCCGATAACAGTCTGCTTCGACAGCAGAGCTGGATGAATGAAAATCCCAGGCATGAATCTTAGCAAGCTGTGTTTGAGCAGACGTGGCTGGAAGCTGTGGGCTCTGCAGAATCACAGCTTCTCCGCTGTGACGTGGTGCTGTGCRCTGTCTAGAGCCCTGGATGCTGGTTCCTGCCTGCCCTTCTGAGGTCCAGGTCCCAGCTGCACCGTCAAATAACATCCCACAATCCCTTATAGCTGTTTCTGCAGGGGGAAAAAGGACATGACAATTACCCTGCCCTGTGTGGAAGAGCTGAGGGAGAAGTGCAGGATGCTGCTTGTTCCGCGCTGAGTCTGTCTCCGGATCTGTTGYAGCATGTGCCTGTCCTTCAGAGCTCCCAGCCGCTTCCCCCGCCGTGCCGGGGGTGGATGGAGATGCCTCTTCCCCGAAGCGTGTGCTGGGGCGAGAACAGGCGGGACCGGCTGGCGGGAGCAGGCTGCTCTCGGAGCACCAGCTCAGCAGCCTCCGTCCGCACCGCTAGCTCGGACCGGGCCGTTTTCACCCTGGTCCCTAAGGATTACCGCAGCCGGCTCCGTCCTCCCAGCCTGTCCCTGGCGCACTGCCTGGTTTGGCATCCTGTCTCCTCTCACTCGGCTGTGGTGCTAAGCCCCCTTTTCRCCTCCAAAGGAAGTGAAAGTTGATTCATTTTTCTTTTTGATGAAACTTTGCATAGGGGGCTGTGCTGGGGAACGCACAGCTCTTATGGGGGGGGAATATTCTCAGCTTTCTCTTTATTTTTCTGGTCAGTGTCATTACTTCTAAAAGGTGCCTTTACAAGGGTTACAGGGTGATGCTGTCCGCTGAGGGAACGCACAGATGTAGCTGCTGTGATATAGCTGGTCTGGGGGCTCCTTTATATGGCCCGATCTAGTATCAATGCTGGAAKTTGTAATACAGGCCTTGTGGGACGCTTCTGAACTGGAGAGCACAGGGCAAATCCTGGCAGGACARTTTTAGTGGCATCATCCCTTTCCTTGAGTGCATTTTAGAGTCTCTGGCCCAGGCTCCAGGTTTCATGAGTAGGGCTGTATCAAAGTAATACGGAAATAATAGTGTAACTTTCTGCAAATGGCTCTTCCTCCCTGGTAGGGGAATGCAACTTCTTAGCAGAAAGATTGAAGAATGGGGCTAGGAGAGAGCTTTGGATTCATTGAGTATTTCTGCCAGAATAGCCTTGGATAAGTTGCTTACACTTTGCTTAAAAGTCTGTCTGCAAAACTGGGTTGTTACCTGTCTAGTTTGTCTGGAAAAGCTCTGTCTCTCTCTAGTTTCTCTCTCRCCCTGTGAGCAGCACCTGGATTTGGCTGGGCCTTCAGAGCTGCCAACGTGCATGAAGGTGGCGTGTTGTTGCTTGTGGCTYTTGGCCTGCTGGTGGAAGGACGGTTGGAGTACTTTGGCCACTTAATGCACCAGCAAAATGTCCATTTGTTGCTCATACTGCTCTCTGCTTTGGGTGTGATGCAGGGCCCTGCTCTCTTAGCCCGGTACGGCTAACTACAGGCATTCCAGGTGATCCCTAACTTGGGTTGTTTCCCTTTTCCATGTTCCTTGCTCGGCTTTGTGTTRGCCTTGCTGCCTTCCAGTGACCTGCAGCCACGTGCAGCGTGGAGTGCACCAACGCCAGAGCCTTCCTATATAGTCCCGTGACGTCAAAGAACCGGGAGTGTGAGACGAGCTGAAGGGAGGTTGAGCAGTGCCTTGCACGACAGAAACCTGCCCTCGGCCAGGCCCTGAAAATTCAGCGGTGGTCCAGCCGCACGCCTCTAATTGCATCCGCGTGTTCCCATTGCAACAGGTGACCAGGGAGCTCTCGAAGTTTGTGCTCTAGGTTGCGATGGCTGAAGGCTTGGACCTTGCAGCGTTCTTATGCTCTGAGTCATATTAAGAACCTCAGTTTTCACTTTTACTTTTTACACCTTTAGGTTGTAGAGCAAAGTCTTCAGAACAGACAAAAGGTTTAAGTGAGGGATCAAACCACACACTTCTCAGGTGTTTGCACGTGTTATGCGTATGCGTGTGTGTCTAAAATGTCTCTTTAAACTTATTTGCATGGATGTAACCGACTCGGGAGTCCGCTCTGCAGGGCGGCCGGTCTGGGCACGGAGTAAGCTCACCTGTGTTTCGAGGGGAGTTAACATTCAGCCCACGGGGCSTCATTATGCCCAGATAAAAACACAGTCTCGATCACGTCTGTGGTCACTGGGCTCTTCTGCACAGCGGCGGACTGCTAGTTCACGTCAGCCTGTTCGGGTTCGGTGCAGTCGCGCACCTGCCTCCCCGCAGTGCTTCGGGCCCTTCGCGTCGGGAGCGTGTGCTTCCCTTCAGGCGCAGTTAGCCTTCGTCTGTGTGAGGCTGAAAGACGAGAAGGGTTGCRGCGTTCTGGCCCCAGCGGCGCAGCACGGAAATCACAAGACTGGAGGCACCACCAGCACTCGGCAYGGCGTCACAGAGTAGATCCAACTCCTCAGTATCCTAAAAAAACGAGCAATGCAACGCGTGTGAATGCGAAACACAGCAGTSGTTTAAATGAGCTCAAAACAGGCAAGGTGAAGGTGGGAGCTGCGAGGGAGGAGCCGCAGGCGTTGCGTGATGAGCCCGGCGAAGCCCCGCGCTGCCCGGGGAGCAAGCGCGCGCTGCACGGCCGGGGCCGCACCGGGGGCTGCGGGTCGTACGCACGCGTTGGTGTCGGCTGGCTGAAACAAAAAGTCAATGTGAAGCAACAGTAGACTAATTTCAAAGGCTCCTAATTCCTCATTTTTGAACAGCCTTTTCTGAAGGGCTTCTCCAATTGCGAGTCGCTGCACGTCGCGTGCTGCCTGCTCCTCCCTGACCGCCGGCTTCTCGAAGGGGGGCCGGTGCCGGTGCCTCTCGCCGTGCAGGTCCCGGCTGACGGCAGCCACGCTTCTGCAGCCGCCCGCAGCCTTCGCTGCTACTGCAATCAACACTTATCTATCTGCGTTTCTGACGTGTAGCGATTTTCGCTTCTGTGGAGATTTCTGACTGATCTAGATTGAGGAAGGGGTGGGTTGCTCACGGAAACAGCAGTGTTTTGGATGCAAGACAAATATTTTTAGGTTTGACACAACTTCAGCAGCTTCTCTGCAGGGAATGCTGGGGCTGATGGTCAGAAGTGGTAGCAGGTCAGCYGGTCTATTTTTGGAAGTGCTATCTAATTGTCTGATGTTATTTTTGCAGCACTTGTAGCTGGATGGTTAGTTACTTTCTGTTAACGTTTATTTTAACTCCCAGGTCTTATTGCATGTTTGTATTTTTTTAATAAAGATCTATTTATAGGCTTCCTGCATCTTTTATCTTTTCCCCTTCCTTGGTTGGGAGGGACGTGTGTGACAGTGCTCAGCATCTGTGCGTCTCAATGCCAAAGAAATGCTACCTACTTCTTGGACATCAGTTATCTGCTCTTCTCGACCCCTTCTCTCGCGTGCAGTGATGAGTTCAAATAGCATCTCTGTCCTGTGGACGCTGCCCTGAAGGACTCTTGCAGCCGCTGGTGAGCTCTGCTGTCGTCCTTGACCTGTTTCATCTCCRTTGCACTTAATGGGTGTGATTTCATGTTCTCGTCGTTGATCTCCATTCCATAAAGGAAACATTCACTGCAGTAGAGAGGTCTTTAAATGCTTTCTATTCATGGAAGATAGTGATTAAAAAAGCCGTTGTTTCTCCCTGCTCCCGCGCTCCGCAAAAGGTGTACGTGGTGTGCGGGCTGTCCTATTTTGAGTAACTAGACTTCTGCCAGCAGCTTGCGTTCTGGTTAACCCGTGTGGACTTTGGCAGGCCCAGGGAAGGGGCTTGTTCCAGTCGTCACGTGATGTTTTGGGTGGTGGGTGTCTCCCAGGGCTGTGGCGTTGGGTCTGGAAGGAGGACTTAAGGCAGCCTTGTTCCTGCCAGCTGCCGTGCAAGCGGAGTTCCCCGGGAATGTTTGAAACAACGCGCTCTTCTCTTCACAGACTCTAAGACCTGCCCCTGTGGGTATCGCTTTGCAAATGGGTACCCCCGCATTTATTTGCATAGCATTTCCATGCACAACAGCGGTGCTGTTCAGTAACGCCGAGTGAAGCGCTTCGGTCCTCCCCGGTCGCTGGGAGCTGCAGCAGACCTCTAATGAGGGGACTGCTTTGGGTCTCGAAGCACTGTGGCTCRGTTCCCTCTGCTCAGTCTGCGTGTGTGACCTGAGTGTCAGTCTGGTCGAGCACGTAACGCTCCTACCCCTCGAAAACAGGGCTGGGAGGATACAGCTAGCAAGGCGTTTGGCTGACCACCTCCTCCTCCTCCTCCTYGCCCTTCTTGGACAGACCAGGATGGGACTACGGTTCATTTATGGTGCTGGCTTGACTTGCAGCACTGAAGCCACCGGTTTGTTCGGCCTTGTATAAACCCTGCTCTTCCCCATTGCCCCTCTGCGTGCGTGCAGTGCGTTCAGGTGTTCCCCCAGCCGAAGCGTGACTTCTGCAGTCTTCAACGCCGCAGTAAACCTCTTCCAAAATTCACCTCCCGGTCTCTGCTGAGGGTGTCAGCCCCCTGATACCCGAACCCTGACTGTTTTGCATTGGTATACGACCGATTCTTAGTACAACCTGCTGCAGCAAAGAGGAGCCGATGTCCTCAGGTTATTTGCCATGTCCCACTGATGGAATTGGTTTTGTTTAGAGCCCTGAGTATTTTGGAACATGCTGGTTTGAGTGAATAGTTTTAATTAGTTACACTCTTAGGCTGTGGTTTACTGTGCTGACTCACTTCCAGCTCTCTGATAATTCGACCACATGACTTCATATCAGAGGAGAAGAACAGAAATGAAAACGAGGTGAGGTGGTAGCTTACAGGCTTGGTGCAGCGTTTACTCATGTAGCATCTGTGTTTAATTTTAGAGTAACGGTTTTGGGGAAGCCTAGGTCTGGCGGCCCTTGGGGCAGAGGGCAGGCAGGGCCAGACTGAATGCGAAGAAGATCCAGAGACAGCAGACCTCTGCTCCTCAGGCTTGCAAAGCAGCAGAGRAAAGGCCTTGAGCGTCGATCGGGTACAGAACTGAAGTGCTCGGCTTGCTCTTTGTTTTCCCCTGGTTCCTCAGAATCGTAGACAAACGCAGGTCTGTGGCTTGGCGACACCGAATTTGCGTTTGAATGTGTGCGGTGCTAGGCTGTCCCGGATCCAGGCCGGGAGCCCTCTCCGCTCGTGGGAGAGGCGGAAGCCGCAGCGGCGGAGCAGGGCCGGGCGCTGCTCTGTGAAGTCCCGCTCTGTGCCCTGAAGCATGGGCTGCAGTATCACTTCCCCAAAGTTGTTTCTGAAGCTTGGATGTTCTCACTAACTGCTTTGAACTTTTAGTCTCACTTGGCATCTGGCACAGCTGACGCTAAAATTTAGCCAGTCTGTGGCTGATGATCTCCAGGTAGGTCTTGGGACCGGGACTGAGCTGTGTCCTGCCTGCCAGTCTCGGCATCTCAAGGCCGTGGCGTGACCAGTGCTCGCTTTTGCAGCGTCCTCCTCACCCTCGTTGAGAGCGAGTTTCCCAGGGAGGGATTAGTGCCTGTGCTGGGGGGTCGCGGGTGGGGTGTCAGACAGCTGCAGTCGGTGAGTGAAGCCAAGCCTGGATACTCTGGGCCCAGCTGCTTGCTGGTCTTGTTCCTGCAGATCCTGCAGTAGGCAGAGAAGTGGCTGGCGGATGCTCAGCCTGTGGGGTTGTGCCTGAGGCTTGCAGTCGCAGAGCAGTCGGGATCCTTCCCTTTGCAGAATACCTCTGTGCTGTGCTCAGCATCTCGTTGCTGCCACATGGTGCATTTCTGACCCAGGTTGTGCTGTTCCTCTCCCTTTAGGGCTGGACTGTTGTTTTCTTGAGCATATTTTCCCTGTTGGTGCTGTGGGATTTAGGCTCCTTTTGGTTTAGAACTGGGCGCATCAAGACAGCTGCAGCAATGAAATGATAGTTTGTGTTAATTAGATTTATTCAGCTGTGATAAAGCTTTCTGTGAGAGCAGCTCGGGATTTGTAAGCCAAAACCGTGCATCTCCCGAAGGGCCTAGTGATGGCTGGCACCACAGGAGCGAGCCTCCACCTTTGGCTTTAGCCTTGAGCAGCTCCACACGTACCCTCGTGCAGATCTCTCCTGCTTTCTCATCAGTCTTCTGTACATCTTTTTTCTTTGCTCCATACCTTCTCAGTTTAAAAATGTTGCTTTCAGTGGTGACCCCTCTGTTTATGGCCAGGACTGGAAATCTCCTTTGCTGGTGCTCGCTCGGTTGCTTTTCTGCTGGCAGTGGCAGCTTTCCAATAGCCCGTCTSTGGCCATCAGCAAGAGGCAGCCCCTGCATCCGCAGTCCTCCTGCAACCTCGTGACATCTTTATCGTCCCTCGTTACAGGCCGCTTCAGACGGCTTTCAGAGGGATCAGTGTCTCCAAGCCAGCTCTGGTGCGGAAGGCTGGGGTAGCCCCAGCGGTGGCTGCGCAGGTGGGAGGCAGAAAACGGGGGCTGCGAGTAGCGGGCGGAGTGGGGGAGGCCTTGCTGCGGCTTGAGCGGCTCTCTGGCACTGCGGCACAGCGGAAGGTGTTCACGAGTGGGAAGGCTTTGAAGGGGGAGAAGCTCATTGCTGTTCCTCCTAATTGCTCTCCCACTTCTGTACTCGAGTTAGCAAAGAGCTTTCTTGAGCTGCGTCCCTGGGGATGCTGCCTCGTTCTGTCAGTACTCTGCTAGCTCTGCTGGGGACTCTCCCCCGGTGCTGGTCAACTGGAAATGCATCCTGTCTCGCTGTTGTGACTCGGTCCATCTTGCCTTTGRCGTGAGAGCAATCCGTCTGCCCTTGATGAAAGGGTGCAGTAAAACCTCCCGAGTGGGGATGCAGAAATTCTCTGGGACCGACCCCACTGGTGCCTGTAATGAGTTCATGCAAGAGCAGGACGTGGGCCCGGACATCCCATCCCTCCGTTGCAAGGGTCCGGACTGACCACTGTGGCCCTCTCCTGCAGCGAGGGGGTTCGTGGTGCGAGTTGAGACAGGAGAAGCCAACTGCTGTGTTTTGTGTAACCTGGCTCTAGTCCCGAGAGAGGGTCACTTGCCTCTCCATCCTTACTGACCACGCTGTCACCTCATGGCCAGGTCTGCTCAGCTCCACCGTGCTCGGTGCGAGGCCCCAGCCACTTTTTCCTGTTGCTTTTGGTGCCGAGCAAACCCCTTGTAGATATAACCCCTAGGCGCTGAGGAGCCGATGCCCCTAATCCCAGCCGCCCCCCCTGAGACTGGAGCTGTCTCCTGGTGGCTGAGCTATTTTTGATCCATGCTGGCTTTTCTTCGCCTGTACCTGTTTTTCTCAGCTGCTCTAGGTTTGTCTGTGTTCCCACGAGGCATTTTTCAAACACAAATCTTCTGTAGCAGCCAAAATTTCAAGTGCTGAAGATGAAATAACTGTCAATACTAGGTTAGAGAAGTTACTTTTCCAGGGCCTCTGTGTCGGCTAAACGCTAGTTTGTGATGAAACCCTTYTCAGGCAGGCGAGGTCAAAACGCTGTTGTCGAGGGGAGGCTTCTGCTGCAGCCTGCAGCAAGACGGCTTCCTTGGCTGTTGCTTGCTCTTTTGAGTATTTCTTATGCTCAAAGGAATCCTTCCTCCGGACTTGCTACCAGAAAGTGGTAATAACATTTGCAGAAGGCTTTTCTGATAGAAGGTGTCGAGGGGGTGGGCAGGAAGTGCTCTCTTGATTTGCGTGGGTGGTTTCGCTTGATCTGGGGTTACATGAAGCCTCTTTCACCGTAGTCCTGCAGGCTAGACATGGAGATGAAGACCATGATTTCACTGGGGCCGTGGTTAGAGGCAGCCCTGTAACAGAGCGGTTCAGCAACATGTAAACTAAGGTGAACTTTGCTAGTGCTGAGTCTTCATAAGGTCTCAGACTGGTATGACACAGCGAGGGCTTTCCATGGGCACGTCTGTCGCCGTGCACAAGTCCTGCAGAGAGAACRTGTATGGAGGGAGGTGAAGGTTGTGGCAGTATTAACATGATGCAGTTACATGCAGAAGCTGGGTCAATGCTATCAAAATCACCAGCAACTAACGTGCTTGTAGCTCTTAACATATGTTGCATCTTTCCTGTCTAGCATGCTGGGCTGGCTGGAGCTCACTTGTTTTTATTGGTATGAACCTGAAGTCCCAAATCTATTAAAGTTGTTCCCTGAAGCAAAGTTTCAGTGGCATTTCTGGTAGCTGAAGCTGGATGGCGAGGTTTCGTATCTCCAGGGATGTGTTGCCTCAGCTCAGCTGTAACTTCACGTGTCGCTGCTAGCACTGCAGAACTGATGTTCTTGTAGCTTTGCGAGCAGGCGTGCTGAAAGTCAAACTTTTATGATACAACCTCCGAGTTTCATTCCATAAGCTTGGTCCACATTTACATGGAAAATCTCTCCGAAGAACACAAGTGTTTCAGGAAATAATGCTACTGAGTCATTTGAGATCAGATAGTCARTAACACTTGACACTTTTCATGCAGGCAGCAGCTCCCACTGACTCTAGTAGGACCCTGGCACATCAGTCTTGGTGCCTGTGGGTCCAGGGTGGATGTGGTCGTGGCCAGTGTGGAACGGGGAGCTGTTGGCACCACCACTCCTTGGAACCCGGACTGGGATGGTGCTGCTTTGTGCTCTGAAACAGCGGCTGGACTACGTCCTTTGGGCTTGGTCTGGTAGGTGATGTAGTTTCCGCTCTGCGTACACGTGCAGGTGAAACTCCTGCGACTGAATTTCGGCAGCATGTGCTAAAATTATGGCAAGCTCCTGCCCTCGTCGTGTGTGCAGCAGTCTGTCTTCTCAGATGCCAATAACCCAACTGTGCCATATGGATCTTGCTGTAAACCTCCACATCGCTCAGCCTTTATTTCATGGGGACGATTGAGCTCTTCTGTCTTAACGTCGTTAGGAGCTTTTTTTGGTTGCTTTACCAGATCTTCTCTATATGACTGAGAGGAAAAAATAGCCAAATTAGCTTCTTTGTGTGGCAAGCTCTGAAAGAGCAAGTATTACGAGAGCACATCTGTGCTTCCTCRGCGTTGTTCTGTGGCATCACTGGTCACTCTCAGTACTGAGCCAGCTGAAAAATAAATGCCTGAATCTGACAGGAGTGGTGAAGTGAGTTATGTTTCACTGTCATGATTACTTTTTGATTAAACAAAAAGAGCTTTTTCTGTGCAGTAGTCCCCTAGCAAATTTGACCTGAAAGTTGACTTTGGACTGATTCTGCTGAAAATTAATCTTGGGGTTTTTCCAATCTTTATATCAGTAGAAATGATGATATCTGAATATTGTATTACTGGCTAATCAGGAATTCACYGGAGAGAGCTGCTTGTTATTCCCACCAGAAAAAACTTGTATGCTGAGAACTTTTTGCTTCTTGTGAGTCCAATTAAATGCTTTTTCCCCGGAGAAATTATCAGTTCGGTGGTGTTCAAACACTTTCTCTCGTTTGCAGATGGCAGTGGCCCCTCTATTCCACGCTGACAGAACACCACCTTTACAAACTAGCTCACTTCTATACCTGGGCTCCTGAGACTTTTGCAAGACTCGGCCCGTGTGCTTTTTCTTGGAAAGCTCTGAATCCTCGGGCCACCCGAGGCCGTGGTGGTGTGGCACTGGTTCCCATTTGCAGACTAGCTGTCGTTTCTGTGCACGCGTGAGGAGCGTGTGCGCGTGCACCGTCGCTGCTGGACGCGGTCCCCCGTCAGGGCCGTGCTGCTCCTCTCCGCAGCGCTTGCCGCATCTTCTGGGGCCGGGATTTTAGCAGAAATCCTGCGTGAAATACCTGTGCACCTATCCGACGTGAGAGGCAGCCACAAGCTGCTGTTGCTATGGGAACAGATTTTCTTGTGTTTGATTCTTTCTTCTCCCCTCTCTACTAGTTAAGACGCTCGGATGGATTTTTGGTTGTGGATATAATAGTCTCTGAGATCGTGCAGGGAATCAAGAGTATCTTTCACTAAATTAATGAAAGAGCTGCCTGAACTTTCAAGGGGTTGAATGAGATTTCCCCCCGCCCCATGCCTACTGTCAAAAGCAAGGTTTGCAAGCTCCTCGTGCTCCCGGGCAGCTCTCTGCCAGCTGCGTCGGTGACTTGGACCTCTCGGGGTGCCCAGAGTGGTTTGGCTCCCAGTATTGCATCGGTCGGTGCTTGGGATGCTTTTCCTTGAAGCCATACGGGTTGGGAACGCTGTCGTAACGCGCGCAGGCGGCAGGTACAGAAGCGGAGGTGTCGAGCGCGCTGCGACGAAGCCCGCGGTCTGCRGCGTTGCTCACCGTAGCCGTGCGGATTTGGGCGCGAACGCCGTGACGCCGTTGTGCACCTCGGTGTGCCGCTGCTGCAGCGCTCGAAGGCGTCTCGTGCTCGCTGCACGGCTGACTTTGCCCCAGCGCTGGCGATGTTTTAGGCTGGATAGTGTGAAAAAGTGCAAGTCTGGCTTTTCTTACTTCTGTGACCTGAGCGCTGGCTGGTGGAAGGGCTGGTGGCGGTTTGCCCTTCCTGGAGCCCGACTCGGGAAGCACTCCTCTCATGTTTCACTCAAAAACACGTAACTTCAGGCAAGGTGTTCTAGCAAGCGGTGCTTTTTAAATCTGGCAATGGTGCAGGCGGGTGGATGTGGCAGGCAGAGAAACCTGTAGCTTTTCTTGTTGTTGCATCAGGGACAGTGGCTTGTTTCTGTAGGAAAGTCGGCACAGCCTCTTGCAAAAAGACTGAAATGACACTGGAGAAGAGGATCGAAACGCCAGGTACTCCTTTACGGTTTGGAGGTTTTAGCAAATACCACCCTGAATGTTCCCTCCTTCCTGGAGAGACCGTCAGCAGCGCGTTCAAGGAGTAACGGGGTGTTACGCAGGCCAAATTCTGGTCTTACGAAGCAAACAGCTTCAGAGGAATCGTTCCTCAGTTACATCAGCCTGAAAATAATTTGGCCTCTTCAGCTTGGCACACTTCAGTGGCATTCTGACTCCGGGAGAATATTACTGTAACAGGAGTAGGAATCTTCAGTGCTGGGAAGCAGCTTTTTTATGCTCTTGGGAGTTTGC
This sequence comes from Casuarius casuarius, assembly GCA_003342895.1. NCBI lineage: Eukaryota > Metazoa > Chordata > Aves > Casuariiformes > Casuariidae > Casuarius > Casuarius casuarius. Next base: position 500,603 of record PTFA01000211.1, read on the forward strand.
TTGTTCTCTCTGGCTTCCTAAAACCATCTATTAGTGATTGACTTGTTCAGCTGCTGATGGAAACCATGCATGTGCGTTGGGACGATGACTGGAGTCCTGTAGCGCGGCGCGCTTTGGTTGAAGGGTCTTAGCCACTTGCTCTGGCTGGTTTGGGAACTTATTCAGCAGCATTAAAAATAAAAGCAGCAAAAAGCATTTCTGTTGAATTATAACTTTGTGGGAAAGAGCTGCTTCTAAATGACAGCCCCTACGTGCTGACATTTTCCGTGCAGTTCTTCGGCTCCAAATTGGGACTACGGTAAGGAAGGGGGATGGTGTTGTAGGAGGCAGGGGGTCTGGCTGTGAACGGAGAGGCTGTGGGCTCCTAAATGCTGACTTCGGAGAGGAGGGAAAGCTGAGGCAGCGTTGAGTTTCAGCTGTTTGCAGTAGCAGCGAGCCTTGGCAGGGAGGGAGGTGCTGGGGGGGGAGGACGGGAGCACCGCTGTCTTTCTGGGAAGCGTGCTAGCCGCCAGCCACCCTCCGCTCGCAGCACCCGGTGCGCGCATGGGCCTCGGTGGCTTTGCTGGAAGGCCTCAGGGAAGGGACGAGGCTGGCCGCGTGCTGTGCGAGATAAGCAGAACCAGTTTTAATTAGTTCCCTTCTACTTTTGGGTACTGCTGGGTCTTCTCGTAGCTCTATTGCTGTCTAAAGCTGTAGCCTTTCTCCTGGGGGATTGACGAGTAATTAAATATTTGTCAAGTAGCTGCAGTGTCTTGTTGCTCTGCACTTCCACGAACGCTCTGCTCCCCTGTCAGCCGCGAGGAGCCTTCCTCTTGCAACACGTCCGACTCGGGTTGCAGCAGCGCGGAGGGAGCTCGCAGCGCGGCTCTCCAGGCCGACACGAGCGCTGCTGCGCGTTCGCTGCCCGGTCCGCGGTGGGCTCACACAGCACGCTGGCGTGGGAGAGCACGCGTGCGGGTCGACGCTAGGAGCCTGGAGTGAGCTGCTGCACGTGGGAACAGGGTTCTTGCTTAGCAAAGATGGAGGCTCAGAGGTGCTGCTCCTGCCTCCAAAGCCCGTTGTTTCTCTCCCCCCAGGGTTCATGAAGGGGGAGATCTAGCAGTTAAAAGCAGGAGGGCTTTTTTGCACGAGAGGAGCACGTAGTTCCCACTTGCTTGTCCACGGGCTCCCAGAGCACTCTGAGGTGCAAAGGGGGAAAAAATTCCATTGGTAACGTGAATATGCTGGATTCATCCTTTGCCACACAAAAAATATCATAATGGAGTGGAATTATAATAATTATTACTGGCACTGAAGTTGGAGTAGGGTTGATGGAGACAGAATTGTCATTTTGGGCTGCTGCGGAACGGCAGCGCCCTGGTAATGATGAAAGAAGAGCAAGATCCTGGAACTGCCGAAGGAGGAACAGTGATGTAATGCAGAAAAATGTGCAATAAAGGAGGGGATTTAGCCATCTAAATACGCTCTGCTGGAAACTGCATCTGCAGTGAATTAGAATCCTGGTAGGGTCTAAAACAGATTAATTTTATGGAAAACACCTTTTGTGGGAGTGTGTTTTATGCTCCCTGAGTCTGAGGGGCAGAGAAACACTTCCCTGGGGGCGGCTGGCAAGTGAGTGTGTCCTACGTTGAACCTGTTTCCTTTTCTGTGGCTTCAGTCTACATAAATTTCAAGATAAATAGCCTGTGTGGTATGCAGTGTTGTACGGAGGGACCGTATTTATTCTAGCTTGGAAAGCTGTGTGCCAAAGTGTCTCGTCTTTCTTGCAAAACTGACAGGCTCCGCCGGTGCTGGGAGGGGGAGCACGCGGGACAGGGAAGGAGCGCGAGCACGGTGTCGCGCTGCCRGGGGGGCTGAGCTCTCCCGTGCTGGGAAGCTCCCGTGATCGGTACCCTCTTCTCCTCGCGCGGCTGGGAAGATGGAGCTGGGAGGGGGTGGAGGAAGGCCCTCACACCATGCCCTGGCGCAGCTTAGGGGGGACCTTGGAGAGATGTTTTATAGCTGGGGGTTTTGCAGCAAAGACTCAGGAGCTGCTGCAGCTTGGATGAGTCCTGTGCCCGGCGTCCCTCGGGGATGCGGCTCGGAGGCACGTGCTCGAGGGTGGCCCGAGGTCGGTCCCGGGGCCGGGGATGCTCCTGATGGCGGCGGGGTCAGAGCAGCCTCGCGAGCTCCTGGAGAGCCCGCGGCAGGGAGCAGGCTCCTCAGCCGAGCCTCTGCAATATGCTGTTACTGTTTACATAAAAATAACAAATCTTTCCAAATATTTGTTACTATATCATGTGCCGAGGAGCGGGTGCCGTGCATTCGGGAATGGAAAGCCGCCCCCAAGCAGCTGCCAATCTCCAGCRAAGCTCAATCCGAGCGGCGCTCGCGGCCGGCGCGGCAGGGCAGGGGTGAGCGGTGCTGCCCGGAGCCGCGGCCGGCGGGGAGGCGAGCCCGGCTCCGCGGGGCGGTTGCGGATGCTCCCYCGGCCCCCGCGTCTCGGGGCGGTGGTGGTGGAGGATCCCGCTGCAGAGCACGGGCACGGCTGCGTGGCGGGGGTGCAAGGGGGAGCAGGGGAAGACGGTGAGAGGAGAGGGCTTTGAAGTGAGATCTGGTTAGAAAGGCTATTTCCCCCTGATCCCCCCACCAGACGCTTTGCGTTCACTCAGAGTTGTCTGCAGTAGTGTTTTGGTGGCTTTGCGGGAAACTTCAAATGCGGCGTGGTGGGAGAGTTGCTCTTTCTTGGCGAGGAGCGTCCAGCAGCTGCAGGGCAGCGTGCAACAGTTCCCGTCTTCTTGCTTAATCGCCCTTTTTTTACCCCAAAGATCCGTGTTCAGCCCAGCCGTATACCTGGCTGTAATGGGGGGCTTTACGTATGTGCATGCATGTCCTGCCCCTCCTTAAAGCACCAGCCGTTCTTGGATCCTTCCAGCTCGCAGGCGTGTTATTCCTCCTGCGAGGATATGCAAGAAGCTGCGTACAAAGCAGTCGTTTTGGGGACGCTTCTGTGGCTTTCCTTGGCCTGGGGAGCGTCGCGGGCTGTCGCGATGGCTCTGGTGGGGCTCGCGTTGCGGTGACGCCGCGCTGTGCTCTCGTGCAAGGAGAGTGGTGAAACGCGGATGGCTTCAGGTGAATCGGCCCGGAGGACGGGATGGGTTTCTAGATCCAGCTGTTGGAGCTCATTTTCCTGCTCTGGTGAGGTTATCTGGCCTTAAATGTGTCATCGTTAAAGGGTGATCATCTCTTCAGCTGAAGATCAGATTTTTGCTTAAAGCTGAGGCGGGAGGGCTGCACCGCAGGTCTCGGTGCGCGGTCGCCCCGGAAGCGTCCGCCGGACGCGTGCGGGGAGGAACCGGCCGGAGCGGCGCGTCGACGCGGGCAGACGTGCGCACGTCCAGCCCGGCGAAGGCGGACGCGCRGCCCGACGGAGCCGCTGCTCGGTGCGTGCTTTGATGCTGCAGATTTAATGAGTTACTGGAAGCTTCTGTTAATTCTCCCCTTAGCTGAGCAGACAACTTTGCAGGGCTCGGCAGAGAAGTTGCTCCTTTTTCTTGCATAGCAGAAGGGGCATCGGGAGAAGAGGCCCGTGTGAGCTGGAGAGGCTTGCCGTGGACCTACAAACAAAATAAAACTCAGTATTTCTGGAACTCGCCCTATTTTGTTTATATAAAGCACCACACAACAGCCAGCAAGAAATTTCAGGCAAGCTTAAATTTTTTTTATTTCTCCCTGCAGGATCTTATATATGGCTTTTTTTCTTTGTTGCTTTATTTTAATAAAGCAAACTGAACGTAAAGCTGCCTCTGGGCTGGCTGGTGACAGCCGGCACTTATTGCGCTGAGGACGGGTGGGTCCTGTGCCGGCTCCAGCAACGCACCCTTTATACCAAATTACGTCCCTCGGAGGGGCAGAGACTGCCCGTAAAACACCCGGGCTTCTGGGAGACGAGCCGGGCCGCCCCTTCGGAGGGGCTGACCGTGCGTGGGTTTTGCGCAAGGGTTACAGAGGCCGGTGTGCTGGGGACAGGCTAAACTGCTTGTCCAAATTTCATTAAAAATGCAAATGGATTCTTTCAGTGGGACGGAGTTGCGTTAAAAAGTAGGCCATATCATAAACATTAATAAAGTCGTATTGGCCAGCAGGGACGTGGATGKGGAAAGCGAGCCAAGAAAGCTCTTTGCAGAGCTCCATGTAAATAAAATGACTCTTCTCTCTTTCTCTTTTCTTCTCTGAGCGCTGGCAGCCTAGATAATGTTTTAATTGAGCACAGTGGCATGTAATTGTACAGGACCGTTGCCCAAGAAGAGTAAATCTAATTCATAGCGTAATGAAGTTTTGTAGATGGAGCAGAAGCCAARCGTACTGGACTCTTAGAGCTAAAGCAAAATTCAGCTGAGCAATAACTGCTTAAAAATACTGAGCAGGTCTGATTTCCTTTCATCCCTCTGCCCCCGAATGTGTTTTCAGATGCTTCCCTTACTATGATACTGCGGGTCGTGTCYGATTCCCACCCTCTCCTCCGCCCTCGGTCGAGCGGCAGCTCTGCTCGGTGAGGTCTCCGCGGCCGTGGGGTCGGCCGGGTCCCCGAGCGAGAGAACTTTACCCAAGTGCAAAATCCTGGGCTTCCCCTTGGGAAAAACTGGGAAAGGGAAGCTAAATCCCCGGCACGGAGCGGCCTGCCCCCCTGCTCGGGTGACTGCGCCCCGTGTCCCCTGCCGCCTGTCTCGCGGCATCGGTGACGATCCCCTTCTCGACGGCTTGGGCTGGAGGGAGAGGAGCAAGCAGACACCGTAAATCTACACGTTGGGAATGTGATTTTAATATCCTAKCCGTATGGCATCAGAAGGAATGCCAAGTACACCAGAGATGTAGCCAGCTGCAGCCCTTCGAACGTCTTAAAGGCAGTAATATTGCCGTATAATAACATACAGTGCTCCGAACTGTCGTGAGATAATGGCCTGCTTTCAAGGGAAGAGAAACGACCGAAACCTCGGTGTGACCCGCGTCCTCTCCTGCGGCGACGTAGCCGTGGCGCGCGGCGGCTGCAGGGTGSTAGCGCTCGTCTTACGGGGTCAGCGCCGGGGGTTTGGCTCTTTCTAAGCYTCTCCCCCAAGAAGTGAACGTTCCCGTCCTGGCTGCAGCTGAGCTACCGGGGMGGGGGCAAATCCTGGAAAACGCTCGATGCCGGCGGGAGCAGCGTCCCTCGGAGGAGATGCTGAGCTTAACGCCTTGCACGCTGCTCCGCGTTAGCGAGGCGCGAGGCTGTGGCCCCCACGGCGGAGGGCAGCGCTGCGCGGTCGAGCACGGGGGAACTCGCTGCAGGTGATCCCTGGTGCCCGCCGCCCTCAGCCCTGCCCGCGACAGCGTGCGCGGGAGSTGCCAGGGAGAGCGGAGCCGGCAGGGCCGCGGCGGAGAAAGGGGCTCTCCCCCCGCCTCGCAGGAGCCGCTGGGCGGGAAGGGTTGCTTCACCGAAACTGCGCTTTTCTGCAGAAATCGTCACCGGATTTCTCATCAGGATGCCCCGGCCGGAACGGGGTCGTCCGGGCGCCTGCGCAGGAAGCCCCCGGCCCTTCCCGCCTTCCCCCGGGGAGTCTGGGATTCAGCGGAATTAAAACAAGGCAGAGCAGGCTAAAAATGGTCCAAACACCGTAACCGGAGTCGTCAGTGACTCGGGGTCTCCGTTCTCCGGGACGGGAGGGGATGGGGATGGGGACGGAGCGTTTTCAGGAGATTTGATGATAGGGAATGTGACTCAGCTGCTGGAGCAGAACTGGGATCTTGCAGTTTTGTGTCCGGCTCTGTCAGCGTCTGGTTTATCCCAGAACTGGGCAAATCATTTGCCCTCTGCATGAAGGTGGATCGTTGTGAAGCTGGACTCTGCTGGGGGTGTGCGCGGTGCTGGGAGGCCCCGGCCCATCCGGAGCAGGGTGATGCTCCGTGCCTGCCGGCGCCAGGAGCCCCGGGCTCCGCTGCAGCGCTGCTCCGCTCGGCGTTCCCGTGCGGGCGGCCGGGGAGCCTCGCCGTCCCTCCCCGGCTCCGGGCTGTCCTTGGCCCCTGGCGTGGCTCTGTGCTCTCTTGTGCAAAGTCCTACTTTCAGTAAGTGGCTCTTTTCCCTGATTGGAAATTTTCCACGTTGAGTGATTTTTTTGCCTGCCCCCCCCCCCCCAGCTTTCCTCTTGCCTCCTGGTGGGAGGAAAGGGTTTAATGCCGGCAGCGCTCCGTGAGACTTTCCAAGGAAATCAGCTGTCCAAGTACAAAACGTGTGGGAGTTTCTTCAATTAACAGTATGAGATTCGGCGACAAGTAATGCGGGAAGAACGGCAGCAGGCCTTAAAACGGGGGAAAGCAGTGGGGGGGTGCTGTGGCTTCGGCGAGGACGTGGACTGCCTTGTTCCCGTCCTTATGGGCAGGGCAGGGACACGCGGTGATGTGTCGGATGCTCGGCAGTGCTGAGCCTCGGGCGGTGTTCCCCTCACACGGTGAGCTGCCCGGGGATGGCAAGTGCACCTCCCTGGAAGGGCCTCCGGAAGGATGGCTGCTGCCGCCTGGATCCCTTTCCTTGCTCCTTTTGTGTGACAGCTTGGCACGCAGGCAGGCGCCGGGGGATCAGCGCTGTGGAAGGGGATTAGCCGAGCGCCTGGTGCAGGCGACACGCTTCCAAATCAGCAAGTTGCCTCTGCAGACAGCCTGCCTTTGGTTTGCTGCGCCGTGCCGTGCCGTGCTGTGCCGTGCCGCGCCGCGGTGCTTCCCCGCCCGGGCCGGCTTGGCGAGGGGCCTTCGTCCRTTATGCAAAATCAGACGTGCTTACTGCTTCGAGAGAGCTCGACCCTGCTGGGGTGCTGGCTCGTATTTTGGGTCTTGGCTGGTGGCCGTATCCTTTATTGCTGCTTTTCACATCCTTTGCTCCCCGCTCTGAGGTGCAAAGGGCTGGTGATGCAGGGCTGTCGGCAGACTCCTGGTTTTGCACGAGCCTCCYGGGACACGGGGGGACCAGCCGCGGTACCAGCCGGGCCGAGGCCGTGTGCGGTGCTGCACGGGGGGGTGGTGGGGGCCCTTCCTTTGCAAAGCGTTCACGTGCAGCGGAGGCATCGCCGTTCCCAGCCYGCGGAGCTGGTAGGCAGCTCTGAGAACAACCGTAGGCTTGAAGGAGGTTTGAGAAATAAGGGCGACTTGTTCCGTCAACGAATCCCCAGCAGATTCTGGAAAATAAAACTGCCTCCGGCTCCGCAAGATTGCAGGTTACCTGCGCGCTCCCAGCACGCCGCGAGCGGGCCCCGGGGACAGCAAAGGACTCATTCTTGGCCATGGAGCTGACGTGCAGCCCGGGACAAGTCCCCTCCCCTGCGCCTGGTCAGGCGTCCTCCCCACTGTGCCGGGCCGAGGCCGCAGGTCTGGTACCTTCTTTTCCGTAGAAAACGCATACGTGCTCGTTGGTCCCTTACATGTGTTAACTAGTCTGGGGTAATGCTGCTTCCTCCTGCCCTTGCTTGGGGGGATAACTAGAGCCCGCTCCTCGCCGTCGGCGACCGGAGCCGTCGCTCGCCACGTGCCGCTTCTGGGGCGTCTCCTTTGCCACCCAAAAAACTCGGGTGCTGGCGTGGGGCAGGAGCACGCTTCCTCCAGATCTTTTTGGCAGTCTTTATCTTGCAGCAGTCCGGTGCATCTGCAGGTGGAAGCCCCGGCAGCGGGATGCCCCGGCGCGTTCCTGCCCCGCGGTCGCGTTGGGCTGAGTCCCGCGCAGGGGCGCAGCTTCGCGTGGGCGCTGCAGCGGGTTCCTCCGGCGTTCCTCTCCGTTACTTCTGCTCAAGGGAACTCATAATCTTTTTAAAGCAGAGATACAGCGAGGACYAAAGCATGTTTATTTCTCCCTTATTTTAAAATAGACTTAATGAACRTGTCACTTCTGGACCAGCCTGTTGGTCGTTAAGGGCTGCTGCTGGGTGATGAGCCCCGTCCAGCCCCTCCGTCCCCCCGCCCTCCGTCCCGGTGGAGGTGCTGGCGTGGTGCTGGCGTCGCTGCCGGCTGCGGTGGGGACRGCGAGGGGAAGCGCCTGCGTCACCGCGGGAGCCGCTGCCTCGATAACGCTGCTGCGGGCTCGGCGCAGGGACCGGGGCGCGCGGCCGTGCTCGGGGTGCCGGGTGCCCTGCTCGCCGCGGGGACRTGGGGCCGGGCTCCGCCGAGGGGCCGGGCCGGCGGTGCCGGAGCCGGCGAGCTGAAAACTGAAGGAAACACCTGCGGGGCTTCAGCGCTGCCGAAGACGAGCCCGCTTTTGGCCCGCGCGCTGCAAGAGGAAGTGGTTGAAATAGCGAGATAAGGTCCAGCACGCTGCTCCCCGCTCCCGTCGGGGGGGCGGAGGGATCGCACGCGTCCGTGTTTGGGCTCCGAGTTGGCTCTGGGCGATGCTGGGACGCTGCAGCCCGACGGGAGAGGGAGCAGCATCGTGCCGCGGGCAGGTGCCCTGCAGCCGGGCTGGAGACCGGGCAAGCGGAGCCGTCCTGGGCTGCCACCCCGCGCAAGCAGCGGCGGAGTAGGTGGACCTCCATCTCCTGCCATCTGGCACGTCCTGTGGCTGCTTCGTGGGCTTTTAAGCTCCAGCACGTGCTGGCTGACAGGCTTGTTAGGCTGGATGAGTTGGGGAGACCTGCACGTTGGTCAGGTATAAGTGGGAAAGGAAATATTTGGATCCAATGCTTATAGTAGTTGTCCTCTCTCCCCTTCTCACTCCGTGGCCGGACCCTTAGCTGGAGGCACAAACCGGCGGTCCTCAGCACCACGCTGGTGTCTCGCACAGCTGGAGCAGAGCACGGCTCCTTGCGTAAGTCTGCAGAGCAGAAATGCCAGCGAGAAGCTGAGAAGTATCCTGAAATTGTCTTGAACACCCCCGTTGSTATTTTGATGGGTTGCATGCATAGGAGGTATGTTAACGTCAGGAGTCGTTAGTCTGCGTTTAACGGTGCTGTCAGGGCAAATTAGTGCGTTGAGTGCTTGCCTCCTGGCAYGGACTGGTGGTGGAGAACATCCCGTTATTTGGGGAAGTGTTTTGCTGGTGGAGAACCAGCTGCGAGCTGAGGTCAGATCAGAGAAATGTTCAGAATTTTGTTAGAGGAAACGTGGGATCGTGGCACCGTTACGCGGCACAACTGCAACACCGACTGCGTCTTATGTAGGAAGTTTCACGTTAAGATGACCCCGGCTAACTGACGACCCCGGCTAACTGCAGCTTTCAGCTGAACTTGAACTGATCTGTTACCTTTTCTGGGTGTTCAAGAAACACTTCAAACATCACTTTGTATAYAGAGATCCAAAACTCCCTAGATGTAGTATTTTAGAAATAAGCCAAAGGCAGTGGCAGGAAAATCATTATTTTTTATATCAGCTGAAAAACTGCTTTGCTGTTATTCTCCTGACTTCTATTTCTGCATTTCCTGAAAAGCAGAAGGACTGTGCAGCAACCCTGACGCTTCAGAGCAAGTCACAGGGTCATGCTGGTGCCACAGCCATGTATTTACCAAAACTGTTTTGGAGCCTCTAAAACTTCTCCGGGAAGGACTGCTCAGGCCGTTAGGAAATGCAGCGGCTAGATGACATGGCAGTAATTACCCAGAGACTGACACGGAGGAAAATGTTGTTCTCGAAAGCAGCACGTGCAGGGGAGAAGAGCAACGTGCTCTCTTCATGCAGGAGTGCTGATGATGGCAGAAGACGGCCCTGGAAGGGGCCTCGGGAGACGGGATGGCGCGTGCTCTGCCCCATGGCAAGGCCGTTGTGTCTGAGCTGCCCCCGCTGGAGGCCGGTACTTAAAACCACTTAATGACAGAGACTGGAAAACATTCCTAGGCAGGGGCTCGCTTGCAAGGTGGTACCAATACATGGTTGTGTTGCATTGAGTCCTGTGCAAACCTAAAACAGATCGAGTCTGGTACAGCTTCCTTCTGAAATACGGCATGGGGCAGCAGATCTGCTGGTTCGACAGGATGCACAAATGAACAGCGAGATGCATCTGACCCGTGGAATACGTGTTGCTGCGTACCGCGGGGGCTCGTATGGGATCTGGGTGCTAAATGGTGTGTGCACTACTAGTATAGGGAAAATGTGCTCCTTAAATGAGGTGGAACATAATAAACACCTCGTTGTATTGTTTTGAATAGATTTACTTTAATAATTTTCTCAAGCTGGGATTATTCTGATTTATTTAAAGTCTGTTTTTTAGAAATACAAAGGGACTGAGAGGAGCAAGGTTACACACCATGCTGCCTTCCTAGCAATATATTAACATCCCAAACTTTGCTATGCAGTAGCTCTGTGCTCGTGATCTAGTCTTGATGTTGTCTTGGTTGAAGACCTTAAATTCTCCGCATCGATAGGGCCTTTACCTGGCTGGTTGCGAGGTACTGGAGGGGAAACCGAAGTGCTCCTGGAAGGTAGCTAGGAAATAAGAAATGACACCTCTTGCCGAGAGTGCTTGGGGAGTTTCTCATTCATGTATCTTCTTACCTCTATACTGTAAATAGAATATCTAAAGAACATGACTACTTTGTCTCGCAGCATGTGCTCAGCATAAATTCCTCTCAYTTTGTTCTTCAGGAACAAGTCGTTCAGTCTCTGCATCCCCAATGTCACTGAGAATGAGTTTTCGTGTTAGAATTATGAAGCCTGTTGACCAGAGATCTATGAGCATGATGCAGTTCTCTCTACTTTGACTTCCAGTTATAGATTTCAAATGTGCTCCAGGTTCATGGAGGCAGTGCAGTCTGCTTGGAGCCCCGTGGTGCAGTTAATGTGATGAGTACGCAGGTGAGAAAGGAATGGTAATGGCTCAGCTACTTAAACATACTTCAGTGGAAGCATGTGGCTGACACCTGATCTCATCATCCTGAGAAGCACTGAATGCATGCAAAGTACATAATGTATATGGGAAAATGATTTTGACAAATCAAATCTGTTTGCCACTTCTCGAAAAGGCTCTTGAATCTGCTCGCTTTAGTGAGATGCGCATCCCTGTTGTCAAGCTGGAGCCGCCCGTGTGGCTGCTCACCCATGACTCTGGCGTACCAGACACTTGCACGACACCAGCTCTTCTAGGCAGATAAAACCATGCTAATCCTAAAACAGATCTGTGCAGACCCCGTTGCTTTCATGGGACTTTGGGTAGCAGCCGCCTCTGCAGATCCTTCCCAGAGTCGTGAAAGGGGCTTGCAGAGAGCAGCCTACATCTCCCTGCGGTAGCTGTGGGAGTCTCTTGATCCTCTCCTTATCTGACACCGTGTTACGTGTAACAGGCTAATCCCAGGTCTGTCGCGTTTGAGAGACATCTTTTGAGAAACTGTCATTAATTTTAAATCACATCTGTGAAAGCATCACTGAAGGTTACCCTGGTTATGTCAGACAAGCCTGACAGAGCTGCTGCTGGGGTGAGTGTTTTGAAATGCTGGTAGGGCAGAGAGACAAAATACTGCCGTCAGATGCAGGGATTTTAAAATAACCGCCAAATTAACCTTAGGTTAGGAGGGGCCGAGTGCCTAATGATAAGACTGTTGCGCTGAGCATCATCAAACCCTCAGGAAAGCCAGGTGTGCGCCAGGCTTAAAGCAAAGCTGAAAACAGATGGGATGGGGCAAGCGAGGGGGAAGCGGTGGTACGTGGTCGTGTGGCGGTCGTTGGCTGGATGACGTGTGGATAGCAAATCGTTTAAATATTRGAAATTCCTTAACCAGCCGGATGTGTTTGAAGCCCCCTTGCTTATTTGAAGGGGAAGGTGATGTTATCTGAGTACTGCTACTTAATTACCCAGGTCTCTGGTTTTGGAGAGAGGAGAATGTTCCAAACATCTAAATTTAAGGGGGCRTAAGAGGAAGAAAAGGGGAGTGAAATTCCCTTTTCTGCCTTGGAGATAAGTGGCAAAAATCAGCTTTAACTGGACTGTATTATTAGTGCTTTGGTGACTGGGTTTTTATCTTCCTTGAATAGGATTAATATGCTGTTACAAAAAGAAATGAGCTTTCAAAGCAAGTTAGCAGCCATCTTCTGTGACTCTGAGGTGCAGATACAGTAACTGGGATGGTGGTGGGTTATCTGCATCTGGAACTGCCTCTTCTTGGTGTTCGGCTTGTTCTCCGGRCAGGGCTGATCCTGCAGGGATACCTTCCCATATTTCTGCCTCATCTCAAGAGGTCAACCTTGAGTTTCAATTACAATATTAAATTACCAGGTCACCAGAGTTAAAGTAGGCTGCCAAGTTTTTAATGATCTTCTCTTTCTTGTCATGTGTGCTTTTTTCTTTTTTTTTTTTCCCAAGCCTCCTTTCCATCTATTAGATTTTAATTGAGACCGTCTGCAATTTAACGCACCGCACCACCGAGCCCACGAAGTGAGCAAGCGGGTGAGTTGCGTAACTGGTGCAGTCGAGGCAGGGTTTTGAGAGGACTCTGCGTTCGCTCTCCGGGGACCGCCACCGCTTTCCACCGCCTTGCAGTGCCTTCGTGGGGATCCAGAACTGATTTCCAAGGCTGTCAGTCTGGTCCCTGGAGGCCTTATCAACCAGGGAGCGTTTAGTTTTCACCTTTGCCAGGGAAGCTGCTGGAGGTGCCGCCGGGGGTTTCTCGAAGCAGGCGTGCCGCGTCCCGTCGCGCTCCTGCGGAGCGAAGCCGGTGGAAGGGGGGTCCGATCCCGGAGCCGGGGTGCTTGTGGGCAGCGCTGGCCTCGGCGCCCGGTGCAGCAGGGAGGCCCAAGGGGACCGAGGTCCCGTCCCCTCGCGGAGACCCGGCTCGGAGCAGGGCTGCAGCGTGGTGTGGGTGAAGCTGCCTTGCTGCAGTCTGCGCCGTTTGCTGAAGGTCATGATTGAGTTCAATCACGCGGCCCCGGCGAGCCGGGAGCCAGGGCAGCCCCGCTCGGGAGCGAGCGCGTCCCTCCCGCCGGCCGCGGCTGCGACGAGGCTCTCCGCGTGCAGTGTCACGCGGCTCGTAATTTGGGCTTTTAAGAAACAGGTTAGAGGCGATGTTAACATTGAAAGAAACAAATTCCAGCTTGAAAAATTACCTGCTAGTGTTGCTGCAACATGTCACCTGGCTATAATTAAAGATTAGAGAATAGCGCGTTTTCCTCTCGCGCATTCAGGGCATCCGTCGGGGCCCTGGCGTGGGTAGCGTCGCTGCGGGTTTGGTTCCCCTCGGTTCTGTGCGTGGGTCTCCGAAACGGCACCCGGCACAGAGAGCGCAGGAGGGAGGGAAGAGGGAAGAGGTGTCTGTAAAAACCGCACAAAAGTCGCAGGAAGCGTGGTGGCAGCTTGGTTATCGCCGCTCGAATTTCCCCGGGGGCGGCTGGGTCGGGGAGCCGGCACCCGCTCGCCTGGGCACGGGCACGGGCACGGCCCCTTCCCCGGGGCCGCGGGAGAGCCGGGCTCCTTCCCCAGCCCGAGCTCTGGTGCCRTCAGCAGCCCCTCGCCCGCCCACCCCTATCGCAGCGCCCGCGTGATGGATGCTCCCCATCCCGCCTGACTTCAGCGCGCTCGTTGTCGTGCAGGGAGCGTTGTCAATCCGGCACTGCTATTTCGTATAAAAGCCATAGACTATTTTTTGAATGTTTTGTTCGTATGTACTCAACTCCTTCTAATACAGTGCATGGCTGGGCTCAAAATATTTAACCCTTAAAAAAAAGTGAATAATRAAGATGTCACTTTTGGAAGTGAGCCGCGGAGCAGCCTTCCTCCCCGCTCGTCGGCACAGCTGCCGTGGGGAGCTCGTTGTGCGTCTCTCACCGCGGATCCTGGACTCGCCTAGTTTTGTTGGCAGAGCGTTMATTTTGTTGGCAGAGCGTTMATTTTGTTGGCAGAGCGTTACCCCCGGAAGCTCGAAGCGTCGCTGCCGTCCCCCGGCTCTCGCACCCGAGCGCTGCTGCGTGCGGGGCCTGGCGCTGGGCAGCAATTGCAGCAGCCGCTGGGCTGGGGACGCTCCATCCCGTGCCGCCTCGATGGCCACCAACGCACGGCGGTCAAGCGTCGCCCGAGGAGGAGAGCGCGGGATCTGAGCCGTGTCCTATGGGGTCTCCGTGCCCCCCAGGTGGGAAGGCAGCAGCAGGTCTTCCTCTTGCCGTTGTGCAAAGCTGTCCCCTCTGTGTTCTCCGAAGCGCTCTGGCTGCCTGGGGAAATGGGCACCAGAAAGAGCAGCTTGCGTTGAGCAGCGCGACYGGCTTTGCTTCACGGGTGCGTGTTGGGGGGGACAACACCAGAAATGAGTTTTCCTCTGGGATGAATCTGAACGCGGTGCTGGAAGGAAGGCGCTTGCGGCAGGTGGGAGAGGAGCGTGCAGAAAAAGCCAGCTGCTCGAGTGGAGCGTGTGCGATTCCCTGGGGAGCGCTGGGCGCTGCTGCGATCGTCGTGGGAGCTGGCACGCCTGGGAGAGGAGAACCGAGGACGGGAGGCTTCGCGCCGCTCCTTGGAAGGCCGCGGGTGGCCGAGCGTGCTTTGAACTCCCACGTCTCCTACGCCGTCCTCCCCCCCGACGCCTCCCAAGGTCTGAGGATGGGTAGCCGTCGCTCGGGCCATGCCGTAACCGTGGGAAGTGTTGAGTTCATCCAGCTGTGGGTTCAGAGAGGTCATGAGAGACTGGAGGAGCTCAGAGTCGACAAGTCATAACTGCCTTACGAGGAGAGGACACAGCTCCGCAGCGAGAACGCGTGCGTGTGAGAGGTGGGGGTGGTTACGCTCTTGCACGAGTGTGTCTAGAGCGCTCTGGGGCGTCCTGCCCGCTTTCCGCGAGGGTGGCTGTGACGGAGCGGCGGTACGGTGACGGCCGTCCTCTGGGGACGGAAGGGTTCGGCTGTCGCGTTCAAGCCAGGTGTAATCACAGCTGATCGCAGAAGCTGGGCAGGAGATGCTGGGGAAACGCAGACGAGCACCGGCCACGGAGACGGCACGAGGTGAAAGGCTCCGCTTGGCTCCATCGCCCGTGAACTGAAGGGTGAGAAGAGACCCTAGCGTTAACTGGAGCCCCCAAATACCCAGCTTGAGGCAGCAGAGGAACAGCCTAGATCCCACCTGCAGAACTGCTCCGTATCTGGAGGCGTCTGTCTCCCCATCCCGGGGCCATCAGCGCCGTGGGAAACGTTCTTGGTGGAGTCTCAGACTCTCGTTGTTCACGGAGGAATCGGAGACGCGGGTAGAGCCAGGCCGACGCAGCTGCAGAGCCCCCGGGAGCCCTCTGCCCTTCCCCGGGTGGCTTTTGGTGGCCGTGGCAGGTCCCGGTGCCTCCCTCCAGACCCCGTGCAGGCCGGGGGGCCGCTCGCTCCGCTGGGCGCTGCAGCCGGGAAGCGCGGCTCCTCCAGCTCTGGATTCGYAGCTGGTCTCGAAACGCTCGACTGGCTGGACTGGTGTGGGGAGACGGTGGTTTCTGGGCAGCACGGCTGGCAGAGCAGCGTCTGGTCACCTCGGCACGCGTCAGGCGGCCGCTTTGCGCGCGGTGCGGGCCGGGAGCTTCCGTGGGTCTGAATTACTCAGTCTGAAACCGAATCTCTGTTGCAACTCGGTACATGAGAAATGCTGATCAAGTATTTAAATTCTGAACCATTTTTCTCCGAGCYGGGCCCAGGCTCTAATGCAAAATTAATGTCTTTGTGTCCCTGAACGTAGCCRTCAGCCTGGAGGCGCGTTGCGGAGCCGCTGCCCCGGCTCGACCCGGCCGCTCCGTGCCGCCGGCCCGGGAAGAGGTGTCCTTGGAGATGGTGGGCTGCTCCGTCAGGAGCCTCAGCCTCTTCCGACACAACCTCCTTCCAAAGCTGGGTTTTCCCCTCTTTTTCCCTCCCTCCCAAGCAGAAAGCAAGCAGAAGAGCAAGGGGTCAGGTGTCTCGGCAAACTGGGAGTTTTCTTCCCGCAGAATAAACAGGAGACGTGCAGAAAGCCCGGAGCTGGTGCCGGGTCCGTGAGCAGATGAGCTGCAGTAAATGAGTGTGTGCTTCAGTTCTCCCTTTCTCTTGACGAGTATTTGCACAGCAGGCAGGATCCCTGCTCTCCGGGCATCCCGTCCCCTCGCCGCCCCGCTCACCCCAAAGGCACAGCCCTGCTCCGGGCGCCGCGGCCGCGTCCCGGGGCGCCGCTGGGGAAGCCCCGGCCGTGGCGTGCGGAAAGGGGAAACCGGCACCGAAACCGCGGCGGCAGCCGAGGGACGCTGCGTGGCGGCTCTCGCGCGGCTCCGAAAGGCAGGGCCGCTCCGAGTCGGGGATGAAGGCTTCCCTGCTCTTCAGAGAACTAACTGACCTAGATAGAAACCACTTTTTTGGATTCAAAATTTTTTGTAGCTGTTCAGGCAATCACTGTTTTCCAGGGAAATAAGGCTGGCGAGACTTCTCGGAAGAGAAGAGAGGCCTCCTGTCCTCCTCCTTCCTTCTTTTATTTTTTTTTCTTTAGAGAGGGGAGAAAAAAGCTCTTGCTTTTCCTGTAAGAAACAGAACAGCACAGCAATGCCTTTCTGCAGTCTCTGCCTCCTGCAGCTCCTCCTTATCCTTTGCTAAAATCGAGTGCCAGCTCCTCCCTCTCCGCTTGCCCCGTTCGCCAGCGAGCTCGGCTGCCCCTAATCACCTTTCTGCTCCTCTTTGCTCTGGCGATGCTGCCGCGCGAGCTGCCTCGGCAGGGCTCTGCTCCAGACGGTGCCAGCGAGCAGAAAGCCTGATGTCCTCTGAAGGAGAGAGGGTTCCTCTTTGTGCCTTGAGATTGCTTTTCCGTGGCGAAGGCAGGCACAAACCTAAAAAGTGAGGCCAGATTTTTTTTGTGCTGAATTTACTGCCCTTCCAGGATGGAGGTGGGAGCACGTTGGCAGAAAGGTCTGACTTGCGCAGCTCCTCTTGCAAACCAAGGGAAGTGTTGGGTCAGAAAAATAAAAATGTAAGCACGGAGTTTACTGCCAAATGAAAAGATAATGAGAAATAAATTGGAAATTAAAAGATAATTGCTTAAAATATGAAATGCTCAGATGCAATCACCAGCTTGGCGTCCCTGCGCTGTAATCCACGCGGATCTCGCTGTGGGACTAGGAAGCGAGTCAGAACTGGGAATTACGTGGGACCGTGCTGGGGAAAGTGGGGCGCTTTCGTCTYGCACGGGAGACGACTCGCTCCCGCGGTACCCGAGGCCCCGGCGGCTCGTGGCGTGCCTCGCTCCTCGGGAGGGTGCTCGGTCTCCCRCTGCCCGTGTTTCGTGCTCAGCGTAAGGAGTAAATAAACACAAAACTGACGTGCGCCAGCCTTGGCTACCCTTTACCTTGCAAAATCATCCGAATCCGTCAGAGTTATTTCCTGGTAGGTTTATAGAGAAAAGAACTGCTCAAGTCAAAAAATCACAGCTGGAGCACCTTCTTTCCTCCTGTCCCTCTGGAGCTGACAACTGAAAAAGCACTGAAGGCTGATGTGAAGGTAMAGATATTTGTTGCATTGTAAGAGCYGCAGAAGGYTTTTAGCCAAAGCTGGGGATTAAATTCAAATAGCACAAATTTTAGCCCAGCTTTTCTTCATGTGCTGTAAATGATTAAAAGCTGCAAAGTGCTGTCAGAAATCTGGGACTTCCCCTCCTGGAAACCTTCTCTCCCCTTATTTTATGATTACCATGCTTCACTGACTTTGATGTAGCAAATCTTATTTTTTAATGCGGGAATGGAAAATTGTGGCTACTGTTGGCTGTGATGCATCTCAGTGCATCTGGGGTGAAGCTGGGCTAACGCAGCTGACCTGCGAGGTTTGCCCAGCGTAGGTGGATAGATGTAAAGCTTCTTTAAAAATCATCTTTTTGGTTTTTGTTGTTTTTTCTCCAGTTTTGACAATCAGAGTTCCAATCTATTTGCTGAATATCTTGTTATTTAGAAAGTGGAAACATTATCCAAATGAAAAACTCCCCAGAACTGTAGCTGTGCCCTGGTACGTGTCTGAAGTAATCTTGGAGTTTCATGATGTTAGGACCATCTGCTGAATTATGGATCTGTCAACTCTCYGGGGAGGTTTTAACTCTTCACTAGGTTTGATTTTTAGAGGAGTCTTGGTTGATCCTTCCTGTATCTCTGTTAACTCTCCATCAGTGGTAACAAATGGTCCTCTGCCTTATTTGAAATACGACGTCTGCTATTGTTCATAAGGCCTTCAGAATTTTCTGTTGCCCAACGGAGAATGACAAAGGGCTGCTCTTAAATGGGACTGTATATTCTGGAAAAAGATATACTCGGAGGGAAGAATTAGAGGTGACTCCCCTGAATTATTCATTTCATGAAGGGAAAATTGATTAGCCCCTTCTTCAGAACATCAGAACAAGGAGTTCATGCAATGAAATTAGAGCAACAAATGGAGATCAAATAAAAGGCAGCGCTGCTTTTTGTAGCGTTCAGTTGCTAGGCAGGGTTCATCCTTGCAGGAAGTCATTTGTCWTAGTGTCTGAGTTTTTGAGGAGGGCTGGATACCTTCCTGCCGGCTAACTGCATTTTGTGTGGGAGATGAGGCTAATCGAATCTCATGTGGCAGGCTCCAAGCTGATAGTGTGCAGGGGCCAGGAAACGACTTGTCATCTAGAGCCGGCCTTGCTCCGCTTGCCGGGTACGTCGCAGGTTTGCTCTCTCCTGGCGTTTGGGAGCGCTCGGCCGTGGGCTGGTGCCAAGGGCCTGGGCCGGCGGCGCTGCTGCTTGGAGCAGCTTCGGGCTCCTCGTGCTCCCCTGGGCTGGGTGGAGGTGGTGGCACTTCAGATGGCCGAACGTTACTTCTTTCCTTCGGAACTCGTGGCTCATCACCGCGGGCAGCGATCTGCCCTCTCGGTCCTCCCRCGCGTGATGCGGAGCAGATCGGTGCAGCATGACTTTGTGCGCAGGCCATGGGGCAAGGCGGTTTTCCTTCCCTTTCCAGAGCATGCTTCTAGCCTCCTGCAGAGCTGATTCAGAGCAAGATCAGGGTATGACTGAGAAACGGACTGCAAAATAACTCTTCCAAGATCACAAACCGGGATGAGAATAGAAGCCTGGGAGCTCCAGAATGTACCAAATATCCCCTGGAAGTGGAAGCTCCTCGCCAGAAGCTGAGAGGAGACCTCTCTCTCCCCCCCAGCCTCCAATGCCTTTCTCCTGTGAAGGGTCCTGAAGGACCTTTCTCTCCCGCACGCTAGCAAAGCCGTTCCTCTTGGTCCTTGCTGCGTCTTCTGTTGGGGGGAAGCTCCCTGACCCTTGCGCTGCGGTTGCCGCTCCGTCCGTGTGGTAGCCCTGGGAGAAGCACGGACAGATGGTGCTGCAGCTTGTTTGCTGCTTGAGCTCCAGACCTGCTCTGCGCAGGACTGGCCACGGCATCGGGCAGATGTCTGTGTTGGCAGTAGCAGCGCGGTTAGAGATTCCCCTCCAAGGCTTGGGTGTTTGCTGCGCTTCGTTCTGTGCTGCCGTCCTCGGTGGACTTGGCAGCCTCCGGCATTTGGAAGTGTTTGCAAATAAAACACTAGCCTTGAGGCTTTTCTGCRTTTTCGTATTCCCGGGAACACCTGCGCTAGCGTCCAGGCAGGCTCCCCGGGTAGTCCCAGCACCAACACGAGGAACCGAGTGCTTTGGACAAGGGCTTTACCCGGGCAGAAGCCGTCGGAGTCGGAGGGGGGTGCACTGGGGGAGCAGCTCTTGCAGCACTGTTCTCTCCTTGGGCAAGTTGCCCAGCTGCTTTTGGAGAAGCATCTGAGAGGAGACGGCATGTGAGGCGAGGTGCGTTGCATATGGTGGGGAAATGCTTTCTCCTTTGTTTACATTTCGTGAACAGAGGAAAATACCGTGAATGGGCAGGAAGGTGTGTACGCAGGCACCGCGGAGCAAACACGCTCTGTTCGCTATCAGCAAATCTGGTGAGACAAGGGCGGCCCGAGACCTGCGGCGCTCGTTAGCCAGGGAAGCGCCTCTGGTCTTCTCCGTGCTGCCGCGTGGGAGCGTGCTGGCGGCAGCCCGCGGATGAGCGGCCTCGGCCGCTGCTCGGGGGCAGAGCATGGGGGGGACCCGTGCACGGGGTGCCGCCGCGCTCCTCCCTGCCCAGGGCTGCCCAAGCGGCTGCTCGCCCCGTCTGCTCGCCTACAGCCTGCGCTGCCTGGCATCGGTGCTGGCCCTGTCCTGCTGCAGCATCTCGCCCTGTCTTGCTAGTCCGACTCTTTTCTTGCATTTAGTGGAAGCTCCTGAAGAAGCCAGGAGGACTCTCCTGTTCCCCCAAGTAGCAGTGAGGCAGGACTAGCTGTGCCAGAAAAAATAGGCTATGACRGCTGCAAGAAAACTCCTTATTAATGGCTGTTTGCTTGGAAGCTTACTAACGTTACTGGTTGTGATGGGCCCRTATATGTTAAGCAGTTCTTGTGCTGATAATCCCATGTGTCAGAGCAGTGCGCAGCTCTCCAAKCGCTCGGTGTTTGGAGCTTGTTCACTTCAGCTTTCCCATGCGTTGGGGGTCACTGTACCTTCACGTCTACTCCTGGAGCTGCTTCAAGATTGCAGAAGCTCGCTTCCACTGCTCACCGGGCAGTTTGCACGCTTCTCTACTTGCACGTGGCTTCATGTCAGGCTCTGTCCTCCCTCTCTTTCACTGAAGATTTCATTATCGACTCTGTCCTGTTGACCTGAAAGGACAACTGCTGTGATCCAGGTAGAGATGAGACTTGTCTGCTACATCAGAGGCAGTCTGTCCCGAAAAACACAGTCACAGAGGCAGCCAGGGGTGGATGGAAGTCATCCCAAAGGTTAGCATTCACTTTGCAGCTCGTCTTAGCCACCTGGCTTGGGTCTGTGATGGAAAGTCCTTAGCAGTTAGGGTTCTTCTACCCTGCTCCTTGTGGCAGTACTTCCATCCAGGGACATCAAATGCTGAATCTGTCCTACCTGCTGTTGAGGACTTACCGTGGGCCTTCTCTCTGCTGCAATAACTGGTGGCATTGTTGCAAACCATGCAAACATGCAACCGCTTCCAACCACACGCTGTTGAATTAAGCTTTAATTTGACCACTGACTGTCCCCCCCGCCGTGTTAAACAGCCCAGTCTGGCTGGCCGTCAGTATCCTGGAGCTGATGGATGTTCTGCCTGCTGCAGAGCTGTGCTAGCAACCCTCGTTTTTATGTCCCCCTGTTATGTCTAATGCTGGAGGWGCAGCTGGACCTGTTCTTTGTAATGTTTATAGTCTTGGAACATGTTTTGACAAGTTTTTCTAGTTGGCAGATTCTGTGATAAGTTTGCGAAACTGCTTTACAGCTTTCTTGGGGATTTTTGAGTTGTGGTCTAGGCCGAGAAACCTCTAAGTATCTTTTTTTAAACAACACCTTTCAGCATTTCTCTCTCCATCCTTCAAAATAAGGCTAGTTTCTAGGGTTTGAAAATACCCTGGCGCCCTGTTGCTGTTGTGATGTTTTAGCTCTGAAAACCAACCTTTCAGGAAACCTTTCTTCCAGGGAAGTGCTCGAACCATTTATAAAACTTAACTTGCAAACTGGCCATGCATTTGTGTCACTGTGCTCTGCTGGGAGCAGCGTTAGGYCTTTCTGGGTGGGTGGGATGTCTCCTTCCTTAGCAGAAGGCTTCTGGTGGGCGCGGTGCTGCCTTGGCGTCACGCTGCTGTTTTCACGGCCTTCCTTTGTGCATTAACTTTTATTCTGAACTGGGCTGGACTGTCGCTCCTGCAGACCTGCTGCTGCTGCGATACGTTGGTGTGGCCGTGCAGCGACTGAGGACCGCTGCCGCCAAGCGCTCTGAGCCCCAAGCTTGCAACGGTGATGAAGATGCAGTCCACTTCCACAGGACTCCTTCAGTCATCTCCTGAGACACAGCGGGAGCAGATTTCTGCTTGCTAGGGCTGAAGCTTCTTCAGTGAGAAGTTTTCTCCTGAAACTGTATCGGGATCACAGGGAATGGCTGAAATGGATCCAACCTGCGTGGCTAAATGTGCACCCAGTACGTGGTGGCTGTGGAGGGGGCTGACKGAGCGTGGGGCTTCTGAGCCTCTGGTTGACCCTCCTGACCCTTTTGCAGTAGGATGAAATAATGGTAGATGGCGTTAAATGTCAGACTTCATATTTAATCTGATCAAGCCATGGCCAAGAAAGAGTGTTCCTCTGTCTTCACACTGGTGTCCAACTGTTTGTGTTTGAGATGGAGATGCTTGATCTTGCTGTGAAGAGTTGGTGCAAGTCTCACCATGTCTGAGGAACTGTACTGGGGCTACTATTAAAAAAATCTGCATTCCGGCAAGTCTCGTGAGCCTGCAGAGAGCAGCTGAGCTTAAGGACTCTGCCTATGCTCTTTTGTAGGGTTTTGGTTTTTTTCACTCCCAGGACAGTGGTATCTCCCCAGAGAGCTGTAATAGGGATAGCACTAAAGACGAATTTAGGGCCAGTAAACAGTCTTGCATTATGCAATAATAAATAATAAAGGTTAATGTTTTATTTTTGTTGTATATAAATGACTCAGGACATTTGTAGTTCATCAGTGGGATTTGATAACTTTATTATCCATATAATAAGATTTGCAAATTAACTGTCTAATTAGCAACCTGGGAAAGCTGCTGCTTGTACTGTAGTTTCTAAACTGACAGAGATAGTCTTAAAATCCTTAAGTGTAATGAAAGTAACGCAGTGGCCCAGCAGCGTGCATCCCAGCAGTCTTGCCACGTGCGTGTATAGAGATGTCTCGTTGCCTGTCTCGGTGATGCACTTGTGGAACATCTATGTGGAAAGCCAGACCTCGGCTCCTGCTCAGCAGAGTGGAAACTGAGCAATCTCTTTACAGTATAATGCACTGGATTAGTCACAGGAGAAAAGATCTATTAAATCTTCTTGCATCTGTTGGGAAGGATGCACATTTAAGAATTAAGGCAGGATTACTTGCATAAGCTCCTATACCTGAATAACTCTACTGGCTGKTTTTTTGCGCAGATCAAGTATTCGCCTAAGCATACACATAAGTGTTTGGAGTGGATCTTTCAAGGCCTGCAAAATTTTATTCCAAGTTTTGGATGCAAAGCCCACACCACTGCAATCAGCAGAAAGCTTCTTGTTTACTTTGGATAAATAGGCAAGGGTTATGCTTCATCATCTGCAAATGGATTTTCATTAAAATCTGTATTAATATTGATTGCTGAAGAACCTGCTCCTCCTGCTAAACATGCAGTGGTCACAAAGATGACTTGCAATGACTTGGATATCACTTAATTGAACTGTAATATGTAATGTTGTGGAGACACTGCAGTTATTTTTCCACTGAAGAGAAAATGCTGCATTCCTAATGTATTTTTCAGGTCCCTGCTCAAAGGGCAGGAGGTGTTAACAGGGTGTGTATATTTAATGCCTTACTTAATAATTAAACTCTCCAGTGAAACCTTAAAAGAGTATGGGGAGGAGGTTGTAATAAAAACCTGGGRTGGTTTCGAGCCTCGCAGACCTTGGCTTTCGAGTCTCTCTTGCCATTAGAAATGGGCATTTCATCTCTTCCGCTTGTGCAAGTGAAAACGTAGTGTTTTCTGTTTTCGTAGTTTTTTAGAGGAAGGCAAGAGTGAAGAGCTGGTCCAGGCTCTGTGCGTGCACACACACGTGCGCTTCACTTCTGCTTCAGTCCTCCTCTCGGACRTCTTTAAGCATCGATCGCTTAGCTCTGTTTTCATCTTTCCCTTATTTTTTCAATATTCCCTCCTTGTCTCTCCCCCTCACCTGACCTCTGCCTAGCAAATTAAATGTCTGTTACACAGAGTACAAAAAGMTTCTGTGGACTCTTCTCATGCACAACAGAACCTAAAATTTTGTGGAACRTTTTTATCCGATATCTCCGAAACCCACAGCTCTGCCTGTGCAGCGTGAGCTCGGCGGGCGGCCCGGCCCCGTGCCGGTGTGACAGGTCCCCGTCCCCTCCGCCCGCGCGCGGGGATCCGGGAGCGTCGCTCCTGAAACCAGAGCACCGCGGGCTTCTACTGGAACAGAAATAGAAAGGTCGGATTTCTGACTTTCCATGAACTAAAGCCAAACTGACAGCCTGCTCTTTTCCTCTTCAGGGGAGGCATATGTGAGAAGTAAAACAGCCAGGATACGGAGAAATGGCTACTTTGGCAAGGTGTCCCCTAGCCTGGTGTTACGGGGACGGAGGCAGAGCTTCCTACCGCCCCGTGCGATGCCGTCGGTGGCCCCTGGGGAGGCTGCTCGCTTGCAGGGACGGGGCGTTGCAGGACGTCTCTCGGGGCAGGTGGGGCGAGCTGGCCGCCCWGCTAGCGCGGGTGGCTCGGTGTGCGGTGGGACGCTGCCTTTTTCCTCCGAAGATGCCTCGGATTAACTCRGCAAACAGCCTGTGCGCCGCGTTGTGTGGGTCTGTCGAGGAAAGGAAGGGGCGGTTGGGAGATGGGAGTGCGGCAAGAGAAGCTGCTGTAAGGCGCTGGTGACATCTTCCCGGTGCGACCCGTCTGTGCTGCTCCCTATAGGAAGACCGAAATATTAGAAAGCAGGGGGAAAAAAAAAGTCTGTCTGTGCCAAATGCTCTCCTCGATACCTGCCTCTTGCACCTTCTGCAGCACCTCGAGGCCTGTTTCCCCCTGGGCCCTTGCTGGAGATCCGAAASGGGGGCCTGGCCCCCGCGGCGCGGGGATGCTGCGGTGGGGCGGTCACGGCTGGGGAGCTCCCGCACACGAGGAGCCCGTCCCCGTTCGCCCAGCGCCCCGCGGCCACGGGGGAGGCGAGCAGCGGGTGGTTGGGAGGTGGCACGGAGAGTCCGAGCTCGGCAGGGGACGAGGAGATGCGGCTGCCTTTTGCTCGCCGACGTGCGTGATCTGTAGTTGCTTTTTGCGTCTTTACCCTGGATCTTCGGCCGCCGTTTGCCCCGCTGCCCTGGGACGCGCGGACCCGGAGCGGTGGCAGCCGGCTGTGTTGGTTCGCTGTGGGAAGTGCCACGTGGCGTTCCCCACTTCTTGCAAGGGGGCTGAGCCCGGACCGCTGTCCTGCGCTGGTTGCACGGGCTCCTTGGAGAAGTTAGGGTGGGAGCTGGGCTTTAGGAGCGGCGGGGAGGGACTGGCGCTTCTGGCTTCTACCTACTCTTCAAAGCCAAGCTTGTATTCAGCAGCCTTGCTTATACGGGTGGAGGAAYGGCACTAGGAAGGGCTGTTCAGCCTAATAATAATCTTATTTCTTTAGTCAAGCTAAAATTACGCCAGCCCCGATGGAAACTTCCCTTGCTGCAGTCCGGATTTAGGCATCAGCAAGGAGCCTCCAGGCAGTGCCCGCACTTGAACGCAGCTTGGAGGCATATTAAATTTGTACACGCACTTCAGAGCAAATCTTTGCTAATAGAGTTCTGATTCCTTCCTTCCTGCTTCCCAGATGCTTGTCTCCGTGTACAAATGATAGAAATGGTGAACAATGTTTTCAAGAAAATGTTTATTTGCTAGACACAGAAAAGCAAGTGAGAGGCCCCAGGAGGAAAAAGTTCTTGGCAGCTCTCAAACAGCCAATGGGGGATTTTTTGGTTGGTTTTTTTCCTCTTACAATAATGAGAAGTGTGGAAAGGAAAGCAGATGTGAAGCTGGATGTAGCAGGACGCAACAAGGCRACTGTGAGTTTAATGGCCAGTGTCRCTTGCCTTGCTCCTTAAAAGTCCGATGTTCCTGCAACTGAAACTTGAGTTTCATTTCTGCACTGCTCCATTTGTTTTATCTGTTCGATTTCTTTGAAATGCTTTAAACTATGCATCTTATCTTTTAATTGCTTTTCCACGTACTGTAGCTGGTGCCCTTGGGGAAGGGATGTAGCACAGCGTTCAAGAGGCTCCCGAGACAGAYGGACAGCCGAGCTCGGTGTCCAGGTTTGCCCCAGCCAAAACACAACCTGTGCGTGGCCTCGCTTCGTTGATAAAATCAGCGCTGCTCTGTCCCYGGTCCAGCTCGAGCTCAGCTGTTTGAGAAGGCCGTTAGCACCGGCCCGGGGTGGCTGTGGCCGTTCGCGCTGCTGCCTTGGAGGCGATGCCCCGTGCGGATRACGCGGGCTCGGGGCGGTCGCTGCGGTGCCTCTGTTCCCCAGACCCAAATACCTGGATTTTCGCCGGAGAAACGCTGTAGGCTGGGGCGGGTCGAGTCTCGGAGGATGAGCTGGGCCGCCGGTTGAGGTGCCGACGTGCGTCAGCTCGGTGCCGAGTGCCCTTCGCAGGGTGTCGCTGCGAGTTAGGCGCTCGCTTGGCATTTCGGAAAGCAGCCTGGCCTTTGAGCGCAGAGCTTTGCCCAGGCGGCAGGGATGCTGCTGGCAGCTTCGGGTCTGCGTGTGCTGGCAGGGTTTGCTGGTTGAAGGTGAGGGATTTCCCTCTGGATTCTCGTGTTTGCAAGTCTCGGTAACGGCACTTTAGGATTAATTTTCCTGTGCTATTCCAGCAGGACGGCTGTGTCGTCACCGCGTGCGAGGAGGGGCAGAGGTGTGAGTCTTCCCGGCCTGGCAGCTCCTGCCTGCGGCATTACTAAAGAACAGCAGAGGTGTGGGAGGAAAATTGTGCGCCTGTTTGCATCAGCACAGTTGTCCGTTTTTGGACACAAGTGCTTTTCAGCTCGCGTATCCCCGTGTGCCGGATAACTTCCTGCCTTCATGCGCAGGGATTACCGCAGCGCGCTTCCCGCGAGCGGCAGGGAGCTCGGAGGGAATACGTGGGCTCCCACCCTCGCCTGACGCGCGTTCGGCACCGCTGCTGCTTGCTTCTGCCGAAACGTCTGGTCCGGCTGATAGTATTCAATAAGATTTTAAATTCCGCCACAGGTTTATTTATAGAAACCTTCTGAATGCCTCTTCTGATAAATTGAAGTTAATAGCATTTTAATTGTTTATAACATAAAACACAATTTTGAAGTAAGGCCCTAATCAGATGCTAATTAATCATGTTATATAAGGAAACAGAGGATTGTATTTAACGCTTTAGCATGCTTCCACATGCAAAGTGTGTGCCTGTGAGAGAGCCGCAAGTCCGGTTTTTGTGCAGATCCCTCAACTTGCCCTGACGCTTCTGCTCTTCTCTTTGCAGTTTGCTGCTTCGTCGTGCACAAGCGGTGCCATGAATTCGTCACCTTCTCCTGCCCCGGCGCCGATAAAGGCCCTGCTTCGGATGTAAGTAACCGCTCTCGCCCTCTCCGGTAAAAGCGCAACGCGGTGTTTTGTGAGCCCTTTCTCAGCWCTTGTGCCTGGTCGTGCTCTGCTTCACAGCGCTCTGGAGAAGACGCTGCTCCAGCTGTTTTGGCTGGTCACACTTCTGTGTTGCTTCACGTACACCTGTAATTCATTGCCGTTCATAGCGCTGTGGGCTCTCAGATTTCGAGACACCTAAAATGCTTGCAAACCATCCAGTAACTTGCTCTCAGTAAAGCAGAGACTGTGCTGGTATCGCCTCAGGTTGGGGCTGCTGCTCCACAGCTTTGCCCCATCTCCCGTTTGTCCCTGGAGTCACAGGCTCGGTTTCCCTATCGGTAAAATTATGCTTCGGTTTAAAGTGTCTGCCATGCGAACCGACCTCTTGGATTGGGGGTTAATTAACATATGTAAAAGCACTAAGTGCTAAAGAGCTATTTTAGTCCTCCAGTAGCAGATTTTGGCCAGCCTGGCCTTGGCTTGCCTCTTTATCCCGGCAAGACGTGGATCTACGTCCTGATCCGTTCCTTTGGTCGCACGCGAAATACCTGAAGGAGTTATAAAAGGTACCTACTGATATTCTTTAAAAATCAAGAACAGGCTGGAAGAAAGCCAGCTGACTTTAACTCCCCATCCTCGTTTTCGCAAGGACTTAATTTTCCGGTGCCTGGCGGCGCGTCGGGGGCGAGTGACGGAGCTGGAGCAGCGAGGCGCAGCTCGCGGGCGCTTCTCGCGCCRCTCTGCCAGGGCGTCTCAGGTCCGTCTGGCAGGTTGTGTTTTACCGTGGAAACTGGCTAATTCGGGGAACAGCGAGGAGAAAGGAGATGGAATTGGGGAAACTACAGCGCTCCAGAGCTCTCGCCCTTAAAAATAGAAGGAGTGGGAGCAGGAAGTCTAACGCGCAGCCGGAGGTGGAGGCTAAACACACGCCGTCGGTCGCCCTGCCCCGACGGGGGTTGTGCGCTGTGACTCGGGTCGGTGGCGGCTTTCGGAGGCTGAGGAGGGGGTCACAGGGGAGGGTGCGACGGCGTCCAGCGGGGCAGATCCGAGGGATCTGGCACCTCCCTGGCAGGAGCACGGGGTGACGGCGTGGTGGGGTTCGAGGGCCACGTGCTGGTGGAGCTGGGAGGTGCCGAGCCGGAGCCCTCGGTGGGAGGAGGTTCTCCCAAACCCTGCTGCATCCAGGGGGTCTCAGGGATGCTTCGCTGGAAGCGTCTGGTAGCACCAGGCATCAGACAGCCCGTGGCACCCAGCTTGTCCGAACCAACCCACGGCCCTACCTGGGAGAAGTGCCGCTGGACCGCGGGGCGCCTGCCCTCCTCCCGCGTCCCCTGCCCTGCTGAGGAAGCTGCCGCTTCCCTGGCGGAGCCGGACCCGGACCCGCCGCGCGCGGGTGTGCCGTAGTCCTGGCGAGGCCCTTTCCCGGGGTGACCCATCCCTCTCCATTCGGGATGGACGTGTGTGCGAAATGCCAGGCGCTCCCGGACCAGCTCCCAGCTGCTGCTGCGTGAAGCCTTCCAGGTCCGACTCTGCTTCCGYGTTCCCGGATGGGGGTAAGGAAAGGAGCCGGAGCTTTTCCTTGGGCGCTTGGCAAGCGCTCACGGGGAACCGGGCCGCTGGCTCCTGGACGCRGGCGCTGCACAGCCTGGGGACGGCAAGGGGCTGCTGCGCAGTCCTGCGATGCCTTTTGTCCTCACCCCTCCAAAGACTCGTGGCTGAGTTTCCCGTTTGTCCCCACTTGAATTTCAGCGATTTCTTGGAGCGTGTTTGTTTGTTGCCCCCCRGCGCTCCAGCTTCAGGCTGCACAACGCAGCGCCCTCGAGCGCGCTGCCGCCTGCTCGCCGGGCTCCTCGGCCTCCGGAGAGGACGCCCGCCGCTGCGCTGGCTTCAACGGGGGCTGGTGAAGGGCTGCACCAGAGGCGAGCGCAGCTTTGCATGTTTCCAGCAGCCTGGGGACACGGGAGCTGCCCTGCTCCGTGTCTTTGCTAAAGCAGACTGCTTTGTGCCCGTTCTGGCCTGCGCTCGCTGCTCCGTGGATGCTGAGTACCGCTGCTGGATGCGCTGCAGGAGCAGCCTTGGAARCCGCTGCCTCGAAACTGCCCTGTAAGGGGGTGGTGCGTGTGCCGGGGAATGGGCGATGTCCTGGGCCTGGGCGTGCAGCGCGCTGCTCTCCTGCAGCTTCGCTTCCAGGGGATTTTAGCCAGGCYCTCCTGGTGCAGAACTGCCACTCGCTGGCTTTCCTTCCGGGGCTGAGGTGCTCTCTGGTCCCACGGAGCGCAGTTTGGTTTATGCACAGCTCAATAAGCCCAGTTTTATTTCCACTTCCCATCGGGCAATTAGTCAAGATACACTGTCTTCTCGCTCTCTTGCTCTCATTTCTTTTTTTGTTTTGTTCCCCCCCCAGGCACTTTGCCTATGACTATTGCTTTCCTCGCTAMAGGCTTTCTTCTCCACAGGGATTTCTGCTAATTAGAGTGAATTGGTAGCTATTGAACCTTAAAAATCAGTTATTGGAGGGGAAAAGGAAATGCAATGGAGATGCCAGCCCAGGAGAGATTAGTGCATCCCAAACACTCTGATCCTCTGGGCTGTTAGCCTGTAACGCTGCTTCGCAAACCCCAAGGCCAGAGTCGGCTGCCGGGATGCTGGTTTAGCACGGTGGCCGTGTTCGAAGCAGTCAGTGGGCGGTTTGTTCCCGGGCCCGGGTGATCGACATCCTCAGCCCGTGCTGTGGCAGCTCTAAAATAAGCCTTGCAGCGTGCAATTTCCCTGCAGCACACTGCTATTAAACGCACGCTGACGAGCGGGGGAGAGGTCTCCCCCCTTTGCACGGGAGGCCGCCGGTTTGCTGGGGTTCCTCTGTGTCTGCAGCCTGAGTCAGGGGGGAGCGAGGAGGAGGAGGAGGCAGGGGATGAACACGGGCTGCGGCAGGCGTGCGACCTCGGGGGGCTCTGAATCACCCTCAGAGGCACCAGCTGTATCGGCAGTTTGGGCTCTGGACTGCTCGTCTTTTAAATAGCATTGAAGTTGTGTGCCTAAAATAACGCGTGTGAATGAGCTCCCTCCCCTCCTCCTCCTCATCTCCCCTCGCCCTGCCCAAGGGTCCCGGTGGCCTCACCGGAAGGTTTYGGGAACCGCCTGGGGCACGTTCCCGCGCCCGGGCAGCCGCGCGAGCCGCCCCGCCGCAGCGCCCCGTGCCCTCGGCCGAGGCGGAGGATGACGGAGGYCRGTAGCTCCTGGAGCTGACTGGAACSTGCTGAGCTGAACTGGTTCAGGGCCTTTCAGGTTGCCTCGAATTGCTCACGGCATGCGGGAGGGCACCCGGGGAGGTCCAGGTGGTGGGATGGATGCTGGGAATATGCAGGTGCCGTTCCCAGCTCAGGCTCTCGGGGACAACCTCCGTGGGGAGCAGCTGCGGCATCAGTGGCCCTTTCTCTGAACGGCACCTACGTGCCAAGGGCTGCAGGACTGCAAAGGGTGAGGTGACYCCGAGATGGGGACAGCACTCATGTCAGGCCGGAGGACACAAGCCTGCAGGGTCTGTGCTGCGCGTGGGACAAGCAGGTCTTCTAATGGTGGCCCAGGCGGGAGCTGCTGCCCTCTCTGCATCGCTCGCGGGAGATAAATCGTGGGCGCTGCGGAGCAGGGCTGCGCTGCGTTGCTCCCGGGACGAGACTCGACGGGGTATAAGCGTCTCTCTCTCCGTGGTCTGGACCCTTTGGTTTGCGCCAGAGACAGTCGAGCTCTGTGCAGTGAAGCAGTGCCAAAGTCCGTGTGTGCGTGCCCGTGTGTGCGTGCCCGTGTGTGCGTGCCCGTGTGTGCGTGCACACGAACGGCTTAACCACGCTGCCCTTGCCGCTGCAGGCTTGTCCGGGCCGGGTGGTTCAGGGGTGTGAAGGTGCCCGAGAGGGAAGAGGTGGCTTCCCACGGGGCAACCTTATGCCTTTGGTTTTCCCGGGTAGTTTCCCTCCCTCCCTCGGGTGTTGCTGCTCCAGAGCAGGAGCCTGACATAATGAGGCGAGGAAGACTGAAGAAAGCACAGGGAAATGRAGCAAGAGCAATAAAAGGTGACATTTTACTCCCCTCCACCCCCATGTGAAAGTGCCTCCTAATCGAGCTGGGTCGCCCAGGCAAGCTAACAAGCTCTCCTGCGCGCACGCGTGTCCAGGTTCCTCCGCGCGGGGCCAAAGTTAAGCRTGTCGATACGGCAGCAGAGCGCCCCGCCGCCCTCGGCCCAATTACCGTCCGCCCCGCGCTCCCGGGGTGCGGCCGCGGTCCCCCTCGCTGTGCAGCAGCTTCGTCGGAGGTTTCGCGGTGACCTTTCCTGCTAAGTACCGTCATGCTGTGAAATTCCTTCTAGCCCTGTAGGTTCAGCTCTGACACTGCCGCCTGCTCTCCTCTATTCTCTCTGTCATCTGAAACTCGTAAAGAAAATGGCAGCAGCCAGACCCGCTTGCAAGTCCAGCAGCCTGCAGACCTCATTCAGGCTGCAAGATACGTACAGATCTATATATATTCTATATATATGTGTGTGTATGTATGTGTGTGTGTATATATATCTATCTATCTCCGTGTCAGCGTGTGTCTTCAGTGATCTGGGCGCGCTTGGGGCAGCAGCCGKGCACCGCCGCGCGCTCCGGCGAGTCCGGGCGAGGATCCCCGTGCTTCCCGCCTTGCAAACGGGCTGAAACCCGCCTGGCTCTGGCCGCTGGGTTTTGCTCTCCCTGTTGGAGACCTGCACGGCCACGGATCAGCCCGAGTGGCTGGGGCCTCCTGGGAGCACCGTGCTGCTCCGCTGTTCTGCCAGCCCCTTCCCGCGGCGGCGGGCGCTCCGGAGCGTGGYGCACGGCTCGCAGGTGGCGGAGCCGAAAACGGCAGTTCCTGCTGTGATGCAAAAATAGCAGAAAGGTGCCGCGAATGCGGCTACAGCAGAGGGAGCTGGAAGGAAGGATCCCGAAACSCTGCAACCACTTAACCTTGCTCAAGGAAAATGAGGTTTGGTGGGGAAGAGCAGGGAGAGCTGCGATCCGAATGCCACCTCCCGGGCTCTGCTCGCGCGCCGGGCTGYCTCCCGCCCAGGCACCGCTTGCGCGTCCTCGCTCATCGCTCGGGGAGCAGCTCGCCGCGGGCAGGGAGGGCAGCAGCCGCCCGGGAGGGGCTTCGTGTGGGCTGATGCGCTGCCTTCTCCCCACCGTCCTCTCCAAACCGGAGCAAGGGGAAGCGGGGAGCGTCTGGCATCCCGGTCCCCATCCCGGTGTGCACCCTCGGCCGGGCAGGCGGGAGCTGGTTACCTGCGGTTTCCTTCCCCGCCTTTCGTCCTGCCTCGCGGCTGTCCAGCAGACTGGAGCTTTCCCGTGGGCAGCCTCTGCCTGAGAAGGGAAAGGTCTAAATTAAAACTAAATTGTCCCATTTTGAGAGGCACCGCTTGATACCAGGGCAAGATCAGATTATCTGCTGCCTGCCATTGCCGCTGGCTGGGGCCGGGTCGGAACTGCCACCGCGGCTCGTTCCGCGGGCAGGTAGAGGCTGCCCAGCTGGTGCTAGTTAATTTTTAATACATTATTTCTGAAAACGAAGGGAGGAAGGCAGATGTTTGGGATTTAGAACAGGGAACGAAACTGGCCCTTTTGCAGCTGGATTTTTATGCCGTTTGGCAAAACCCTCCAGGAGAGCAGCTCTGGTTTTCACCCCGGGCAGCTGTGAGCTGGGACCGTGGGGGATGCACACGGGGCAAACTTTGGTCCTTCTGCCCTGGGAATCGAGCTGCTTACAGCAATCTAATCCCTCAAGAGCTTTGAATCGGGAGGTGAAAAACTACTACAGCAAATGGCAATGCCCTGTCTGCTGAGGACATGGGCTTCATTTTGAACTGATGCAAAGCCTGAGTTTTCCTCCGCTCTGTTGTTGTTAATAACCACGGCGTGAATCCAGAGCGACCTATAATTATGTCAAATGCTGATAGGATCTAGGTTGTAACAATTTTAGCTATGCTTTTTTTTTCTTATGTAAGTACAGCAATCTGGTAAGTGTCTTTCCCTTCACAAGTATTAAAATCCAATTAAATCTTGCAGAAAGAATGAGTTTAATTTACTGCGTTTGTTTAAACCTTGCAGTGTTCCTCATTACGATGGGCCACGTGACTTCTGCTGGGATGGCAGCCGCGTCCTCGGCGTCGGCAGGGGCAGAGCAGAGCGGTGGCTGCTGTGGCCGCAGCTGCAGATAAGAGGAGCTGCAATTCCAGCCGCCTTCCAGGCTGGTCTGGGGCTTTTCAGTCTGTCTGGCTGCTGTTTTCCTCCCCAGAACGGCTGTATTTGGGATTCCCAGTGACAGACCCCACCAAGAAAAAGTATTATATTAAAGCAAACAAAACATCTAACCTTGGCCCTTGATCTCTCTCTGTGTCTTTTAGTACTTCCTAGTTACTTGAGAATCAAGGAAAAAGCTTTTTTGCATCCTATAAAGTGCTTATGGTATACAGATGCTTAATTTTAAGCACCTGAGTAATTCTGCTGACCTCAATGAAACTATTATGTGTTTAGAGCTAAGTATATGCTTAAGTGCTTTATGAAAGAGTAGCTTGTGTGTGTATCCAGCATATAACTTTTGGGAGAAGCTGATATTTTACACTTTTCAGAGCATAACAAAATAACTGGAGAGCAGAGAAATGTCAAAGTCTTTTTCTGTTATCATTACGTAGCCCTACTTTGGAACAGTTTTCTGTTTGATCTGCTCGTGTTTGAACCTCCTTGAACAGAATGTGTGTGTATGTTTAACCTTGCAGAAGCCTACCAAATGTGAATCTTCTGCCCAGGAAAGGAGGACTAATTATACAGAGATGATAAGGTCTTTAAGTAAAAATTAATTGCCTCATACAACAGAGAATGAAGCTCTAAATAGAAATGCTGGTACTGGAGACGCTGGGGCTGTTGCTGCCTTCATTGTAGATTGCTTTTAAGTCATCACTAATTTATTATTATTATTATTATTTCTTATGACTGAAGGCATTATGGTCAGTCTATGTTTTGGGCAATGGCCTCGCTGAGGACAGTCTGTTTTGCAGGACTGGCTAGCTGTAAGCCGGTAAGTCATGCAAGAAATGGAGTGAGAGCTGCAGGAAGGCCATGGCTTGGAAAGCTTCAGCGGGACAGAGATGGGAGCACACTGAGTTTGGTAACAAAGAAAGTTCAGAGGGTGGGATAAATGCTTGGCAGATAGCAGATGTTAGGAGAAATTGGGAGCAATTGCTTAGCTTCTGTAACTCTTGAGTGGGATAGCCGGGCACATCAGGGCAGATGTTTTGGGGCAGAAACAAATGCTGCTGGTTCTAGTTATGTTTATTGAGTCGCGTTCCTCCTGTTCATCCCCAAAGTCAAAACCGGTGAGCTGTTCTGGAGAGCATGGCTGGCCAAAGCAGACCATTTTCCAGTTTTAAACTCTTCTAATGTTTGTTACGAGCTCTGACACTCCTGAGCTTTCCTGTTTGCAAGAGGCAGAGTGAACATGACCATTCAAGCTGAAGTTTTCTGAAATACAGCAAGGTCTTCAGGAACTGAAATCAGGCATGTATAATGTAATGCAGTTGGAAAACCTAATTATAGTTGGAGCTATTAGTAGAATGCATAATTATTTAAATTGTAGACAAAATCATTAAAATGACCTTCTTTGCATTATCCTCTTAAAGGTCAGCTAATCAAGATGCATCAATAAATATCTGAGTTGCTCTAGGAAGGTAGCAGGCTGGTGTAGCTTCGTTTTCATGCATTTAACTTTTGCATTTAATTTTTTCCAGCATTTGCAGCTTTACTGTAAGGCAGTAATGCTGTCATGGTGCTACTTTTGGTATTTCCATGCTCTCTGTTTGCTGGAGGCGGAATCGTTTTCTTTGTCTTGAATGCCTCCTTTCTTGAAAAGCTCTAGAATTGTGTGTTTGTACTGAAGAAAATAGCGTTGATGTCATTCTCTCTTAGAACAAGAGGGAAATTTCCTAGAGGATGTGTTAGAGCTATGGATCATGCAAGTCTTTGCAGAGTCAAAAGCTGTCTTTGCAGCAAGGCAGCACGTACTCCTTCTCCTGCATGTGCCTGTCCCTTCCTGCGTGGGGTCACCCGTCCCAGACGGACGCTCTAGCAGCACGCCAAGAGGACAGCTCTGCTTTAGCAAACCCTGCAGCCTGTGCTGCATGGGAGGCACCGCAGGAGGAGTCTCGACAGCTTGGTCGCATGCCTTGCTGTCCTCAGAGTCCCAGCAGAGCCGTGTGAAGCTGCTCTAGCAGACAAGAGCGCATGTTCCAAGACCTGAAAGGTGGCAACGTAGTCTGGTTTGTCCTCTAGAGCCTTTGGGCAAGCGTGGGGCGGTGACCATTCGCAGTGCCGTTTCAGAAGCAGAACAAATAAAGGCACCGTTTGGGCTTTCTGAAAATTAGCGGCTGCTTCGAGTTTCTGCCTTTCCGGGTGTCTCCTGGGGAGAAGCGCCTCTCGTCCCTCCGTGCCGCGCGGCGCCGGGGGGTTATCGGCAGGATCTGCGTGCGGTGGTGGAGGTCTGCTTCGCAGCGCGCTTCCCTTCCTCTCTAGCTGGGCCAGGCAGAGCAGGGCCTTCCCGAAGGCTCTGTTACGCACCGTTACCTGGGTCCTGCCTTGGAGCCCAGCAGCCCGCATCTCCCACGCCAGCCGTATACCTCCGGGATGCCGGGAGCCTGGTGCACGTGCAGGTCCGCAGAGCCTTGCTGACACTTGCTGCTTGCTCCTGTCTTGCTAATTAACTTCTCCAGGTCTCGTTGCGTACCATCTGCCGCTTGCGCTAGTGCCCGCGCTAGCTCCTGCTGCGTGCTGTGCCGGGAGAGACAGCCGGCCGCTCCGGCGGGATGAAGATGTACCCGCGCTGCTGCATCCCGGCGCCTTCTGGAGCAGGGTGGCTTCCCCGGCTCATCCGGAGCTCGTTCCTTTCACCTGCCAGGTTCGCACGTATCCTAAGCCCTATAATTGGAAAGCTGTTCTCTCCCTTCCTCCCCCGCGCTGTGAGTGTGTAATAGACGTATCTGTCTGTGCGTCTTTGTAGCTAGGGAGGTCTGCTAAGTTTGCGTCCTCTCTTGCCTCCCCGCTCGGACGAGCGGCTGGAGAGCGGGGCTGGGTCTGCACCCGACCAGCAGCTCGGGGGCCCGCCGGCGGGACGAGGGGCTGCGGAGCGGGGCCCGGGGGCCAGGGGCGGTGGGAAGGTCTCCGTGCACCGTGCCTGCGGAGGCGAGGAGGCGGCTGCAGCGGATGGGAGCGCGCGCAGAGGCGCCTGGAAACCCGTTTCTTACAGAAAGTTTGCACGATGATGAAACGGCTCGAGACTCCCAGGGCACGTGCAATGCAATCCGTGCTTCCAGGCCAGGCTGAGGTGCTAACGCCGTTCGGGGGAAACGCTGGGTTCCCTTTTTCTGCTGTTCAGAGAAAAAGTGTGTTATTTTGTTCAGTGTTGGCAGAAGCAGGGAAAGAAGAGCTGTCCTCTCTCCTTCTGCAGCTGCCTGACTAGTAGATGGGATCGCTTGTCGATTAAAACCCACCAGCGGGCTGGAAGCCGTCGGGAGAGCTGTCGAGGGCAGGCTTTGTCCGCGGCCGCGTGTGACGCGAGAGGCGCGGTGGCACGGTGTCCCGGCCGCGATGCCTGCGCCCCAAACCGTGCCGCCTCGCCGCGACAGCAGCTGTGTTTCCCTCTGAGACACCCAGCTTTCTTTCSGTGGAGTCCTCTAGCGTTAGATACGATTTACGGTTGCTCTTACCTTTGAAGCAAAGCCGTGTTGCTCTCGTTTAATTGCTCCTTAGTTTCCTTGCTGGCCCTTGGAGCTGCTTCTCTCCAAGGCGCTTCCCAGCCCCGTGGAAGTCCTGCTTCGCCTGAAGGTTTCCCGGCCGGGGCAGTCGTCGTGTGGGTGTGCAGGGCTCACCTGGGCTGTTTCCTCCACCGCGTTCAAACCTTGGTGATGGGGACCCACGTGAGCAGTAGCGCCCCGCGCCGTGCGGCCCCCGAGCCGGGACCCGGGGGTACCCGGTGGCCGGGGCACATCGCGGCTGCGGTGCCATCTCCAGGCCAGGAGCTTTATCTGAGGTTGGGCAGAGTCACGGCTGCATGGGGAACGTATGACCTTTATGTCAGATTATAGCGTTGCTCTTTTATTAACTTGGAGAATTACTTAAGGGAAAGGATTTGGGACAACAGGAAGTGTCCTTGAAACGGGAAATGTAACTAAGAGGGGAAGAGCGAGTAAATCTTTCTGTCTGTCTTTAAAAAAAGTGTTGAAGGATCACGCTGTTCTCCTGCACTGAAAATGCATGACAAGCTTGGGATTCAGGGCAGGTAGCAGCTGACGGCGACGGCTGTTCGGCTCGCAGGACCGGCCGCGGCAGAGCCGCTCGTGCCCTGGGGCTGGCTTTGCAGGTGACCCACCGACCCGGTTGGGTAAATTTTGCTGGTGAACGTTAGGACTGAAGGGTTGTGAACAAAAGCAAAACACGTCCGTAGGCCGTTCAGCAATCCGCCCTTGCACGGTGATGGGCTTGTGCCCGTTCCCGGACCGAATAGATGGAGGAAGCAGCGTAGCCATGGCGCTGCCTCCCGTGAGGGACTTTCCCAGAGGAAACGAGAGCAAAATGCAGCTGTCTGATTTTTTTTTTAAAAGACCATTGGATGCATTTCATTAGGTCCAAGGTAATGACAGCTGACTGTCCGCATTTGCTTTGCTATTGTGTTGCTTAAAGTGCTGTGAAATTTGCTTTAAAATAGTCTCTTCACATGAACTGTATTAATTCTTCTTCAAAAGAGATAATTTGAGGCTATGGGATAGGGAAAGCATGGATGCATAATTTTGATGCAAACTTCTGTGGCTGTTCTGTAGAGTCCAGCAAATCTCGAAGGTTCAAGAGATGAGAGTGGGCTCAGCCCTCGGCGTGCTGCGGGGCTGCCCACTGCCCCGAGGGCTGGGGGACGGCTTCGGCGAGGGACAAACGCTGCGGGCATGACACGGGGCCGCTGCCCTTGCCGGGACGCGCGCTTGGCACGGCACGCAGCCGGAGCGGGACGCGGTGCCGCTCCGCTCGCCCGGCTCTGCTCGCTGCCGTCCAGGTCTGCCGTAGCGTCACCTCGGCAGGGAGAGCGAGTGGGGATCTGGCTGCTGGGAGCTGCAAATATGTCGTCAGTCTGATCGGTGCTGCCGTGCTGCACGTCAGTGGTAAACAGAGGCTCCGGCGTCGGCACGTCTGTCGGAGGCCCGTGGGAAAGCGGTATTGCATCGATATGGGCGTTCAGCAGCGCAGGGTGACGTGGCCCTGGGGAAGGTGGCGGGGACTGCTGAGCCCCAGCCTAAATACAGTGCACACAGCAGCGGCGTGCGTCGCCCTGCGCACCGCGAGAGGCTGAGGCAAGCTAAGGCAAGAGCAGCAGGCAATGTGTGCAGGTCCCGTGCAGGGCTGCAGGGCTGCAAGGCTGCAGGGCTTCCTCTGCAGATCAGAGATGCAACATTGCAATAGCCTGTCAGGCTGGGAAACCCGCTGTCGAGTCAGACGCAAAAGCCAGGCTCCTCTGACTGGCAGGGACGTGCAGGGGACCAGGTCAAAGTCAGCGTTTGCTCCTCTCGTCCCCTGGCTAACACTTCGGCTCACTCATTTCAGCTCCCGTCCTCGGGACGTGCGTGTGTCCCTCCTCGCGGTGACAGGTCTGCAGCCGCTCTGTCCGTGAAGGTCTGAGCCTCTCGGTGCAGTAAAACACTCTTAATGGCAGTTTTCAGTTCTGCTCCAAACAGCTTTTTCTGTTCTGTTCTGTAGGAGACCATTCCGCTCTGGTAGGATGGAAGAAAGAGCAGATTTGCTTTTCTTGGCAAACTTCTTTTTAACCATTCTCGTTTTATGTCTCTCAGCATCTGCATAAGCAGTGATCTAGTCATCTGTCTCTGCAGTACAAAAATAGTCTCTTTGTGCAAAGACTTCAGCCTTGTTCAGAAGTGAAATCCAGAATTTCCAGAGTTTCTGGCATCTTCTAAAGCAACAGTCGAGATGGAACAGGTCCTCCTGCTCCCTTGTATTGAAAGAAACAACCGTACCGTCACCAAGCCTGGGCTCCTCCATCCCCCTCGCGCCGGTCTGGGCTCCGGCTCTCCCGTGTTGCTCTGGCCCTCGGCTGCCTCTGGGTGCCAGGTCTCCCCAAAACAGACCCTCTGGGGCTCCCAGCAGCAGGCGAGGCCTGAGCTGCCTCCTCCGAGCGGAGGATCCCTCCTGGCCGGGAGGTGCCCGGCGTGGTGGCTCCAGSCAGCAGCAGTGTCCTGGAGCTCGCGGGGCGCTGGGTCCCCAGCCCTCCTCGTTCCCTGCACCGCTTCTCTCTGGGTAGCTCCAGCAATGTCAGTTTTAATTGCTTTAAACTCATTTAAAAGATTAAGCCTAGGAGAGAGGTAGAGCAACCTGCCCAGGCTGCTTGCAGGCAGCTGGAGGGGTCCCGCAGGTCCGGTGCGGGGAGATGCTGCACCACCCGCTGCATCCGTGCTGCGCGGGTCCCCCGGCCCCATGCCGTGTCCCGGCTCCGTGGGACGCGCGCTGCGTGTTCGGTGTCCAGCTGGTGACCGCAGGCCTGCGCCCTCCCAGGACGATGGCGAGAGAAGGCTCCTCGTTTTCCCGCGCGCCTTGTTCCCGATGCTCCGTGCCGTTTCTGCGGGTGTTCCCCGGCATCCTCGGTCCAGCACGGAGCACCGGGGAGCCGGGCACCTCGAGCCGCCCAGGCGCCAGCCTGGCACAGCTTCTCCGGGTTATGCAATGCGGTCCCGGCTCGGCGCACAGCACAGCTTCTCTAAGGGGTGCTAGCAGCAGTCCCTGGGCTTGACACGTGCTGTGAATGGATGAATGAGACTTTTAATACTCCGGGGATGCAAATATCCCTTTAATTAGCAGTTGCATCTTGCTGACACAATGCTT
Organism: Casuarius casuarius; assembly: GCA_003342895.1. NCBI lineage: Eukaryota > Metazoa > Chordata > Aves > Casuariiformes > Casuariidae > Casuarius > Casuarius casuarius. The sequence continues at coordinate 540,606 of PTFA01000211.1, forward strand.
CCTGTGTAGTGTCCCCAGCATTGTCTCCCTGGAAAGTCTCCCGAAACGTGACCTCGGCCGGCGTTTGCTCTGGTGCCGAGTCTGTCTGCACGGCTTCCTGCGTCGGGGTGCAGGCGGGGAGGAGCGGGACCTGCGCTGTCGTGGAGCGCGCCGACACGTACGCAGAGAACAGATCGATCTGGGGAGCGGAGGGGTTTGCGTTCCTCCTTTAGCTGGTCTTGACATTTGGACTCGTAAGCGCTGCCCTTCGCCCTGGTGCATTCGGCTGTCAGCCGGTCCCAGGAGATACGGAGGTGTGTGGTTGGTTCATGCCAATTAAAGGGCTCCTTGTTGTACAGGCCAAAGCTGATTACGGAGCTAGTCCTGAGCTGCTGTGCAAACTGAGTTCAGATTAGAAAATCAAATGGTAACTTCCTGATGGCTCAGAACATTTCTTCTGCAAGGGTTTGGCTAAACCTGTAAGCCTCTTTACAAGGTGCATGGATTTATTAGTGTGGTGTCCTCTGTTTTGCTCAGCAGTGCTTGGTGTTAACCTGCCCGCAGACTCATGCTCGCCGGTTCCTTGGTGCCGTACGGTGTCCAGCTCATAGCTCCTGGGCCGCGGTCTGCCCGCGGGACGGCCGGGCTGCAGCCTCTGCAGCCTGCGTGGCGGCCGCAGCTCCCGGCCGCGGCTCGCGCAGTAACCAGCGCTTCTCTCATCCCGCTGCTGGCCCTGGGGGCAGCTCTGGCAGTGACCGAGCTGGGGCAGGACGCAGGCTCTAAAGCCCCAGTGCGAAGAGCGTGCTGGTGAGACAAGCTCCTCAAACTTCCAAGTTTTCACATTGGGGAAATTTCCCTCCACCTCCCTCTTTCAGCCTAAAATCCACATTTAACTTTGCTCTCTCATGTTTCTATGGAATGCAAAAGGCTTTCAAAAGTACGGCATTACTTAATGAACTGTCTTTTTGGTAGCTTGAGGTTTCCAGAAGACAGGTTAATTGTTAACCCTCATCCTCTCAGGCTTCTCATTATCCAGCTGACAAACGCACTGCTAGGAGGAGGCATCTTGCGAGATGGAGTGTTGTGAAAGAATGCATAGAATATTAACGTGATTAACTGAAAGCTTTAATGCGGTAACGGTGGGAAAAATAATGTAAGGGGAAGGCCGCTAAGCCTAGCTATGTTCTGACTCCACTCTTTATTTATTTAGCTTACAGTGCCCTGGAAAGGTGTCTTTCCTAATGCCTGGGCGCCTTTCCAGACCATTAAAAAGCTAGTCAGCTCAAATGGCTGAGCCAGGAGCTATGCCTCATCCCTAACCTTTAAACAATTAACCCGAGATGAAACTAAGCCAGCCGATACTTGGCATTGGCTTCAGCCCTTGCTTCAGTCCTGCTTCCAGGATCTCAGGAGAGAGATTTTGGAACTTGAACCCCACTCAAGTTAAAAGCGAGGCTTGCCGAGAGCTCCTGGTCTTCAAGGTCCCTCCTTATGGCAGAGCAACGAGGAGGTAAGGCGGGGAGGTCATGGGGCTGTGCCAGGCTCGGAGCAACCAGGAATTGCGGCTTTGAAAGCCAAGGACCGCTGAGGGTAGCGCAGGCTGAGCTGGGAGGCTGGTGCTGCAGCAGCGGTGGGGACGTGCTGCTCCACTGCCCAGCCCGAAGCAAAGCACAAAGCCCCGGGGAACTGAACCGAAAGCCAGCTGAGCATCTGGAGGTTGGGAGGCCACCACTGGTAGCCCAAACTCCTAGCAAGTAGGTTTTTAGGGTGCTGTTGAAACTAAGCCAGATGTTACACCCCTCTGCTGTTTTTGTTGACCTCTGGAGCAAGTGTCTCTGATTTTTCTTGCTACAATGGCAGAAGAGCAGTGGGACTGGAGGAAGGAGAGGGAGACAGGGTTGCCCACCTTCTGTCGACATGGCACAAATAGGATGCAGTTGCTGCTACCAGCAAGGTCTGGCACGAACTAGATTTGGGATTCCTGAGGAACGCTAGCCAGCAAGGTCTGCTGGGCTTTTGGGATTGCTCTTTGTAGCTGTGTCCAAGTACCTGCTCCCAGAGGGTCGGACCCAGGTGCATCCACCGCTCAGCACAAGTGTGCGGCTCTGGAGCTGCTCGTGGCTCGCAAAGCTGCCTGCCAGCCAAGCCGCTGCGTGGGGTGTGCCGCAACGCGTTCCCTCCTCTTCAGCCCTGCCCTCTAGGTTTCTGCCCGCGTCTCGTGACCGTTTGTGTCCCTCTGCTCTCGCCAGGTCGGCTGGGAGTGCTGCGCATCCCGGGAGCATCCCCCAGCCTCCTCGCCTCGCCCGGGTGCTCCTGCCCACCGGCCTCCTCGCTTTGGGCTCTGCATCCGTGCTGGAGCACGGCCGACTGCGGCATGCAGCCCCCCTCGCTCTGCCCGGCCCGTTCCCGGCTCGCGGCAGCGTCTCCGGCCCCCGGGGCTTCTCCCTCGGCAGGGCAGGGCAGCCAGCGCGCGCTGCTGCCGGGGCTCTGCCTTCGCTGCCGCAGCTTCCTGCAGTAACCGCAGGAACTCAAACGGACTCTTTCTTCACCGGTTTGAGTCCAGAAGGAGTCATGCTGTTCAGTCCCACCTCCTGCGTAACGCAGACCCAGGGGTGTCTTAGAGCTACCCTGCATCAAGCCGAACAGCTGAGCCTTGATCGGGGCTTCCAGAATTGTGTTGTCTTGCCTGGAATTTGTTAAATACCGAATCCTTGGTCTGCCTCGGTAGGCTGCTCCAATGGTTAATCTATCCCCTTCTGAGAAACCGTCATGCTTCTCGTTTGAATTGATTTGGCTTTAATTTCCGTAGATTCTTGTCCGAGGTTAAGAGCTCTGGTTGCAATGCCGTCTGTGCACAGCTGCAGACGGTGTCCGGAAGAAACGGGGCTCTCGCAGCACGCTGCCAACTGTGCGGCTGCAATAAAGTCTGCAGTCGGTTTTAAGAAAGCTCAGAATATTAGAAGTAGACCTTCAGCAGCTTGTTTCCCTAGGAGCAGGCTGCGAAGTGGTTGGCATCCGAGCGTGAAGATGTTTGTTGGGTATGGAAATCATGGGTATTTTTTCCTGTCTTACCCCGCTCGGTTGACGTGGAACTTGAGTAGGGTCCAGGCCTTATGTTGGTTTTCTACATACCAATTTCACCTGGTGTTTTCTATGCTAAGACCAAGTCGAAAACAATAAATCCCCAAACAAACCAATGCGTTCCTCTCTTATTGTTACAGCAACACATGGAGCAATAAAGCTGGATCTCGGTGCCTGTTGGACGAGGTCCACAGCAGTCGGTGGCAGTTTGCTGAAGTCCATTAACTGTACCTCCAAAGCCAGCTGGCATGCGAAATGCAAAGGATGTTGGTTCCCTGCCAATATTTGATGCAAGTTTATAATCTTTATCTTTTATTTTCCTCTTAGGATCCTCGGAGCAAACACAAATTCAAAATCCACACGTATTCCAGTCCCACCTTCTGTGACCACTGCGGCTCGTTACTGTACGGGCTCATCCACCAGGGGATGAAATGCGACAGTAAGTGTTGTAACCGGTGGCCGTTGCTGCAGGAAAGGCAGCAGAACGAGTGACGGGCGGCTTGGCACGCTCGCTGGGGCGAGAGCCTGCCGGGTGGCCGCAGCACGTGCAGAGCCCGGGCGGAGGCTCCCAGCCCGCCTGGGACGTGGCGAAGGCTTCTCCTCTTCGGCTGCTGGCCAGCCGCTGGTGCACACCGTGCTGCAAGGCTCCCTGGTGCCCCAAGGACCCGGCACGAGCAGGCACGTCCCTGCTCYGGCGGGGAGGGACCCCTCCAGGGCAGAGCTCCTGGGCGGGGATGGACACCAGGCTGGGACGGGGAGCCGTCGGGATGCTGCCTGCATCCCCCAGCGCAGCTTCMCCGCAGCTCTCGCAGCCCCGGCTCYGACTGACGCCSYGCGGGTGCCTGCCGTCCGCTGCGGTCCCAGCCTTTCTGGAAAGCACTTCTGTCTGCAGACGCCTGYCCTCGGGCACAGGAGCAGTGGGGGCAGTTATCATACAGGGGTGGACGGAGGAAGAGGAGGAGATGGAGAGAGATCAGTTATTTTCCAAATTAATCTGGTGCATCCCTATTTAAACTGACTGTGAATATACAGCGTCTGCTTGCAGGCTTACGCCGTCTGCGGGGAGCAGCACACGCTGGTGCTCGCCATGTGCCGGCTTTCTCATAAATATAGAAGCTTGCTGACTGTTATGGGAACAGTGTATTCATTATCACCTTTAAAATGTTACCGAGAGGAAATGAATTTGTTTAAAGTGTATCTAAAGGTAAAAACATGGCGGGGGTTGGTGCCCCTTCTTAGGCCCTGGAGAATCCAGCTGGACTCCTGGCGTTGCACCGTGGGCGTTACGGGAGAGGAATCTGATCAGTCATTAACATTCCGAGTAATTGGAGCAAGGGCTAAAAGCCCTGTCATCCCTTTAGGCAAGATCCTGCACCCGAAATGCTGGTCCCTGTGTCTGTGCAGGGCCCTGCTGGAGCCCCAGGCCTCCAGCTCAGCGTGAGGGTCCGTTTGCTGTATGTTTACCCCAGAATCCCCCACAAATGTGCTCCGTTAAAAAAAGGCCAGATTCTTCCTCCTGATCCGCTCTGAACATCCGTGTGAGCTGTGATGGAAATGCTAGAAGGTGCTGAGTGAATCTTCCTTTTTCTCCACCTCTGCAGCCTGCATGATGAACGTGCACAAGCGCTGCGTGATGAACGTCCCCAGCCTATGTGGAACGGACCACACCGAGCGTCGGGGCCGGATATACATCAGGGCTGACATCGAAAAAGATGTTCTAACCGTCGTAGGTAGGTGTGTGACTGCAACACTGCACAAGGGGTCTTCTCCTTCCCGCGTGTGCCCACAGGGACAGCAGAGCYGGGTCACAGCAGAGGCCCGACTCCTCCGGCCTCCGCGGCCTGGCCGTGGTCAGGAGCGGTGCCCGGTGGGGCAGAAGGATGCTCTGAGCCTTCTCCAGACCACGCTGCTCGTCTCCGGCAGTCAGCGGCTCAGGGGTTTCTAGAGCCACGGTGATATCTGTATTAAGTAGCCCTTGCTAGATTTTTTCAATCACAAATTTTTCTAATTGCTTGTTGAATCACGTAAAACTCCAGTATCTGCAGCATCCYGGGAAGGGAGGGCAGAAAGCTTTCCAGTCCCACTGTGCTGCGTCAGAAAGACTATTTGCTTTGCGCTGTCCATGTGAGAGCGAACGCTTGTTCCTGTGGATCTTTCCGTGCCTTCAGTGGTAGCTGGACCCGTACAGGTCTTGGTCTGMGCTTAGGACAGTCCTTTCGTCTGGCCACTGTAGCTTTGCAATCTTCTTCCGCTGATTTAACAGAACGGAAGAAGCAGAGCGGGGCCGAGCTGGGCGGCTGCCGGCCGGCTCTCACTGACGATGCACGTGCCGGGGCGAGCAACCCATCGCGCAGGATGAATCCCGAACCCCGCGCTCGGGCACTGCCAGGAGAAGCGTGGAGTGCCAGTGCCCTCTCGTGGCGCCCGTCTGCGGGCGACGGGCACGCGCGGCAGCTCGGGGGAGGTGGAAGAGGAGGGTTTGCGGTCGGATGATTAGACACCTCGATCAGCAGAGGSTCCCCGTAAGCCATAGATGTCCCAGTATCCCGAATGCCATCGCTGGGGAAAAAGCCCTTGTCCCAGATCCCGGCTTCCTCTTCTCTTACCTTGAGAACTCGTCTGTCCTCGCTTTGTGGCGGGGGAAAGGGTTACACCTTCTCAAAAGGCTTTTGCCACCAATTTTGGGTTCCCAGGACTTGTCGCCTCCCACCCCGACTCATAAGCATCTCTTAAAACATAAGCCGTGTTCTTGCAAAGCCCTCGTGTCCTCTGCGGAGAGATCAGGTCGAAGCTTGGACTTCTTGGGTCAGGGCTGGTGACAGATGTCTTGTCGCGCTGATGAGCGGCCGAGCGTGCGAAGGGGAAGGGATCCTCTCCAGCGGGCGAGGGTGCAGCTTGCCGAGCAGATGGGGTTTTCCTTGCGAGGACGAGCCCAGCGCTGCGCTGGCGAGGAGAGCTCTGCCCGGGGCTGCTGCTCTGCTCGGGGAGATGCTGGGGGTCGCGGGCAGCCCGGGGTGGGACGGCCTCTGCGGGGGGGCTGCCTGGCTGGGAAAGCTTRTTCCCAGGATGAGTCAAGACTGTGGGGCCTAAAATACCACCCACCTGCCCCAAAAGGTCAGCCTCGCTCCCGAGCGGGCCCCTGTGCGCGTCACGCTGGTGACTTCGGCAGCGAGGACCGGCTCCTTCCACGTCGCCCTGCCAGCTTTTGCTGGCTCTTCCCGGAGAAGCCTGGTCTCCGGCATCCTGTGCGGTGGCTCAGCYTGTGGCAGGAGATGCGGATGCACCACCGTGTCCGTGGGGTTGGCTTTRATTGGGTTAATTTTGGACGGGCCTGAGAACGGCCTGGTGGTGACACAGGTGACCCCGGCCTTGCAGAAGAGGATGTTTGGGTGTGTTTTGAGCGCGCTGTGCAAGCGCAGAGGAGCGCAGGGCTCTGCCTGCACCACCGCATAACGCAAGATGGATGATATCTATCAATTGGAAGAGGTTAGATAACGGCTGCAGGAATGAGGCGAGGTGAGGAAAAACAGGTTTTACGGCGAGACGCACTGAATCCCACCTGTTTRTCTAAGAGACGTCCTAGTCCTGGTTCAGAAAGCTCTGCAAGGGGCAGCGTGTCCGAGGGCGGGGGCTGGCGGTCTGGCCAGCGAGGCACAGTGGGATGCTGTGGTGCCTGCTGAAACGGGCATCGCTGGCAGAAATAAAAGTCAGGTTTTTCAGCTATGCCTAAGGAGATTTTTTGCATGACTTCGGAAAGAGGCAGCCCAAAGCTGCTGGCTGGCGTGGTCTGACCGTGGCAGGCAGAAGGTCCGATGACGTAAGTGCAGCAGCCCTTCCAGCCTACGGCGCTGTCAGAAACGTCTTCAGGAAGAACATCAAGCTTTGGAAATACCAGTGAAAATTTGAAAAGGGTATGTTTTATTTGTCTTAAAGGAGAATTGCAGTGAAATGCACGGCGTTTTCTTTGACACGAGCATTATTTCCAGGTACCTTTCATCAGGGGGAGCGGCAGGGCTGGTGGCTCGCCTCCCACCGCAGCGCAGGGCCGGGGCGGGTGGGCACGCAGAGCCCCGAGTCCCACCGCCGYGGAGGCGTCTTGGCAGCCGAGCACCGTTCGCCTCGCTGCGAGGGCAGGGGAGAAACTCCCGGCGCCTCTTTGTGCAGCTGGATTYTCTTTTCTTCCTTCAGCTGGGCTTGAAAGGCTGTTTTATTTCTGGCCCTTTACGGAGGTGTTGGTGAAAACATGTCATCTGTTGGCTCTTCCAGAAAAGCAGGGAAAAGTACAGTGCTCTCCGGTTCTGCTGCATAGCTAATGAAGGAGTGGGAGCGCTGCGGGAGAGGGGAGGCTTGGTGGCTCGTCGTCGATGCCGCGGGCCCTGCGCGTCCCCCACCCCTCCGGCAGCTGCGGGGCCTGGGGGCTCCTCGTTCTTCACCGTTCGGAGGGGAGGCAGAAACACCTGCGCAGACCCAAAGCGAGCTCGGCCGGCCGGTGCTTGGGGGCGAAGCGAGCGGCTGGCGTGCAGACCCCCGGGTGGGCTCGGCGCCTCGCTGCCCGCTCGCTCGGGCTCGGCTCCAGCAGCTCCGCAGGGATTCGCATCCCCCCGCAGCTGCGTGCTCCATGGAGGCACAGCCTCCCCGTAACCAGCGCGTTGCTATTGCCAGGCTTTTGGCTGGGAGATTCTGGAAAACTGGCCTTTAGTTACGGCCAGTTTTAGTAGAGGCAGCACAAAGSAGGACGGAGGGTGGTCTGGGATCGTGAGCGGCCGGAGCCCCCGTGCAGGGCTGCCGGGGGGGTCCCGTCCGGCAGCAATCCTCGGGGAGGAGCAGAGCCTGTTTCACCTGTGATGAAAATCCACGCGTTTCTTGAGYGTTTTGTGCTGCCCTTCGTTCCGACGCATCCCTGTGCCCCAAAACGCCCYGTCTGAGGTCCGTGCAAAAAGCCGGCGTGAGGGTTTTGGCTCTGCAGCCCTGCGCCTGCGGCCGGGGGCAAACCCGGCTCTGGGGAGGTCTTGGCCCCTCTCGGTGATGCCTGCGCAGRCGCAGCCACGTCCRGGGCGCTGGGCTGGCGACGAGGGTYCGTGCCGCTGACCGGACGGGCCAAAAAGGCCGCCGGTTTCCCACGACGTGCCATGGGAACAGCCGGAGCACGGCTTCTCCGGGGAACCAGAGCACCGGCACGGGGCACAGGCAGAGCTGTGAGTTGTGCTGGTGGGAAACTCTTGCTTGCAATGAACCTCGGCTGGAAAATGCCCTTCACGCGTTCGCTGCGCGGCCCCAGCCAGGAGCCGGCTCTGGCGCCCGGGGACGGGGACGCACGGAAAGCCGGACGCTAGATGTCAGCACATGCCCGTGCGCCGGCTCCGGAGGTTCAATCCTGGCTCTGCCGCGGGGAGCAGCTGTGTGGCGCATCCCTGCGCCGGGTCGGGCTGCCGGGGCCGCCAGCGAGCCGAGGGCAGCGCCGAGCGCGGAGCAGCCCGGGGAGCGGCGGTGACTCGCACCCTGAGCCCGGAGCGTGGCTGCGGCAGGGCCAGGGCCCGGCATGTCCCATCCCCGGGATTGCAGGGGGAAATCCCGGTGGCCTTCCCTGCCCGCCAGCGGCACCTCTGGGCGGTGATCCCACGGGGATGGGGGCACCGTTGGGCGGTGATCCCGCGGGGAGGGGGGCACCTCTGGGCGGTGATCCCGCGGGGAGGGGGGCACCTCTGGGCGGTGATCCCGCGGGGACGGGGCGCCGTTGGGCGGTGATCTTGCAGGGATGGAGACGGCCGGCGGGAATGAAGGGCGGCGCTGTGAAGCCCAGGGAGGAGCAGGGAAGGAGGAGGCAGTTTTGCAGAGCGAGGTGGTCGGGTCCCTGCTCCGACTAAAAAACGCTTTTAGGTAGCGTGTTTTGCTTTTTTCCCTCTGCGTTCCTCCGAATCCTTCTCTTTGTAGAGGTAACCTTTCCCTCCCAGTGGAAAGCACAGCTTTTTGGTTAAACAGAATGCGGCGTTTGACTTGAAATGACTTGTTCGTTTAACCAGTGACCCAAAAAATTGCATCTCTTTGAACCCCCTTTTTAAAGAAGACCTTGACTTGCCCCGGCCTGAGGAGGTCCCTTGCTCTGGGCACCGAGGCTGCTATYGGCGCTGGCTGCTGCTGCCGGTGTCGTGAACACCCGCGAGCTTCATCTCACAAGATGAAAATCAGTAAAAGAAAATATTTTTAAACTTAATGCAAACTCGCACTGTGAAACTCGCTGCTTCAAGGTGTAGTTTTCACCACGAGACTCGGCGAGGCGTAGAGAAGGGACGGGTGTTCTGCCCGGGGTCGCGCCGAGTTTCCTTCGAGCCGGGGCTGTGTTCCCGGTTTGCTTTTTTGCGGCCCCTGGCTCGGTGGGGTCCTGCCTGCAGCCCGGCCTGCCAGACGCTAAGATTGCAGAAGTTATAATAATTCAAGAAAAAACTGAACTTCAATGTTTTAACCCATTCTCAGCTCTGAAGAACTGGGATGGGACTTAGAGCAGCAGGGTGGGAGACCGGAGAGCGCCTCCGCCTCCGCTGCCGATGCTGGAGCAGTCCTACGGCGCTTGGGTAGCGGAGGCAGGGCACTGAAATTCAGTAGCCGAAACCCCAGATTTCTCAAAATCCACAAAATACGCCTAGGAGGCCGCTGGTGGGCTCTGGGTCAGGCTTGGCTTGCATCGACCCTGCATGATTTCATGACAGTAGTGGTCTCCCCGGCCGGGCCCCGCTCCGAGAGCTCAGAGCGTGCTCTTGGCACGAGCATCCTCCCCTGGGAGGTGGTGACGTGTGGTCCGCACGCGGCGGAGGTGGCTGCGAGCGTGGGCACCCGCGCGGCCCCGGGGCCGGGCACCGTCCTGCCGCGTCCTGCCGCCTCGAGCGCGGCCCCGTGCGGGGTCCCGGCGGGCTCCTCTCCGGGCGCGGGTTTGCTCCCGCTTCGCGCTGGTGGCTCGCGGTCGCGGACGCATCCCGCGCAGCATCGTGGGGGGCAGCGGGCCTTGGCTCAACGCCTGATCAGACGAGATGGATTTGAGCAGCAGTAGAAATGCGTTTGAATGTCCAGCGTTTCTGTGCATTTAGGCTGGCCGGAGTTTAAAGCACTTCTCTGCAGCGTTGCAAAGACCAGGCCTGGGAATGGATGCAGGCGACTGGAAAACGTGTCTTCTCGCGGGTGTGTTAAACCACAAGTGCTGGCTAGAATTGGCAAATTGCGTTAGCAGCTCTGCTTGCTAAATGCGTTATTTTAAATTATGATAAAGCCTTCTTGCAGCAGCTACTGCTGTGCCAAATTAGCATCAGTAGCTGGTCCCTGTCCCTCTCAGTTTACAACGTCCTGTAAAGCCACCGACCTGAGCCCCAAACCCTCCCACCCTCCATCTCCTCAGCGCTGGGGAAAGCGGTTCGGGGAGAGTTGCGGGAGATAAATCTCTCCAGCGCTTCCTTACACCAACCCCGGTATTTTGCTAATGCAGTAGTTGGAATTTTTTTCCCTTTGAGGAAGACAGCTGCAAGTTGCCTGGAATTTTCCGGATGAAGCTTTGAGAACGTGGGAAAGCTAAACACGTGGCACTAAGCAGCTCGGGAGCGTCCGGAGGTGACGGGAACGGCAGCGGCCGGGGAGCGATCGCTCCGCTGCGCTCCGGGCTGGGGACGGCCCCGTTCGGTTCGCATCTCCTTTAACGGCAAAACCTGATCCCTGTTTCTCTCACCCACCATATAAACCACGGCAAACGCGCGCTCGCGGCTTCGTCATGCTAAGTAGGTAGCGTGGGTTGGATCGATCTGGCTTGAACTGCTTGACGAAATAGAAGTGACTCTTTGGGCCTGCTAAACAAAGTGTTTCGGTACCTAGAAGGGTTTTATAAGAGTTGCGGAGTTGCCAAAGCAAATTAAGCTCTTAATTCTCTTTGAAGGTCACTTGAAGATGCTTAAGTGGCTTGGGCAGTTTTTACCCCAATCGCTTAGCGAACCTGGCCCTTTACACCCAGCAGATCTAGATACTCGCTGTCATCCCCTGCTCTCAGAGCTTGTTCTAGCCCCTTGTTTTGCCTTAAATATCGCGAGAGGATTCCCTGGAGCAGGTCAGCGTTGCTCTGCGTCCGCAGGTCCGATCTCGTTAGCTCTGAGGGCGGAAACGTAACGGAAGGACCCTGGGGTCAGTGTTAACACGCAGTTTGCTCTGAAGAAAACCTCTGGGCTTTGATCAAGTATCTGATTAGGGGGAAAAGACTGCTGAATAAAGCGGGAAATTGTAGCAAATTAAAATGTCATCAAGGCGTTGCACATTTTTGCTTCCATAATAGAAACGCTTCCCAGTGCAGATTATTTCAAGTCTGTCGCATTAAGAGACATGAATATTTGAGTTTGGGGAACAGAGGAGTGAGAGAATACGAAGCCTCGCGGTGCATGGCCCTTCCCTCCGGGAAGGTTTCCTGGTCCGAGCAGAGCCGGGTTCCCCCCGCAGCGGGCCAGCGCCAGCCCGGGGCTCGGAGCGGGTGCCCCTCGCTGCGCCCGAGAGCCGGCACGGGCCGCTGGGCCAGGGCCTCGCCGTTTACCGAGCTGATGAAGTAAAACATTGACCAAAGCTGAAACCAACTATGCTGTGATTAGAAAAACGAGCTGGAAGTGCGCTAATTAATAATCACCAGCCCAGGAAGATGCAGCCGTAATGAGCCCTGTGCTTTTTCTATTATATAAGCATGTGCAAATGTATTCTTCTGCAGAGTATTAATTAAACGTTTCAGTGCACGAGGGTGTTAATCCGCGGGCCAGGCGCTCGCGGGGATGCGGTGGCTCCGAGGCGGGGATGGCGAGCGCTGCGGTCAGCGTGGAGCCTGCCCCCTCCCCAAAATCCCGCCCCAGAAGAGGTGCGAAATCGCGGGAGCCAGATGCATTTCGTGCGTTTTGCTGGCAGAGGCCACGGTGGTGCGATGGGTCTGGGACCGGGCTGCCCCCAGCGAGCGGGGCTTTTGGGAGCCTCTCCTGGGTGCTGGGAAGCAGCTTTGGCTGCTCCGAGCGTGCGGTGACGGATGGCCCTGCTTGCACCTGCGCAGGTGAGGGACTGGCAGCTGCTGTAAGTTGCCTCTAAGAGCCGGGTGGGAGCGGGTTTTGTTGTTGGCTTTTTTGCCTTTTAACCAAAAATGGTATTGCATATTTGGTAAAGAACTTTCTGGTCGTAATGCATCTAGCGTGGTAATTCTGCCTTCCCGTGGGTGCTAACCGCGGACAGCTGCACGAGCCTGGACAGACGGCAGCCGCGGTCCCTTCCCGCAGGGCCCCGCGATGCCGGGGTGTCCCGGCTGCGAGGGAGCCGTGTCCCCTTGGAGCTGCCCCCGGTGTTTGGGAGCAGACCCCGGGGCTGCCTGGGACGTGCCCCCTCCGTGGCGGTGCCGGTGGCAGGCCATGAGATGTTGTCTGAATAATTTATTTGAAAACTACTGCAAGTTTTGCGGAATGGCACCCCGCTCCCGGCAGCGGCGGGTCCCCAGCCCGGGCAGGAGCGGAGGCCGTCGGGAGGCCCCACGCCGGGCAGGTTCGGACGCGCGGGCGCAGCAGCCGGCGTTGCACCCGGGCGGCTCTTTCTCCGTGGGCACCAGGAGCCTGAGCTGCTCCTTGGGACCCAAGTGATTTCAGAACAGCTACTTTAAATGAGATCATAGCATTCTTGCTCATAACTATTAATAGTGATATTGCTTCTTCTTAACGATGCACAAAACTGTCATAATACGAGATGTAAAAATAATTCACATCAAATTTAACAGTCAAAGAAATGCCATAAACTGCTGGAGAAAGCATGTTTCTTCTGATACGCGAGATACCGCTATTACACTTTTTAAGGTTTTTATCTTCTTTCACTTAATTGTTGATTTCTGCTTGAAAAATCAGAAAGTTACTTAAGGTCAGAGCAGAAGCGTTTTGTTTTTTTAAATGAACAGATAATTTTATTCCCATTAATGAAATGTCTAGGTCTGCATGCTGAGATAATAACGTGGAGTAATCAAATCTCATGCTTCAAGGCATAAACTGATGACTATGAGGGTCAGGAATTATTTTTCCCGTTCTGTGAAGAATTGAACAATGGCCTGATGAATTGCGCTGGCTGATTCATGTGTCTCCGGAGGACGCTCTCCCGGCCCTGCACGCGGCGAGAACGCAGCAAAGCCGGAGCGTGCATTGATGGAGCGCGACGTAGCTCTGCCTCCTCTCCCCGGGCACCGCCGGGGTCCGAGCCCCGCGGGGGACGTGTCCCTCCGGCTGCGGCATCCCCGGGGCGGTTGGCGCTGCCGTGGGTCCTGGGGGACGAGGGGTCCCTGGGGATTTCGGTGCGTTGAGGGTGGTGATGGACGTGGGATTTGCTCTCCCCGCCGTTCCCGGAGGTGCAGTGCAGCAACGTCCCGGGCTCCTGCTTTCGGCTGGGACCGGAGCGGCGTATGGGAACTTCTCCGGTAGCGGAGGTGGCAGCTGGCATCGGGGTTTGCGTCAGCCCCCCGGGCCGTCTCGAGCCACCGCGGATGCTGGTTCAGCCCCGCAGCCTGGTCCAGTGGCTCCCCAGGCGTTTGAGGGGTGCGCGTTGTGCAGGACGCGTCTCCCCGGGCTCCGGCATCTCCCCGGGCTCCGGCATCTCCCCAGGCTCCTGCATGTCCCCGCGCTGGGGACAGTCAAGGTCATCGAGATGCGTTTCCGCAGGCGTTTTAAAGCAAGGACGGTAACGAAAGGCAGCGGCAGCACAGCAGAGTTGCGGGGCAGGATATTGAGATATCAGGAGGCCCCGGTTCAGCCGAGCACGTCGGAGCGCGGAGTGAAACCCTGAAGGATGCCAAGGACACGGGGCGGAGGGAGGTCTGGGGGACGCCGGCCGTGCAGCAGCGCGGGCAGGGTGCCGGAGCGCCGGGCTCCCAACATGGCGCTTCCCCTGCTTGCAAACAGCAAAAGCAATCACTGCTGTTTGTTTGCGAACAGGGCGAAGCCTGCTTCCTTCGCAGCCCCCTTGCGAGTCGGGTAACGGCTTGTCAGGCCCTACTGTGGGATTTTTCCCTAATGCACTTTTGTATTTTCTAATTCAAGAATGTGGTTATAAAGATAGGCTTTTTTTTCCCCCCTATCAAAAAGGCACAGATAAAAGCCTGTAACGGTGATGAGAAAATATGTGTTCTTCTCCTCTGATAAAGGGAGACGGCGAGGAAGGCACAGCTGAGCCTTTGCAGGGTCCTTGGAAATTAAACTCATTACTTAGAGATTTCGCGGAGCAGATTGCGAGCCTTTCCGCTCGGATGGTGCAAAGCTTTCCGCAGGAGATTTTGACTGAGAGTCCAAATGAAGCCACAGACTAACTGCCGTGCATCCTTGGAAGTGCAGAGTCAGTGTTTATGTCCGAAATCTAAAAAATATATGTATTAATTTATGCACATTTGGGTTCTGTGGAGGGACAGCCCAGCACCTCCGTAAAGCTCTCCGTAATTCGAAGAACAGCCTGCGCGTTAGGTGGTGAATTGGCAGGAGCCTGAGAAATCTGAAAACTGCTCAGGTCTGGTGTCGAGCTTTCCTCTGGAGTTACGTGGTGTTTGCTGGAAAAAAAATTCCTGGGACTTGGTCCCCTTCCCATGCGGGAAGGATGGAGCCTCCTCCTCGGACACCGTCTCCGCATTGCGCTGGGATGCTCCGGTGTCCTCTGGTGTCCCAGGGAGCCCCGTCCCGGCACCGTCCCCTGGACGTGCTGCCAGCGGGGTCTCGGGGCTCCCTCCTCCCGGAGAGACGGACGCTGCCGTCCCAGCCGGCTGGGCTGGAGAGGGAACGGCCCATGGGGCCGCCGGCCCTCGCCGCGTTTCCCCCCGCTGCCTGGGCCGGCAAAGCCCCGTGCCGGGCCTGGGTCTCGCCGCGAAGGCGCGGGACGTGGCCCGGGCAGGTCCGGGGTGGGACCGCTGCTCTGGGCGCGGGAGGGGTCTGCAGCACGTCTGGGACGCCCGGCCCCGGCGGCTCCCGCACGCCGGCCTCTCCCGTCTCGCGAGCCTCCGTCAGGGGTGTCGCGGTGATAAATGAGCTAGTTTATAAACGCAGGCTTGATTTTTGGCTACAAGTTTTGTTCTGTGGAGCCGGAAATTGGGCTACGCTTCAGGAGGACAGCACTAGATTGCGGATTTTGAAGCATTAATTCCCTTTTTCAAAACGATCTGGCTCCCAACGCTGCCTCAGAAGCTCTTTGCCGATGACTTGGGAAGCGAACGGCTGTTTTGACCTATTCTCTGGAAGTATCTTGACCTCCCGCAGCCGCCTCTGGATGCGGAGTGGGGAGATGCGATGCCCGCCGGGCGTTTTCCCAACCCCGCACAACTCACCTTGCCCGAGCCCAGCGCGTGGCCCAGGCCTCCGGAGATGCCGGCACTTCGGCAGGGAAGGAGCACGTGCCGGCGCTGCCGGAGCGCGGGAGGGATGCGTGCCGTGCGTGGGGGGATTTGGGAGCGACTTTCCAAACACGACCTCGGGATTGCCTCGGGACCTCTTGGATGCCTCGGGAAGGATCCCTATTCCGCGTTCAGAGTGCCATGGAAAAACAACCATCATCTTCCTCGGATGCAGCAGCTTATAGCAGCCGGGCTGCAGAGACTGCGAATTCCTGCCGCCTGCTTTCCGGGGCCTGCTCCCGCGGCCGGGCTGCGTTTAATTCTGGTTTTAATCGCTATTTTCACACTCATATCACTGGCGACATAGGGAAGTTGTCTAGGCTTATGTGTATTTTTACAGTTTGAACACTGAATTTATTTATTTATTTTTTCTCCACAGTAAGAGATGCTAAAAACCTAGTTCCTATGGATCCTAATGGCTTGTCAGATCCCTACGTGAAACTTAAACTAATCCCTGACCCCAAAAATGAAAGCAAACAGAAGACCAAAACTATAAAGTGCTCCCTGAATCCCGAGTGGAACGAGACATTTAAATTGTAAGTACGAGAAAAATGTTCAAACCTGTAAACTAATTTCTCTCACCCCCAAGAATTAGCGTGGTTGTGCTTGCCCTGATTTAACTATTCAGGGAGATTACGCTGTTCACCTGAGCGATGATTCTTCTCGGTCCTGTAAACGTGACTCAGAAACGCTCCAGCTTCTGCTCCGCGCTCGGCCAGGGCCGGGGGCCTCCGGGAAGGAGCGCGCGTCGGCCGGTGGGAACGGGTGCTCGGGGAGTCGGGTGTTAAAGATCTGCGCTGCCTCTGAGGAGCATCCCGCCGCTCAGATCCGTGCTCCGGCTGAGCGCGAAGGGCCTGGGGGTGCGGCGAGAGCTTCCGAAATAAAAACATCCCCTTTTCTCCCCTCTGTTCCAGCCAACTGAAGGAGGCAGACAAAGACAGGCGGTTGTCCGTGGAGATCTGGGACTGGGATCTGACCAGCAGGAATGACTTCATGGGCTCCCTGTCCTTCGGGATTTCCGAACTGCAGAAGGCCGGCGTCGACGGGTGGTAAGAGCCCCGGTCTCGTAACGACGCAGAGCCGCGGGCGGAGCGGCGCCGACCTGCTCGTACCCGGCGGAGGAGGTTTGGCCGCCCGTCGTCGCGTGCCAGCGACGCTCCCTTGCAGGGACACGGTCGCTTTGTTCCCGTGCAGCGTGTGCAGCTCCTGCTCCCGGGCCGGGGGACGAGCCGGGGCTCGGGGTGTTTGCAGGGCAGCAGAAGCGCTGCCCGGAGCGCTGCGTCCTGCCGCTCGCCGCCGCGCGGGCGGTGAGCCCCGCGGGTCTGGGAGGCCCGCCCTGAATCTTCCCCAGCAGGATACTTGCCTTTTCATTCCCTTTTTCTCTAGTCACTGATGCCTGAGAGCTATGTTACCTTCCCATGCTTTCCATGTGAAGTGCAGTAATTTAAAATAGGTTTTATAAGTCCTTTGGAAGCCGGCAGCCATATGGTATCAATTTGCATTGTGTGAGGCAAGAAAGCAGCCTGGATCCTCCATCTTTTCCGCTGTGGAAGCTCCATGCTTCCCGTTGAAGTCAGAGGGAACTTAGGGAAGAGTTAGCAAAGAGAATAGCGCACGCACACTGAGCGCGTGGCATTTGATGCCTGCCTGCMGTTGCGATAGCCCAGGCAGAAAAATCACCTGTTATCGGTATTTTGCCTTATCCTGTTCAAGAGGGTCCCGCGCCGTTCCCGCAGTGGCACTGGGATGCAGATCCCGCGCCGTTCCCATGCCGGGATGCAGATCCCGTGCCAGGATGCAGATCCCGTTCCCCCGGCACCGCGGGAGCTTGCAGCATCCCCTTGCCCTGAAGGGCCGAGCCGGGGAGCGCTGGCTTCCTGGGCCGCGGCTTGACGGTCCTGCCCCTGCCCGGGCCAGGCAGTGCGTTGGCATGGAGGCACAAGCCAGCGCTGGGGTGCAAGGCACGTGCTGTCTCCCCTCGCACCTCGTGGCATTTCTTCTTGTCGAATAGCAGCAAAACTTTGCAGCTTTTCTGCAGTGCTTGCGGACTCCTTGCAAGCGCTGGTCTGGTTTCTGGACTGATGTGCAGCAGAAGCCGTAGCACCACGGGCGAGTCAGGGCTGGTACGGGAGTCACACGTCCAAAGTCGTGCAGTGGGTTTGCACAAAGCTAAGAGCAGAGCAGTATTCAGGTCTGCAAGCCTCACTTTTTGTAAAATGGACCTTGATTGAGACATAGCTTCCTTTCCAGGAAAAAAAAAGAAAATTGTCAGTTCCCGCTAAAGTTGCAGTCACCCGTAGCGATGCCTGTAGCGATGCGTGCTCCAGGCAGGGCTGCTGCACCACCCGCTTCCAATGCGGTGCAAAGCCCGACCGGTTCCCAGCCTTTCAAAATCCTCTAAGTGGAGAGCTGAGTAATTTTCCTTGTCACAGCGTTTGGCTAGAATAAACTCTAGAAGGAGCTCTGATGCATATTTCATGTCTAAACAAGCGCAGTTAATGGAGAAGAGGGGCTCGGAGGAAGAGCCGGTCCCGGCGTTATGCAGACAGCGCTTTGCTCCCTCGCGGCCGCGGCGGATGGCACCCGGCTGGTCGCCCCTCCCGGCTGCCGGCAACGCGCTCGCCGACGGAGCCCGGGCTTCGCCGGCGGCTCTGTGAAAAGCCCCACGTCTGAATGACATTCCCATGATTTCTGATAATTGCTGGTTAAGCATTTTTCCCCCTTTTCCTGCAAGAGCCTCGGCTCCGTGCTCAGGATGGGCAGCGCGAGACGGGCAGCTGGCAGCCTCCGTGCCTCCGGAGCGCGCTGCCGGCCCGGCTCTGCCCGCGGGGTGCGATGCGGGAAGGGGCTTTTCCCCGCGTGCTGCCCCAGTGTCTCGGCAGAGGTGCCGGTGGCTCCTGGCGTCCGTCACGGCCCCGTGGTTGCCGGCGGTGCCTTTCCCGGCTGCGCTGGCCGCTTGCCCCACCGGCAACCCCGGGAGCAGCCTCCGGGTGGGAGCGCGTGGGAGAGCGGGATGGATGGAGGTTTGGGATATGAAATTTAGGGAAGGGTCCCCTGGGAACAGGTGCGGGCTGGGGAGTTAGGCGGGAGGTGCAGGCAGCCTGCCGCGATCCCTGCCCTGCTGACCTGATTCTCGCTGCCTCCCTCCAGGTTTAAGCTGCTGAGCCAGGAGGAGGGAGAGTATTTCAACGTCCCGGTGCCTCCCGAGGGAGAAGAAGGAAACGAGGAGCTGAGGCAGAAGTTTGAGGTGAATTGATTTTTCTTGGGAACTCGGCGCTTCTCCTTGCTGTCAGCCTAAGCCGGGCTCTGCCCTCAGCCAAGGGCTTTGCTGGCCGGTTCCAGCTCCGGCAGCGCGGTGGCTGGTGGGATCTCGGGTGGTCCTTCCCTGGGCTCTCCGTGCCGGGGCCTTGGGCGGTCCTTCCCCAGGCTCTCCGTGCCGGGGCCTCGGGCGGTCCTTCCCTGGGCTCTCCATGCCGGGGCCTCGGGCGGTCCTTCCCTGGGCTCTCCGCATCTCACACACCTGCCTCCAAGGCACAAGGCGCACGTGCCGTTTCCCGAAAGTAAGCTGTTCGGTTAAACTCAGCAAAAAAGAATCCCTTTGAACACACGCAGCTTTCCAGCCACGGTGCAGCTACGTGCAATAACGAGGGAAGGACCTTGTTGGATCCGCTTGGGAATGGCAGGTGGGCGACGCCTCCGAACGCCCGGCGGGGCGGCGCTGGGGATGCTGCCGTCCGCCTCGCCCTTTTTCCAGGGCCCCTTCGCGTTGCAGGGCACCGCAGTTAGCTCAGCTTTTCTGTCCGTGCGCTGCCGTTTGCTGGACGGCTGAGGCAGGGTTTGGGTTCCTGCTAAGCTGGGCTGTGGGCACGTGTCTGACGTTTAGAAAAACGCGTAGCTGCTGCAGCCGCGATGGTGCCGCGCACAGGAACGCGGAGTACTTGCACCAAGTCGTCTCCTGAGTCCGATCCACGTTGCTCGGCTGCCGGRGCTGCGAGGGTGGTCTGGGGTGAGCTGCGCTGACGGTGCGCTGCTCCGGGGGTGAGGGTGAGCTCCGACACCTGCGCCAAGGGCACTCATTTTTTCAAGAGTTTTCAGGACACCAAGTAAAGGGAAGAGGATTCAGATAAACCAGGAGCTGGAAATTTAGGGTATGAATTACTCGCATATGATGTTCTTCTGGGTTTGGCAGGATTCTTCTAATTATGGCCTGTTAAATGAACCATCCATCTCACCCTCCTAGAATACTTTATCTTAATTTGAAAACACAGTGACCTCTCTGTGCTTGTGTCTCTCCCACTTTGTGTGAGATTAGCTGGGAAAGGGAGCAGTCGTTTGTGGCGGATGAAGAGAAGAGCGATAGGAAAATGATTCTTTGGCGATTATGTCAGGCTGCAAATGCAACAGCGAGTATCGCACGATGCGCGGTTTTGTGTAACGTTTGCCGTGTGCCTTGTGCGCCGCTCCGCGCGTGCGGGATCCCGTGTCTCTGCTGCCGTGCTGCCGTCGTTTCTAAGCAGTCGTTTCTTCTTACCGAGACGGAAGCAGCGCAGCAGACGTCAGCCTTTCGTTCACGTGGTTTCAGATATCTCCCTTGCTATTGGGGATTACGTAATTCGCAATTCGTTTGCCAAAATTAACATAGCGTAGCCAGATGAGGGAGTACCTCGGTTAATGTACCTCCAACACGATATCCTCATTAAGGAGGGACAGAGATCCCGGGTGTCCCGGGATGGTCTAGTGCACCTGGTCCTGACGGCAGCGGGCTGGAAGTGCTCACGAAACAGCAGCTCTGCCCTCCTTTTGGGGTGCAGCATGATAGGATTTGTCCATCTGTCTTTTCTGTCGTGCTGCTTATTATAAATTGATATAAGTAACTAAGGTAAATTAAGATATTGATATAATTGGATTTGAAACTGATCTCAGAAGGAAACCCTTTTCACCCGTTTCACGTCCTGTGTTTTACATACGGAGACTTTGGTTCGTGGGAGGATGATGGTTTTCCGAACTGGCAGAAGCGATCCTCAAGGGGCGCGTTGCACCGCTTGCTCCCCGGCAGAAATGCCGACGGGATGCTGGGGGAGTTCAGCCTCGAGCACCAAGGCGATACGCACCAGCCGGTGGTTTAGTTTTCGATAATATAGGTAAAACATCCTTAGCTGAGCGTGTAGCACTGCTCTCTTAGCCGGGATAACGGCGCAAGCTGATGAGCAAAGAGTTGGAGTTGATGTTAATTGAACGTGAGGCTGATTGATCCGGCCGAGCGACAGCGAAGGTCGGAGGGTGACGGGGCCTCGTCTGAGCGGAGCCGCAGCATCGCAGCGAGGAGCCGCGGCGCGGGGTGAGCGTGGTCGCGGGAGGGCAGCGTCTCCGCGGGGGCTTCGCCCTTCTCGCGTTTCTCACTCTTCCAGCCAAAGAGCTGCTGCGGCACGTCAGGCGTAACCGCGTGCTCCCGGTTTCCGCGTGCAAAGCGGCGGCGTGGCGGTGATGCCCGGGGCGGGCAGAGAAGGCAGGAGACGGCGGCTCCGTGCTGGAGCCTGCGCGCTGCCAGCGCCGGCCCCCGCGGCCCGGCTGCAGACGGAGGTGCCGAGCGGGCGCGGGGGAAAGCGCTGCTGGTGCCTGTGAAAAGCAAAGGACGCGAGAGCGATGGGCTTCTGTGAGCGAATTTGGATGTGGGATTTCGAGGAGCAGGAAAGTCCGTGCAGAGCCTCGTCGCTCGCGGGGCTCCCGGAGGAGCCGGCCCGGCTCAGCTGCCGCCGGCGTCAGAAGTGTCGGCGCTCGGCACCAGCGGCACGAGGATCTGAACAGAAACGGGCTGAAGCTGGTGAGATTTCAGTGCTCGTCTCTTACAGATTTCGGCGAAGTGTGGGTCCGACTCTCCCTTCAAGGAGGCGTCAAGGAGAAATCTCTATTTACTACTCAATAAGCCATGGAAGCTCTTGCCAGAATGATTGATCCAGACATTACTGAATTAATAGCTCTTTACCATTTTTCAGTATAGCTAAAATCTTCCCGGAGCCCTGAGGAGGAATGCATTACATCTGGAGACATGCATGAAATGAGCCATATAGGAAATAAAAGTCGGCCTTATGGAAGCCAGGCTGAAGTCCGTAACTGTAGCGTGGGACCAGAGAGCTCCTTTTTCTAAATGACCTTTCCTTTTTTTAATCTCACTTATATATAACTTCCCTGGATATGCAAGAAAATAAGACAGCTTTAATATGACAGTTGCCATAACCATGTACCATATGTAACACTTAGTCAGTTTTATGAAGAATTAGCTACCTGCCCTGCTTCTCTTGCGTTTCTTGATGCTGCAGTGGTGTTAAAATCATATGCACGTTAGAAGTCACAGATGAGCCGACTACAGATCAGAAAATATATTGCCCAGAAGTATCATTTCACTCTTCCAGACTATGACTGTGTCCGCACCTTACTGCGTCTTCCCCTAATCGCATCCTCCGTTGCGAGATGGCTCCGTTGCATCTCTGTTACCAGAGAAATCCCCCTTCCCAGCAGCATCGCTACATCTGCAGCCCCGGTTGTGCCCTCGTGTCCGCAGCGGGGACGTCCCGGGCTCCGCAGGAGAGTTCGGAGGCAGGAGCACGGCGCGAGGACCTGCAGCGCGGACGCTGCCAACGCTGCGCAGCCGTTATCAGCCGCTGCTGGGGCAGCTTGATAGATGCGAACATCAGCTGCTATTGCATAAATTCAGATGTAGTAAATTAAGTGTGACAAATGGAGTTGGATAATGAAGGTCAAGTACTTTTCTAATTTTTTTGTGAGCAATATTTGGCATGCTTCAGTCGTAAAACTTAAAAAGGTCTCAAGATTGTGTGAGCATTAGGAGCACATTAAAAATAGGTTAAAGGACTTTTGTACTCACTTAGAAATAGGTGTTAGAGACACGTAATAGCAAAAGCAAGTTACTTCACTTGGTGGGTGGTCTCTCCGGCTCCCTGGCTGTTCCTCTGGATGCTGAAAAGACCTTTCCCCTTTCTGGCCTAGCTCCATACTTACCCTGTTTTTTTCAGGAAAGTCTCATTGTGTTTATATCCTTATCTCCGGTGGAAGTATTGTGATGTTGCAAATTAAGGTCAAATGCAAGACTAAATACGACTGAAGCAGCTCCTATTTAAACACAAGCTTCGAGAATGGCTGTGGGGGACAAAAGAGACCTGGAGCCACTTTCACCCTTAGCTACCTGGGTGCAAGGCTGTGCGTGAGAAACGCTCTGCCTACGCTGCTGCTGCTGCTGCTGTGGCTAAAATTCACAGATTTGTTTAAATGAAGCACATGAAAATCCTTTACCTTTCTCCCCTGTTCGTGGTGGTCTCTGCTGTTTTGGTCAGGAGTGAAAGTCCCATCCTGGCTTGGCCAGTGTTTCCTTCAAATTCCCGTGACCGACCCAGTGCTGCGCTGTTTGGGCTGCAAACATGCACGGGAAAATGTGCTTGCAGAGGTGTGCTTTTGGGTGTAATTTAATGGAAACATAACGATTGCCCTTGAAATCTGTTAAAGCTTGTTTTCACAGAGGTTAATTTAGCGTCAAATTTGATCTGACAAGATTGTTTCTTAACTGTGATGGAGTGTTTAGGAAAGCTTTCACACAATACGACTGTTTTGCGCGCCGCTAAGCGTGCGTTTCTTGCAGACGTGGCTTTGAGCTGCGGTAGCGTGAGGATTGCTGAAGGTGAGGTCGCACCGCGCGAGGCCCCGGCTCCTGATGGCGCAGGGGCTGCGCGTGCCGGGCTGCTCGCGGCCGAGTCCCGCTGCGGCCGGGGACGTGCACGGCGCGGTCGGTGCCGGAGACCCCTCCCGGGAGCGGCTGCGGGTGAGGAGTCCGGGCTCCCAGGCTTTGCACTGTGATGAGTGGAAACATTAGGAGTTTTTGCTTGGGTGTGATTTTAGGAATTGCTACTCTTAAAGCGGCCGTGCAGGCGCTGTGTCGCCCTTGATGCGCTGCCGGGAGCCGGGCAGAGCCGCTCGTGATGGCGGAGCGGCAGAAACCGGCAGGGACTCTGCTGTGTGTCCTCTGAGCTGAGCTGAAATAAAACGCTCTGGCTCGATATCCCCTTGGTTTTGGAGCATTGCTAAAGTTTAAAGATTGAGATTAGGAAAAAAAAACCTGTACCCTTTGGAAAGATGACTAAATTTCCTTTGAAACGCAGGAACTCTTCCTCTCCTCTGAGTGCAGCATCCTGCGTTCGGGGCGGTTTGCGGCAGCAGCAGGCACCAGGCGCTGAACGACTCCAGCCCCTTCCCCGGGGCGCTTTTTCGGAGCCGCATTAGCAATTATGATGTTTGCAAATCCCTGAAACCCTTCCTTCAGTTTCCAGCGCAGGAGTTTTTTGCGTGTTTGTAGGTGTTGCAGGTGACCTTGAATGGAGGATTTTACGGCGAGGAGAGCCCTGCAATAACCAATTAGCAGCAGCAGAGGCTCGGCGATTACTTGCGAGGCTCCTATCTGGAGGAGCCGTGAGCCGCCGGCAAATTGAACTGCTGGAGTCGGGTTAATGGAATTTCATGCTAGACTGAGCTCAATGCAAGCGCTACACTGTGGCGTATTTCTAAAAATTAAACCCGAATAAATTGTGAGATAGCTTTTACAAATTGTGGTTCAGCAAATAAGATAGCCCCCGGACCAAGGAGAGGGGCCGGGCGGCTGGTGAGATTTCGTGTTTGAAAATGGGGGGGTTTTGTGAGGCTCCTTAACAGGCAACTGTGGCGGAAGCGGCTCGTGCGATTGCTTGGGGAGGCGGCAGAGGCGCTTTCTATTCTGGTTTTTCTTTTTTTTCCCCAAATGAGCGCGTAGCTTCCCGTGTTCAGCCTGAACTGGCGCAGGAGTAGAATTCCCTTCCATGTGAGATAGTAACGGAGTTGAAGCTTGTTAAAAATTCCCTTATTTTACCTTAATATTTACCTTAATATTTACAGTCACCTGTGCTTTTCTCACGAGGCGAGAGCCTGAAACACGAGTCAGATTTGTGAAGAACGCGCGCATTTAAGCCTGAGTGTTTTCTGTTTCCGCTTTGGGTGACGCGGGACGTGTCGTGGGTCGGCGGCTGCGCGGCTGCCGCGGGTGGAGCTCGGGGTTTGGGATGTCCCACGCCGCTCGGCGACGCACGCTGGTCCCGCGGCTGGACCCGCTGCTCGCGGGGCTCCGGGAGGGTCGATGTTATCCGCATCCCGGTCCCGGTGTAGAGCCCCCCGCTGCAGCTGCGTGCCCTCCCTGGGGAGGGGGCGAGACCCTGGGACAAGGGTTTGAAATGAGACAGACCAGGGGACGGGAGCCCACGAAGGCTGGTGTCCATCCCTCGCCCCGTTCGGTGCCCGGCTCCCCGGAGCCAGGTCTCCGTGGGAGCCCGGCGGCCCCGGCGCCTGCGGGCTCGCGGCAGAGCGGAGCTTCCCAGCGAGGGTGATGAGGGAGGTGGTTCCCGGTGCCTCTCGAAGAGGTGAACTGCGAATAAGCTCCACGGCGCAGTGCGTTGTCTTTGATGACTTCCCAAAGCGTCGCTCGCCGTTCTGTCTCCATCATGCGTACGGAAAAGGTCTCCGGAGCTCAGCACAGCGTTTGGCCTAGAAAAGAGCTGATTAACGCGGGGTTTCAGGAGCACTCGCTCTTTTCATAACGACCTTTCTCCAAACTGTACTCAGTAATTTTTCTCTTTCTCCCTCTCCCGTCTCCGTCTTTGCAGAGAGCCAAGATCGGTCCGGGATCCAAGGCTGCCGATGAGAAGACGACGAATGCTATTTCTAAATTCGATAACAACGGAAGCAGAGATCGGATGAAGCTTTCGGATTTCAATTTCCTGATGGTGCTGGGAAAAGGAAGCTTTGGAAAGGTGTGGTAGTACTTATTTATTTGCACTGCCGTTGCTTAAAACACATGTATTTGTGACGTTTCGGAGCTGAGACCGTGGGGCTACGCCAGCCCCAGAGACTGGAGGCGAAACCTGTCAGTGCTCTGCCTGCAGAGCCCTGATGGGACTGTGATGGGCTCCCACTTGTTGGCTGCCCTTAGGACCATGTATTACTGCTGTTCCCGGTACTGCAGACTTTGGATGTCCGATTAGACCGTCTCAAAAGCCAGATTCTCTCCCAGGAAGCGGGGTTTGTACTGTGGCTTTAAGGCCTTGTTTTTTATTCAGCCATTTTCCTTTTTCTAATAATTACAAATGTACGCGAACATTTTAATTAACTTTCCAGGCCGGTTATGAGTGGCAACGGAATTTTGTTCTTCTAGTAATTATGTGACTTGGAGCCTTCGTTTTTCTTGGAGTTTTGCCAACTTTGTCGTGATTTTCGTTAGAAATCCCGGTCCTCGTTGCTGCTGCGACTTGGAAGCCGGGCGGGCGGGAAGGTGCGCGGCCTTCGCCGTGGAGCCGCGCCGTGCTTGCTGCTGCGACAGATGGCCTGACGCCGCGCTGATTAGCAGACTGCCTTAATTGCAGGGAATTACCGTGCCGCCAGGCCGATCTCCTGGGCGGGACGGCGGGAGCAGCGGGAGGCACGGAGGAAGCTGCCTTTCCCACCGCGGCACCTCCGAGCGCCGGGGGAGCGTGGCTGTCCCACCGGCACCCGTTTCCCCCCACCCGCTATTTTCCCCCTTTATTCGGAGGGGTGGGAGGTGAGAGCCGGGTCCCAGCTCCATCCTTGGCTTGTGAGCTTCAGGAGGCCCCGGCCCCTCGGAGCCGGTGCTGATTCCCCATCTGGAGGGATGCTCCTGGGCAGCTCCGGGGCCTTTAGAAGGGCCGGGAATTTCTTGCATTCCCTGCATTCGGAGCATCGTTGGCCCCTTGTCCCCAGAGGCCGGGCTGCCGGGGGGATCCGCTGCTCCTGCACTGCACGCTGTGCTCCCGGCCGGCACCCCGCCGGAGCAGGCAGGCGCCGGCGCATCCCGCATCTCTCCCCCACCGACAGTTGCTCCCTCTCGGTCTCCCGCTTGGCATCTGGGAGCTGCGTAGTTGTGGGTTTGTTTTTTTTTTTCCTCTCCTTTCTTTTAATTTGAGAAACATTACCAAAGCCTTCAGCCGGCAGCGCGGCTTATGTAAGGGAACGTGTGGCAGAAGCTGTTCCGCAGAACAGACTGTTATAAATATGCTAATTGGGGCTGATTAAAGCCGCGCGGCGGGATGCACGGCAAGACGCAGCCGGGCTCATGCGCGTGCCCGCGGCGCGCCGGGGAGCATCGCCCTGCGCTCGAGCCGCCCGCGATGCTCCCGCGCCGCCCGCGATGCTCCCACGCCTCCCACGCCTGCTGCTCCCGCGCCTCCCGCACTGCTTCCGCGCCCGCCCGATGCTCCCACGATGCTCCCACACCTGATGCTCCCACGCCTCCCGCGATGCTCCCGCACCTGCCCGATGCTCCCACGCCCGATGCTCCCGTGATGCTCCCGCACCTCCCGTGATGCTTTTGCGATGCTCCCACACCCGCCCGATGCTCCCATGCCCGCTGCTCCCATGCCGCCCGCGATGCTCCCGTGCCCGCTCCCCCGAGGACGGCCCACACGGGACGCGCTGCCACTGGGCAGGATGCCGCTGGCTGCTGGTTTTCCGCCCGAAGGTGCCGAGCATTTCGAGGCGGCGCTCCGCTGTCCCGTGCCGTCCCACGGGCCGGCAGCCCCCGGGCTGCGTACGGGCCCCGGGAATGGTGCTGCCGCCTCCTCCCGCGAGAGCTGCGCGAGTGCGCTCGGAGCCGCTTCGGTGAATCCTTGTCTGGGGAAGGAGCTCGTTAACCCTTTGGCATCGGTAGCCGAGATTTACTGCCCGTGTTTTTCTCAGTGCTGTGCTGCGCTGCCAGGGGTCAGGACTGCCTTCGTACTGGTGCTGGCGGAGTTTAATAAACTTGTTCTCTCTGCGTTTGGCATGAGAATATCTGCCGTTATTGTGTTGGAGCGCTCCCAAACAGCTACGCTAGATTACAGAAATAAATCAAGTTAGATTTCAGCTTTTCATGCACCCAAAAAAAAAAAAAGCAAAGGTGCAGTGTGTTTTCCAGAGCGAACTGGCAGATCACCACTGAGCCGGCGGCAAGGGCGAGGGGAGGGGAGGCCGCCGGGGTTCAGTCCACGCTCCGGTGTCGGCGCTTCCCGAGGTCGGGGCCGGTCCCGGGCCGCCGCTTTCGGCACCGCTGCAGCCCTCGGCCGTCCTGCCCGTCGCGGGCTTTGCTGCGCGGGGCGGGGGCTGCAGCGCGCAGGGGACCCCGCGAGCCGCCCTGCGTGCTGGCAAGGCGAAGGGAGATGCTCTAACCGAGGAGCGCAGCGCTTGGCGCCGCCCGCCCCGGGTTTGCTTTGCTGTAATATAAATAGAGAATAGTTAAATTATGTGGCTTGCTCATATTTTTGCAGCTAATCAATCTGCCATGCTATCAAGCTGTCAGTCTTTTCTGGGGGTTTTATGGTGTTTTTGTGAGCAGGGCTGGTTCTTTTGCCTCTGCCGTTATGGATTAGAGTGCGACGGGAGACGATTTTCGTGTGCTGGGGAAATCTTCAGGCTGTAAAACGCCATGCTGTGCTCGGTGTGAAACGCGGCGGAAGGGCCGGCAGCCGGGCCGGGGCCGGGGCTTGGGCTCGGCTCACAAGCTCGTGCGCGGGCGCTTGACCGCTGAGCTGGCGTGAGCAGGACCGAGGAAGGACTGTGGGATGGCTCGTGAGGCTTACGAGCTTGTTGCCTGCTCGGGAAACAGGCCCAATTCTGCTAACGCTTGTGCAAGCTCGATGCCCGTCATTCGGGGTGCACGAGGTGCTTCCCCATGGGCCGGAGCCTGCAGCCCCTTCTGCACGTGTAAATCCGCAGCGGTTACAGCATCCAGGAGAGAGAGAGTCTGGATTTATGCTTCCGAGGCCGCTCGCATCGCCAGCCCGGGTGCGAACGACGAGCGCTGCAGTAACCCGGGATTTGCAGCCCCTCTTGCAATCACCCGAACGCACGCGCTCGCTCGCGCTGGGCCACGCACGCCTCTTCCCTGCGGTACGGGGCCGCGGAGCCCCAGGCAGCTGCAGAGACGCCCTCTGCATTGCCAGTGTCCGTCAGCCTGGGGGTTTTCCCCCAGGCAGGACAGGCTCCGACCCGCCAAGCGGAGCTCGGCTCCCCTGCGGCGTTATCTGTTGTTGCCGAACCCCGTCCTCCAGCAGCTGGAGAATCTCTATCTTTAAATTTGATCTTTTTGTACCTCCAGGGAAATTTCCTAGTGTGCTTATCCCCGCGCACACTGTTACCCATAACAACGCACTCTCCTCCGAGTCTCTCTAAGCAAAATGTCTTAAAAAGCACCAAAACGCTCTCCAGCCTCTTACCAACCGCAGCCTCTCTGCTCCCCGGCTGGACTCCCCTGCCGTTCTTCCCCGCGGAGCCATCCGTTCCCGGCACTAGCAATACTAGCTTCAGAGACTCCCTGATTTACGCATTCTTTCTCGGGAAGGGTTATGAAGAGCGAGATCCTGCTGCACACTAACGGTGCAGCGTGTGATCCATTTACCTCCAGATAACGGTCCCCATTTTCTCTCCAGCCGCGCTCCTGGAGCGGTCACTCCTCTTGCCCAGCAGCTTTGAGATGCCACAGCCCATCTGGTTTTATCACTTAAAAATCAGGCCCGTTTTTTAGCACCTATGCAGGGCGACTCGCAAATCTCAGCTCGCATGGAAAGGTGAAGATAAACGGAGGCAATGAACCGAAACTGCTCAAAGCGGCAAGCGAGGGCGGAGATGCAGGGTGGAAGCAGAGCGGCTGCAGCTCCGTGTCCCCGCGGCACTGGTCCATCCGCAGGGCTTCCCGCGGGGGCTCCGTCGGCGATGCCCGCCGGCGCTCGGCAAGGCCAGGGAGGTATCGGCGCACAGGGCTGCTGCAGGGCCCCTGAGCGAGCTGAGAGCGGGGCAGAACTAAGTACAAATGCAGAATTCAGTACAATCTGCTGCGTGGTAGCGGCAGGTTGAGCTGCTCTAGCGCTGGTGGCCTGTGCTCCCAAATCTCCGCTTTCGTTAAACATCAGCGAGTGAATAAATCGGCTCCCGAAGTCCCCGCCGCGCTGCCAGCCTGCTTTTCCGCGTGCCCCGTCTCCGCAGAGCCTGCCGCCGGCTTTGCGCAGCAGCTCGGGCGGACGAGGCCGGCGCATTCGCCGCGGTCCGGAGCCGCTGATGGAGACGTCGGCGGCAGCGGCTTTTCCGAGGCGCTCGGCACGCGGATGCCCTGATGCCCCTGTCCGCTAATCCGAACCAGCAGCGCGTCGACGCCTCTCGCGGAGCTGGAGCCAAGCGCGTCAGACCAGCCAGAGAGCCACGTGCTTCAAAGAAGCGCTCTTCCAAATTTCACTACTATTTGTCTTCCAACAAGCGGGTTGGAGAGCTCGGTCTCGCCGGGCCTATTGATGTTGGTTTCCCATAATTTACTTTCAAAACACCCTAACTCCCATTGCTGACGTGACCAGAGGATTTCAGCAGACTCTTTTAAACGTAAAGCAATTTATTTCCGCTGGGCGCTCGATAACGCGGTGCGAGGGGGGACGGGAGGCCGAGCGTGCTTGCTGAGCACCGCGTGCCAGCGGCCCGCGCTCGCGCTGACGGAGCGTGGCGGGGTGTTTTTGGAAATCCTCACCGAGGCTGATGTGATTAATGGGAGAAAACTGCTCCGGCAGAAGTAATGCATCCCATTTATTGCAGTAAATAAATCCGCAAGCAGGTGGAACGGGCTCAAAGCGCGAGGCTGGGAGGTTTCCTGCGCCTCGGAGAAGATGCTGGCTGAGCGCGGGGCTGGCGCGTGCCGGGGCTCCGGCTGCCCCGCGTGCAGCAGGCAGGGGAAATCTTGCTGCTTCTGGCTTGCTTTTGGCCACGTACTAATTCCCTTCTGCTTTAAGTTTTTACCGCTTTATGATTTGATGGACGCTGCGTTCGAGCTCCCCGATGGCCCCGGCGCTCGGAGAGCTGCTGGGTCGGGGCGCTTGCTCGGGGGTGAAACGCGGTCTGTGGCTAAGGCGAGCAAAACACCTTGGGCCAGACTAGTGCAGGCAACAAGGCTCTAGGTGCTCTTGGAAACACCACTGTCATAGCTCTCTGCATCACTAAGTCACTTCTCAAGGTTATGACGGCAGCCACAGAGACATAAAAAAGCCGTTTATTTTCAGCGATGGCAGCAGCTCTGCGTGGCCCTTCACCCCGCGCGCTTCTCCCCGTGCAGGTCATGCTGGCCGAGAGGAAGGGCACGGACGAGCTCTACGCCGTGAAGATCTTGAAGAAGGACGTGGTTATCCAGGACGACGACGTGGAGTGCACGATGGTGGAGAAGCGGGTCCTGGCCCTCTCGGGGAAGCCGCCGTTCCTGACGCAGCTCCACTCCTGCTTCCAGACGATGGTGAGTGCTGGCGCCTGCCTCCGCTTCCCGGGCACGGCGGAGGGGCCTTGGGGACCTGCTGGACCCGGAGCGCTGGGCAGGGCAGATCTGGACGCTCTGCACAACAAATTGCAATCTCGAGGCTTCAGGGGTGAGTTTGGGGCCAGAAACTCCCATCTAGAGACCCAGCTTCACAAGTTATCGAGGCCAATGCCTTCCCGGCACCTGCAGAGCGCTCCGGAGCCGAGTAGAGGCATCGTGGAGAAATCTGCCCTGCTCACGTATTTACAGCTTCTCTAAAACATGCCTTTAATTTATTCATGTTTGTTTTCCGGACATAAATCACTATATTTGCAAAAGTGGCCATGTATTTTTCCCCTTGGCAACCTCATAGATTGTACAATTTGCTTGCAAAAATGCATCTGTAAACAAAACATTTGTGTGTGTGTGTTAAACTAGAGGCTGTCGTGGAGAATATCTGCACATGAGAGTTTTCCATTGGGCAGCTTTTAATTGCATTACCTAGCCTTTAGACAGCCCCCAGCCTGCGATTTGAGTTATAATTCAATAGCAAAGTGCTGAACTCTTTCTCAGGATTCGTTCTTGTGATCACAAACCTGAGCAGACAGTGAGACCCGATACAAAATGCCGGAAATTCAGTTGGAAATGGGCATGCTATTCAGTTCGTACAAACCAGAAACAGGGATGGGGAGTGGGGCAGGGGGATCTTTAAAGCAATCTCTGACCAGCCGTTGAGCAACATGTAAATGGAAATGTCCAGGTCCTTGTCAGCAGGCGCAGGGAGAGCTAATCGGTGTAGTCCCGTAGGAGGAGGACAATGCCGTCCGGGAGGATTACGTTTTAATATTATCCCAGCAATTTCATTTACCGAACGCATTCAGTGTATTTAAAGCGCGCGGACCAGCTTTGCAGCACAGTAATCAGGATGTGGCAGCAGCAGCTATTTCGCGCAGCATCTCTGGGGCATCTGAAGTGAGTCAGCGCGGGCTTGTTCCTGGCAGCCCTATAGCGGCTTCACAGTAATCATATTTGTGCTGTAATCAAAATGGATAGCAGGGCGCATTATCAAACGCTGGCACAAAGCACCTTGCTCTCGGGGAGCGCGGTCCAGCGCACGCTGCTCGGCCGGGGCCGTTAGTTCGGGTGATGGTGCGAGAGAGAAAAACCTTAAATCTGCATTTTGGAGAACGGGTGGAGATGAGCAACGAGAGCGCTGCGGAGTGGGCCTGGAGGAGGAGGAGGAGGAGGAGGAGGGCCGCCGGCATCCCACGGGGATCCGCGGCTGAGCCGGGTGGACCCGCCGGGTCCGGTGTTGTCCGGGCCTTCCCGGCTGGCTCCCGCTCCCGCTGGGCTCCGCGGCAGAGGGCACAGCCGCTCGGCTAAACAGCAGCTCGATGGGGAGCGTGGCTGTTTCCCGTCTGCCTCACCCACGGTGTGGAGATGGGCGGGAGAGGGACTAAACGAGCAGTTAATTAGGAGGTGGCGTTGGAAGGAGCCCCAGGAGGTCCGTCTTGGCCGGGAAGGAGAGGACATGGGTGCTTGGTGCCACGCAGGTGTCCGTGGGCGGCGTTCGAGTGTCCGTAACCCGCCGTTGCTCGGCGAGTTCGGATGCTCCAGCCTCAGCCCTCTCCCCCTGGAGAGCGGCCCCGGGACGGCTCTCCGTGCCCGGCTCCCCGCTCCAGCCCGCCGGCCGTGGAGCCATCCGGCTGCTGCGTGCAGGGCTTTTCTGGAGCACGCGCGTCCTCTCCTCCGCCCAGATGAGGACAGCTCGGATCCTGCTTTTAGCGCTCAGCTGCTGCATCAAGAGACCGTCTCCTTAACGTTCTTCCTCCTTGAAGTTGATCGATATATTTAGGAGGCAGCTGCAAGCAAGCACAGTGTTGTTCTGCTTTCCGGTTGCCGCCACGGGCTGAGCAGGGCGGCGGCAGCGGCGGCTGGAGGTGACTCCCGCGCCCTCCCACCGCCTCCCCGGACCGCAGAAGATGCCCTTGCTCACGGGGCCGCTGCAAAACCTCCCGCTCCTCTGAAAATCCGAAATCCCTTTTCCACCCCATCAGTGCCATGTGTTTTACGTAGCACGGCTGTCCCTAAGGCATCGCATTTATCGCCACCGGGGCTGCGCAGCGCCCTGACCGTGGGAGCCACCTGCCCCGTGCTCGTCCCTGCTGCTGCTGTGGCACCGCGTTCACCCTGCGCGTCTCCCGGGCTCGCTGTCCCCAGTGCCCCAAAGCGGGTCATGGTTTATCTGAGGAGGAAATGAAGCGGAGAGTGTGAAATATTCTGAATTATCATGCAATGCCATGAAGGTAAAGCACTCCCGTTGCTCCAGGTTTTTTGTCTTTTGCTGATGGCTGCAAGGAGCCGCTGTCAAGCTGTGCCGCGCGTTGCTTCCTCCGGGTCAGTCCCGGGCAGGTTGGTTTTTTGAAGGCTGTGTAAATACTTGCTTGTTTTAAGTAAGGCGACTCGGGCCAGACGTTACGCTGGACGTGCCCGTTCCCATCCCCGGTCGCGTGCACATGTCGGTGCACGGGCGTCTGCCGGCAGGAAGATCTGTTTGGATGGTGGGCTGTGTCCCGCCTGGGCATGGTGAGGTTTAAGTGCGGAGCTCCAGCGCATCGGAAAAAAATTGCAATGTCCCTCTCTCGGGTGCTGCCCGAGCACCAGCTCCACCTGCGCCCCTGAGGGAGGGCGATGGTTATAGTCATACCACCATAAAAAACACAGCCCGGAGCTGCTGGCTGCCTTGGCCCTTACTTCTGACCTCAGCGGACTCCCGCCCTATAACGCTGCTGCTAATTGTTTGCTTTCTCCCTTAGGACCGCTTGTATTTCGTGATGGAGTACGTGAACGGCGGGGACCTGATGTACCAGATCCAGCAGGTCGGGAGGTTCAAGGAGCCGCACGCCGTGTAAGTCCAGCGGCCCCACGTGGCACCAGCGCCGGCAGCGCGTCCGTGCCGCATCCCTGGGCTCTGCGGCGCGGCCCCGGGGCTGCGGGGTGACCGGTGGCTTCTGGCCCCTGCTCCGTGTAATCTGGACGGAGGGGAAGGGATTCACGAAAGCCACCATGTACTTAATTAAGACACATAAACAGCGAGCGGAGCCCGGCTAGGTGTGAGCCAGCGCTTTGCACGCCGGGCGCTCCGCAGCTCCGGCACAGCCCGCCGCGACCACGCTATCCTCTAAAGAAGCCCGCGGCGGTGCCCGTTATCTCCTTGGCCGCTCCAAGATGACAGATAGCTTTTCAAGCCGCGTTGCCAGCCCACGGTAATGAACACCACAGAGCCCGGCTCTCTCTTAATGAGAGTCCGCGTAACGAGAAGTGACAGCCCCCTCCTAGCCCACAGCAGCTTGATCATGTTCCTCCCCGATATGTGGTGCCGGGTGAGTTACGTCGCTCTCGTGCGATACTCGTCTGGTATTTTTGTGTTGCGGCTGTCTATATCCTTTGGTCATGTAAGCTCAACGTGTTTCATTTAGTGCGATTGGATGTGAAAGGCTTTCATTTTGATTCATCTGCTTTAATGACCACTCTGCTGCTTAAATCTCTCGTTTCAGATTCTATGCAGCAGAAATAGCCATCGGCCTCTTCTTCCTGCAAAGCAAAGGCATCATTTACCGGTGGGTGAGCACGCTGCTCTTTCCCTTCTCCCCCAGCTCCCCGGGAATACCCCGGGCCCGTTGTCACGACGCGGCGGCTCTTTGGGGTGCCGGGAGCCCCGCGGCCGGCTCCGTGGTGTCCGGCTCCTCCACCGCGTGTGGCAGCTGCCCATCGGGCGGGCGTACCCGAAACGGAGCTGGGGGCCTCTTAGTGCCGCTGGGTTTCGGAGAGGGTGGTTGTCTTCGCCCTGTTTTATGGGAAAGAAAGCTCATAAAAAGCAGCCGTGATCCTTCTCGCGCCCCGATCATGCATTTCTCCCCATGCGACACCAATGGCCACTGGCAGCACGGACTGACTCTGCGCTGTGTGTTTTACTGCAGGGCATTGTTTTCTTAGCATTAGCGTTAAAGTAGGTGCTTCTGAACAGTTTATTGTAAGACATTTGCAGTGCACGTCTGGCACTTATAGTTCAGATGCTTAAACTTTTTTTTCCATTCACAGTATGATTTATAGCATCCCAAGCTGGATTGCTGATGAGGGCAGGACCACGCTCTGAGGGTACTGGTTAAGCACTGAAACTGGTGTAGCATTGCTCTCTCCTGCTCTACAGTATTCCCAGAGCCCAAGGTAGAGCAGAACATCCTAATCAGTGTCAGATACCATTAACTGCTCTGCAGAAAGAAATGCCAAGTGCGCTAGTGAAGTTATGAGTTGCTGAAAACTGTTCTGAAGATGAAAGAAGTGGAGCGAACCTGACGTGAGGGATGTTTTTTGCCATCAGCTGCTGCAGAGAGAGATTCTAGGTCTGCCAGTCCCAAGTGCCCCTTTCTTCCCCTAAATCTGAATACAGATTCGTGTTCATCTGTCTTTGGCCCATCAGGGTTCTAAGCACTGACACTATAATTAGAAAAAATTATCTTGAAAAACAGCAAGAAGTTGTAAATTATGCTGTTCCTTTTATTGTACTCTACTGAACAAAGTTAGACGATGCCAAGCAGAAGAATTATTTAAAGCATAATTTTGCATGTCAAACATTCTTGGCTCCACGAGTGATTAAATATATTGTGCATGTGAAACACTATAACATTGAAAACATCGTGCTGTAGTTGTAACCCAGTCCTTTAGCCTCTGTCCACCTTTTCCAGCGCTCCCCAAACTTTATTGCAGCAGTCGCAGGTCACGGCAGCGTCTGCATCTGCCTCAAAGCCGGACGGGGCTCCGCGTCGGTGCGGGAGGGGCTTCGTCGGCAGGGCCGGGGGGTCCAGGCCTCCTACCGAGGGATTCAAAGTTAAAGAAGATATAGTCTGTGTGCAGAAGTGTGAGTTAAGAGATGATGATGAAATGCCTGATTAGATGCTTGAACGTTCATGGCAGAGGCCTGTTGACCGCTGAGGGGGCAGGGAAAGAGGGGAGGGGAATTTAGCTTCATTGCTGGAATAGTATCAATGGGGGGAAACTCGGGGGGCTGAGACAAACCTGGAGCGCCCTCGGCCCGGGCCGCGCGCTTGGCGTGGGGCTCTGCGCCGGAGGAGCCGTGCAGCTGCGGGCACGGCGTGCAGACCTGGCTGCGGCTTTGCAAACCTGGCTGTGGCTTTGCAAACCTGTCTATGGCTTTGCAAACCTGGCTGCAGCTTGCAAACCTGGCTGCGGCTCGCGGACCTGGCTGGCAGTGCCGATCGGCCGGCAGCTCGCGGCGCGTGCCGTCACAAATGTGCCGCTCCACCACCTGCCTCGTGACCGCGATGCACCCTCGGGCAAGGAGAGCTGCACAGACGTGCTCCGATCTTGCAGTGAGACCTCCTGGCGATGCCCTGCTGCGGAGGACATCAGTCAGTCAGCAACGGCCCAGATCCCCTGACCGCTGACAGCTGAAGGCGCGGGGGCAGGACCGTCGCTGGCGCGGGGGCAGGACCGTCGCTGGCGCGGTGCCGTCGCGGCGGGCCCGTGCCGCGGGTCGGGGCTGGGAACCGGGTCTGGACCTCGACAGCGGAAAGCGTCCTGCAGCCTGTGCTGAGGAGCAGAGCGCGCGAGGGGTTAGGTACAGCCGACCCAAATCCTCTGCGGACGAGGCCGGGGATGGAAACACAGTTGATTCGTATTTTCCTGGGGGAGAAGAATAGAGGATAGGGATTTTGACTGAGTAGGCACTTACTTCTTAATTGCTGGTGAGCTCAAAGTACACTTTGATTTTCACAGACGTAAAAATGATCTATTAAATCCAGCTCCCTGCCATGTTCTCTGTCACACACAGAAGTGGTTTGTCCAGCGTGGTGTTCTGGTGGGTTAAAAGTAAAACAAACAGTTAGTCCTGACAAATCCCTGGCTGATTTTTACTCATTTCCCCAGACATTATTCTACAAAGAGTCTGTGTGTGAGAGGAAGGCGCAAATCTCACAGCAGAGCGCTGGGATTCAGGAAACTCGATCCTTCACTACAGGGTTTCATCTGTGGTCTTTTGTGTAATTGTTTTGCTTTCGCTTTGCAGAGACCTGAAGCTGGACAACGTGATGCTGGATAGCGAAGGGCACATAAAGATCGCAGACTTCGGCATGTGCAAGGAGAACATCTGGGACGGGGTGACCACCAAGACCTTCTGTGGCACCCCAGACTACATCGCGCCTGAGGTAGGGAACCAGAGGGGTTTCAAGCCAATGCGTTTTCAAGGCTTTTAAGGATAAAAATATCTGGCAGGAGAAGCTGCTCCATAAAACATGTTCTGCTTCTGTGCAAGGTTTGGGTGAGAGCAGGCAGCGACTATGCGACGGCTGCCGGGGGCTTGGGCAGCGTGCACGGTGCCCGTATTGAGCAGCTGCTGTGCTGGGCTCCCTCGCGATCCCAGTTGGTTGCTGCAGCTTCCCGGGAAGGTCTGGTGTCACTGAGCCCTGCGCAGCCTGGGGCAGTGAGCGAAAGGATGGTCTCAGTACTGGGAAGTCTCATTAGTGCCTTCCTGCTGCGAGCACGTGCTCCTCCGGCCCTGAGTCATCAGCGTTCTTCTGGAGGAATTATGTTCCAAAAGCAAACGTTTTCTTTGGGAAATGGTTAATTTTAGTTGAAAGGAATATTATTTGTTGGACTGGGAGAACCAAAAAGAAACATTTTGCTTAGATTCGCTTACACCAGAATCAGAGCAGCTCTTTAGTATCACCCTCGCTGGCAGTCAGGTATCGATTCGGGGCAGCACGCGTTTGAGCTGCCCTTGCCTGTCGCGATGTGCTGTCCGGAGGCGGCCGAAACGTCGGCTCCCCTTTCTCCACCAGGCACGGGGATGCCAGAAGGGCCCCATCTCTTCCCAGTACGAGGCCGTGGGCAATGGGGGCACAGCACGGCTCCGGGGGCGAGACAGAAAATGCGGGAGGGGGATGCAGCGTTGGGGCTAGCAGGGCTCCCGGCCGCGTTGCAGTGCGGTGCTCTTCCATGGGACGACTTTGCTTTGGGCAGCAAACAGAGGCGTTCATGAATTCACCCTCAGGCTGGAAAGCGTACGCCCTTCGCACAGCCCAGCCACCCAAAGGCACGACCCACAGCTGCCCTTAAGGAAGGCAGCAGCCCGCGCCGGGTCTGCCTCTTGGCTTGGCCAGGTGCCCTGCTCAGGCCTTGCAACGCAGGAGATGCCCCCGGCCGGTCCCTCCCCGGTGCGGGGTCCCTCCAGGGCGTTCTCCCTGTCTGGGTGTTCTCGCGTGGGTCCTGCTGGTCTCCGCGTGCCTGGGGGGTTCTTGGTGCTCCCAAACCCAGCTGAGACTTTCTCCTGTGCTTTCCCACCCCGGGAAGAGCTGAATCCAGGAGCTCGGCTCCGGTTTGGGGCCTCTCAGCTCACAGCTTGTGACAGGCACTTCCCGCTGGTGGGAAGAGGAGGACGTAGATGATGAGGGACGTGCTTGGCCATCGCCCGTCCTCCGTCTCTTGCACCCGGACCCCGGGTTTGCTTCCCACTGCAATGGCAGCGCTTGCCGCGGAGGGGGAGGCTCCGTCCCCGGGCAGCACCGTTCTCCCGCGGATGCCCGGCGCTGGGGAGGGCTGGGGAAGGAGCAGTGCTGCAGAGCGAGTTGTCGGTGGATAACGTTTCCATGCGAAGCGGAAATCTTTAGATCTCGCCAGCTTGCTACTCGTAGGAAATGGCTGTGTGTCTAATGAGAAATGGCTGCCTACCCGTAACTCTAGATCGCTCAGGAATTATTCTGCATTTGGTTGTTACTTATGTGATGGAGTCACATACGACAGTTGCATAAAGTGTTATATTGGTGCATTTTAATGTTGGATTTATGAAATTCAGGTAGGCAATTATTCCCGAATGCCTGTTCCCTTAAAATAAAAATATCCCTCTAAAATCTTCTCACTCTTCTGAATTTTCAATGATGAGATTAATTTTTTAATATTTATCCACTTAAATATTTTAGAGAAAGGGATTCTCTTTGCCAGGACGTAGTTAGATGCACATGTATGCTAAACTGCATTGTGTTTTGCTGCAGCCAGAGAGATTTTTAATTACTAGTTGAAATCTGTGTTACATATCCGCATTCTACCAAGATTAATACTGGTGTCCTATTGGTACATGGCTGTGTTGCCGCGTGTGATTAATACTCTTTCAAAGCAGGACAAATGACCAGTTCTCTTGGTATTTGGCTGAGCATTATCATTTAAACACTTATTTTCTTCTGCTTGCCCTATTTTTTTTTTCCAGAAGAAAAGTAGGAAATGGGAAATTAGGATGCAAATCACTACCGTAGCGAGGAGTAGTATTAAAGCCTGCTACCAGTAGGTTTCCAAGGAGTAAATAACATGTCCCCTACTTTATAAATGGAGAAATGGTATATAAAATTCTTGTCTGGTCTCATATTTGGTGGCAAAGCCAGCATCAGAGCTGGGCTCTGTTTTGTGGGTCTAGTCCAGGGCCTTTCTGCTGGACCATGCTTCCTCCCTTCAGGAAGCTGAAATGTTCTCTAGCCAACATATCTGCAGGGTAAAAATGTCCTGTGATTTGCTTGACCCATTTTTAGGGCCTTTTCTATTCTAAGCCACAGCCCTCTGCACGCCAAGGTGACAGGTATCGCGTGTAAATGACCGGTGCTGGTGCAATTTCCTCTGAACGGAAAGCGTTCTTGAGTTGTCGCTTCTTGACCTTCCCTGGCACGCAGCCGGCGGGTTCAATTTGCAGAGACTGGTTTTCTGAAAGGATTTCTTCCAAGTACTGTTTTCTTCTAAAGGCCTTTATGGTGTGAGCAGGTCACACCTGAATTTCCCAGGGCTCTCACAAATCATCTGGAAACAAGCGGAAGGAGCTTCAGATGAGCTCGGTCAAGGAACATCAGAGCTGAAACTCGGCATCTGCTCCCGGGAACGCACGAGCACTGCGGTGGGAAGGGTCAGGCCCACGCTGGGCTCGAACGCAGCACACGGTTAATGGAGTCGGGAGCAGGTTAACCATATTCAGGCATGTGGTGCATGAGGATGCCACAGAAAACAGGAGAGCAGCATCAGTCTTGGTGTCTAATCTTGCCCCAGTGCTTTGCTTTTGTAGCATTAACGTCCTCTCTTCTTCGGTGGGATGACAACAGCTGTGATTTAAGTCTTGAAGTGCCTCCTGCTCAGGTGGTGCTGGGCGCTGCAGAGGGTCTGCAGAAAGCTGCTGGTGCATTAGACCAAAGTAGTCTGTTCTGAGCTGTTCTCCTTAATTAGGGAAGAGGCTCATTTGAATATTATTCAATTGAGAGCTTCCTGTCACACCAGCCTCCGAGGGAAATTGGCCCTTCCCATGTTTTCCAGCTGACAGAGATGATTGCCTCTCACATTTCGTGGCTGCAGTGTTTGCACTATATAAGGCTGCAGGAGTCATCTGCAAACACCCCCCGCCTTTCGCAAGGGCGGTGGGGGAAGATGCAGCAAGGACTCTTTCCAGGCCGCGGTATCTGCCCGCACGCCGAGCCGTGGGCTCGGGGCTCGCTCGGGAGCAGAGGCAGCGGGGTGGGACCGGTGGGGGCAAACCTCTGGGGCTGGGTTGCTCTGCGTGCCTTCTCCTGTGATTAGCATATGATTTGCATTTGTACTTGAATATATGAATCTTTGCAGAATAGAATTCTGTAATTAGGATGAATAAATTGTGTAATTGTTTTGCATTAAGTAACAGATGGCAAAGCCCAAGGCCTGTCAAACCCTGCGCGCTGAAACGACGCCCATCAGCAACAGCCGAGCAGATGCACCAGAGCCTGAGAGAGCAGAAATGTCTCTGCGGGAGCCGGGTCCTTCCATACCCTCCCGGGGCTCTGGTGGGATAAACCCGTCCGGCTGGGTCTGCAGCCTCCTGCCGCCGTCCGTCCGGGTGTGCTGAGAGTGGCGAGACCCCCTCGTTTTGGAGGAGAGGGGAGAGGCTGGGAGCGGGCAGACCCCGGGGGTGCCGCGGAGCTCTCGCCGCGGCTCCAAGGACGGCTCCTGCCCCCAGGGACCCGCGGCCGGCCGGAGACGGATGCGGAGCCGAATCGCGAGCTCTGCGGAGCTCGGTCAGCCAGCGAGCAAAGCTGGCGGGCTTTGCTGCAGTTGTGGAGTTCATGGTGTTTCAGAGTTTTAGAAAATGAACTCTGGAAAAAATACGACCGTTCATGTTTTGGTGCCTTATCCAAGCTAAATTTTGATATCAGAAATTGAAAAAAAATACTGAAGTTACATCAGAGTTACATCATTTTGACTCCAAAGCGGTCGCGGTGTTGGGGTAAGGGCGATGCTGTCGGGCCGTGTCGGGCTGCTGTGAGGGATGCTCTGTAATCAACCGCAGAGAGCGACCTGGCCGGCGGGAGCGCAGCGGCTTTTGACTCCCCGAATACTGGAAGCCCGTTCCAGAGGGCCCCGGCTGCACGCAGAGGGCCGAGCTCTGTGTCGTTGTTTCAAACCAACCGCACTGGAGTCAGAGCGAAACATCGCGGCCGACATCAGCGTAGCCAGGAGCAGCTCTGCTCCGCTGCCCGCTGAAGCGATGCGCTGTGCTGCGGCGGGTCCGACAGGGAGGAGCGAGGACGCCGGAGCCCGGTCTGAATCGGGATGAGGCCGTCCAAATTCACATTGAATGGTCTCATTTTTGTCTAATATTTAGTGTGCATTTGAGGGCTGGGTATATTTTAATTACTGAGCACTTTGCCTGTCATATGTTTTGCTTATATCTGCAATTTCACACCGTTTCAGAGAATCCAGCCTCAGTAAATAACCTCGTCCTTTCGACCCGGACTACAGCTTGAAATCAGTTTGCGTTTGCATTGTGCCAACAGGTTACAAATGGAAGTGTAATCCTGCTGTTCTGCGTTGTTTTCAGATAATTGCTTATCAGCCCTACGGGAAGTCGGTGGACTGGTGGGCATTTGGCGTCCTGCTCTATGAGATGTTAGCCGGCCAGGTAATTGAGTTTTAATTGATTCCTCCGGGATTGTGTTGAATTCCGTCGCGAGCAGATGCTGACGGGTAATTTGTTGTGTCGCTGGCGAGCCGTGGGGTGCCGTCCCCTCCGTGCCGGAGATGGAGGCGCGGATCGCAGCCGCGGGGCCTGGCAGCTCGGCAGCGTGCGGGGCCGGGAGCCGGAGTCTCCGCACGCCGCCCGGCAGCGAGGGGCAGGAGGGGCTGGTTTTCCGACTGAAGATCGTAGAAACCAATGAAAGATCAAAGATAAAGAACCGCCGCTGAACCTCTGTTTGCTTTGCTCTAGGCTCCCTTTGAGGGCGAGGATGAAGACGAGCTCTTCCAGTCCATCATGGAGCACAACGTGGCCTATCCCAAGTCCATGTCCAAGGAGGCGGTGGCCATCTGCAAAGGGGTAAGGGCTCGCCTTGGCTTTCGGGGAGGAGTGAGAACCGATTGCCGTGGTCTGGGTGCAGCGCGAACGTGTGCCTCCGCCGTCGGTAATCCCGCACGTGCGAGGGGGTCCCAACCTCTCCTTCCCCTCGTGGCTCCCGCTTGGACCCCGGGCTCTTGGAGCAAGGTAACGCCGGCCAAAACCCGTTGTGTTCCAGCGTCTGTGCTCTCCGCTCCTCCACCCAGAACTTGCACTATTTCATGTATGTGTGCTAAAAATAATTTAAAATAACACCTAGATCCTTTCTGTGCCGCCGTGCTACTGCCATGACCCTGTTGGACACTGGGCGGTTGTAGCCGTAGGGTGAGCGTGTTGCTTTGAGCACAAGTCAGTCGTTCATGCCGTATTTTCGCCGATAGCGCTTCTGCCTACGCTCGGTCCTAAGGCGCCAGGCCGCTGTGGCTGCTGCTGAGCCAGGCCCAGGCTGGTGGGACTCGTGGAGCCTTGTGGCGAGGGGAAGAGAGAGAAAGCACCATCCCGTTTTTAGTCAGTTTATTTAGTGGATCTCATGTCTTCTAGATGGCTAAAAAAGATGCTCAGAGACAGGATCTGTCTGTGTGGCTGGATAAGTGGCAGGTGCATCATCATCTGCAGGCAGGACCGGGCAGATGGCGAAGGGACTGCAGTGGTCACCATGCAGAAATCCAGGCGGGATCTGAGGGTGGGTCGGCCCGTGCTCGGCCCGAGGTCGCTCAGGGGAAATCGGAGGTGGCTGTGGTGCGGGAACTGGGGACGTCCGCCCAGAGGCTGTGCTGCCCCGTCGGGTGACAGCAGGGCAGGTTTGTGCATCCGTGCGGGAAGAGACAGATGATGCTGGGAGACAACACTTCAGCGTGATTTCTGAGTAGTTTTCTTCAGTTCAGACACAGCCTCCATCCTGCGGAGGTTTATGCTCAGCTATGATGAGTCACAGTTTTGGGGTGCCTGAAGTTCAGTGCCGGCGTGCATCTCTGTTGGGTCAGGAGAGTATTTTTGTTATGAAATCTCTTAATTTGCGGTGAAGCTCTGTATTGCCTGGGGTCCTGAGCTGTCGATGGACTGAGCCCAGGCAAGGCTTGGCTGCGGTTTGACTTTATTTGGGTTGCAAGGAGTAAAGGCTGGCTAGATCCTGGTGTTACA
Source organism: Casuarius casuarius (assembly GCA_003342895.1). Classification (NCBI taxonomy): domain Eukaryota; kingdom Metazoa; phylum Chordata; class Aves; order Casuariiformes; family Casuariidae; genus Casuarius; species Casuarius casuarius. The sequence continues at coordinate 583,953 of PTFA01000211.1, forward strand.
CCTATCGTTGTTTCTTGGAGCTGAGCCGCTTCTCAGCCAGCCGGTGTATTGGTTTAATCCAAACATTTCCATAATTATGTGTTTTTTGTAGGACTTTTTAAAATGTTTGCTTTTCATAATTAATATTTAAAATATCTGAATGTTCTGTATCTCAAAATAGTGCTTCTATCTACAAGCGCCACATCTTGCATTGAATGTCGCCACTGAAGCATTTCAAGGTCCCTTTCCAGCTTCCCCAGGATTCGCAGTCTGTGTTAGGAGCAGAGGTCTTTGCTTGTCTGATGGGGAAAAGCTGCTGAAAATGTTCCGCGCTTGAAATGGGTCACCGGGAAATCGTGTTTTCCAGGTCACTTGGCAGTCAATTTCAGCAAAATGCACCAAAATCCACACATTAATTTAGGAACCACACTAGCAACCGGAGGGGCAAGTTTCCACAAACTTTCTCTCCCTGTCTCCTCCTCCTGCTTGTTGGGATCGGGGCAGAAGGGGAAAACCTGCTATTTTTCTGGCCGTGCAGGAAGAGGGGAAGATGCTTTGCAGCGTTAAGCGTCGCTGTGCCCGGCGTGCCCCGGGGAGCGATGCTGGCGCGTGAGCAGAGGTTGGAGCGGGGATAAATCCAGCTGTCTGCTTGGTTTTCTGTTGCATCAGTCAAAATCTGAGTGTTGCAAATGGACAAGCAGAGACCGCGACTGAACCGTCTGCTGCCCGTAGCCGCGATGGCTTTTCTCGCTTGTGGCAGGCGCGGGCTGCCGCATCGCGCGCGAAGGGGCTGGCGTTTCACAGCCGAGCTCTTGCAAAACAAAGAGGAATTTTGTTGGTTTTGCAGAGTTTCGTTGCAGCGTGGTGGGGCCCGGCCGCGGATCACACCGGGATCCTGCTGCCCTCCGACGCCCGCTGCAGCGCGGCAGCTCGCCCGGGCCGTCGGAGGCAGCTCCGGCATCGCCCGGGCCCCGGCGCCGCGTTTCGCAGAGGCTCGCGCGGGCGCAGGAGCTGGCACAAACGCTCAGCCGCTTCCTTTTCCATATGGAGGGTTTTGCCTGCGCCTGAGCAAAGCGGCGCTTTCCCGGTGAACAGCTTGCCTGCGAGCGCCGGCTCCCGCTGCCGTCCCTGCCTGGTAGCAAAGGCATAAAATGGCACATTTAGGGTGTTTCGAGCGGTGTTTCCCGCGGTGGCGATGCCTGGGAAAAGCCGCTTGCCTTCGGGAGACGGGGGCCGAAGCTGCGGCTCTGCAAAGCCGTCGAGTCCAGGCTTAGACTTTCCTAAGCCACAAACATCGAACGCCCCATTAAAGGTGATTTGGTCTAAAGCATCCTTCTTCATCTACGGAAACATGAAGGGCTTTCGCCGCATTAGTAGGGGGATTAAATCAACTTGTTCCTGTTTAATACAAACAATGCTGAATGATTATCCTATGTAAGCCAGGAGAATCAATCCGCATGTTTATGGGGTCCTATATATCAATAACAGATGGTGCCGCCATGCTAACGTGAATAAAAGCACAATAGGAAAACAAGAAAACTTAATTTCTGGATGCATATCTTGAAAATACTGAATAACTGCATTGGAGTACAGCTCTGTGCGGCTTTACAGACAGGTACATGGAGTAGAAAATCTTTTATGATTCATTAATCGGGCTGAGCTGCTCTGAATTTGGTGTGCGTCTGTGCTAAAGTGTGGAAATTGTGGGTTTAACAACAACACTTAAATTTAAGAGGTGTGTGTGTGTGTGAAACAACTGCCAGCACAAAGCAGCAGGTAAACAACGAGATTCTGGCTCGGAAAAGCTAATTAGTGCATTAACATAGACTATATTTACTGGTGCGGGTGCATGAAGTGTCTGCAAAACAGAACGGTGGTTGGAGTTAAGCAGATGCTGGTGCGCGGTTCTGCTCGGTGCCCGGCGGGTCTCAGCCCGTCCTCGGGCAGGGGAGGGCTCCCCGGCGTGCAGTGGGGCTGGGATGCCGAGCCGATGGCTTCGCCCTTGTCCCACGCCCGCTTCGCAGAGAAGCGACCTGACGTCCGATGCTGCTGGTGCCGGTGGACGCTCTCGCGGCTGGAGGGTGCGTGGGGCATCCCTGGGCTCCTGCGCCCGCCGAGCTGCGTCCTGCGCCCGCCAAGCTGCGTCCCCGCGCGGTTTCGGTAGTACCCATGCAGTGGCTTTGTCAGCACTTGAAGACGACCCAGGGGAAGATCTCTCTCCTTGTTTGCCGAATGCAAACTGGACCATCTGAAAAGGCAGCCAGGTCGCTGAGGCAGTCGTTGGAGCGTTTCGGGTTCCCGCGCTGTCCTCGGAGACTTGCTTTGGACAAACCTTGCCGAGCCGCAGGGCGCTGTTCGCTCTCCGGCTTCGGTTCGGCTAAGCGGGGTCTGGGCGGGCTGCCGGCCGGCGGCCAGAGCTGCTGCTCGGCTGGGCCCGGGTCCGCCTCGAGGGGAGGTCGGCAGAACCCAGGCTGCCCGGGCCGGGAGGTCCACGGGGACCAGCTCGGCCCCGAGAGCGGCAGGAGCCTCCGTGTGCAGCGGGAGCAGCCGAAACCTGCCCCGGGGCTGGCGGCACTGTGCTGCTCCGGCACTGGTGGGACGCGATTGATCCACCCGGGACTCGATCGATCCACCCCGACCCGCGTGCCGGTGCTGGTGCCGGTGCCACGCTCCTTCCAGAGAGCAAGACGTGGGGCTTCCTCCACCTCGCCAGGTTTCGTACGCTGGACTTCTTTTTATATACACATACAAAGGGCTGGATGCGGCAATGTCAGGGAGGACACTGTTATTCACAAACAAGAAAATGCAAGCTAGAAAAAAGCCCCACTTTTGTTTTCCCTGCTGTCTCCGCGCCCCGGTGGCCCTTGCTCTCTGCAGCCACCTCCCGTCCCCGTGCTGGCGGCAGGTCCCCGCCGGGCGCGCGGCGCACGGGCAGCGCTCTTCGGGACCGGTGCCAGTCGCATCCCTGCCCTGCGGAGATGCAGCTCTGGCCATCTGGAAAATCACTTGTCCAGCCGGCAGAGCCCGGTGCTGCCGTGCCGTTTGCAGCTGGGCTTTCCGGGCCGACGAGCCCCCCTCGCCCAGCAGGCTCTGGGCTGCCGGGCTTATAAAACCCTTTTCTTTTCTTTTTTTTTTTTTTCCTTTTT
>PTFA01000211.1:587111-608046 GCA_003342895.1 Casuarius casuarius
ACATGAGAATAACCACATGTCCTTTTTCTTTTTTTTTTTTTTTTTAATCGGGTGGATTCAGTTGCACAGAAAGGTTGAGGCGGTTCTCGGCTCGGGAGCTGGATCCCGTGGGAGGGCGCGGAGGCGCGGGAGCCCCGCATCCCGGGAGCCCTCCCGCAGACCAGCCCTGCTCCAGCCTCCGCGCGGCTCCGCGGTCAGCGCAGCTGCTCTGCTCTTAATAAAGCAGTGCCCTTGTCGCAGGTGTGCGGCTCGTGTTCTCCCTTATCAGCGTCTTACCAACCTCTGGAATCTGCCTCGTCTCCCGGCACCCCCGCACAACGCCCCAGGATATTAATGTTTGTTCAGCTCGCAATTCCCGTGCTCCAGCGCACGTTTCTGAGGGAGTCAGTGCAGAGGAGGAGTTTAGATGATAAACAATATTAATGGACTGTTTGCTCTTTTTATTTCTCCAAATTGACTCTTGTATTAGACAGACATCTCCTGCCTGTGCTGTGGCAGTTCCAGGGAAGCGGGGCCTCTGCTCCCGGGGCTAAGGAAGGTTTTGAGGGTAGATTGTTCATTTTACATGGGCACGGGCCTTTGTATTAACTCTGCAGATGCTGAGAAGTTTGCTACCAAGCCCGGTTTTCCTAACCACTAAGTGGCTGTACTCGTATCCCACTCCCCCCATGACAGCCAGCTGCTGAGGCTGCAGCGCTGTCGGGAGCTCTGCCACCACGCTGACGTTGTTCCTCGGTGGATCGACTGCATTCCCGGAGGGTTTCCATCCCGCCCCGCGCGCGTGTAGCAGGGCTCGGGATGGTTGCGACCGTCTGCAGTCCGTTGTCCCACGTAATTGCCGATTTTCCCTGCGCCGGCGCTGCCCCTGCTCCTCCCTCGGTCCCCGCTTGGTCCTCGGTGCTTCCCAGCCCCGGCGTGGGCTTTCCCGAGGGCCACGCGCGCGGGGTGCAGCCTGCCCGGCCGCTCGCCCGCGGTGCATCGCATCGGGGTGACTTCGGCTTCTGCTGCTCCCATTCCCGGGGGGCTGTGAAGGAGCTCGGCACGGTGTGAATCCCTGTTCCTTCTTCTCTCTCCCAAGCTCATGACCAAGCACCCTGCCAAGCGCCTGGGCTGCGGCCCGGAAGGAGAGCGGGACATCAAGGAGCACGCGTTCTTCCGGTACATCGACTGGGACAAGCTCGAGCGCAAGGAGATTCAGCCTCCCTTCAAGCCCAAGGCTGTAAGTTTGCTTGCATTAAGTGTGTTTCTCCTCTCTCCCACACACCGTTTCTCTCTTGCACATTCGCTCCCACTCAGGCTCGTGGGTGCACACGCACGCAAGCATATGTGCAGATGCTGCTCTTCGTTCCCACGGCGGCGATGCATCATGTATCTGATCTGTTTAGGAGATTGCTTGTCCGTAAATTTGGCACACGTCAAACAACAATCCTGGAAGAATAACTCATGCTGCCTCCTGGGCACCTTATCTCCCCCTCAGGCTTAGAGGGGGTAGAAACATCACGTGTTTAGACCAAGGATGTAATTGCATTGCGATACTTCTCAATTTGTTATTCCGTGGGTCAGTCTCTCTGTTTTTTTCCTCCTCCTTCTTAAGCTGAACAGGTCTCTGTTCATCAAAGCTGTATTTTAACATCTAGCTCAGCAACCTAGTCTGTTTGAATTGGTAATGGAGCTATATTTCACTCAAGTTTCTCTCCAAGGTAAACTTGTGGAAGGCTGGAGCCTGACGTGTGCGAGTGTGAAAACGGAGAGGAATTCTGCAATAAGCAGAACAAGGATTTTCTGTGTTACGTCTACATTTCTTTAAGATGGGTTTTACCAGCAAGGGAGATGCTGTCTGTGCCGGGGAGTGCAGGGAGTGCGGAGCACGTGGCCACGAAGGGGAGGAGAGCTGCCCGGAGTGAAACTGGGGGGGGTATGAATAGTCTGAAAGTTATCCCTCAAAAAAGACGGCAGTGCTTGCCTGCTCGCCGGTCCAGCGTCCTTGCAGTGGCATCTGTCTGTGCATCCTTGGCTAGTGCACGAGATGGGAACGGCCTGGACCACAAAGTGGTTTCGCTGCCTGGCATGGGCAAGCAGCGCGGCGAGAGAGCGTCCGGGCGTTACCTGCACGCTGCGGTGTGCTGGCTGCCCCGCGCAGCCCCGAGCAAGCGGCCGAGCTGCGATTCCCTGTCCGTGGGCTCCCGGCCCTTCCCAAGGAGGATGCGCAGGCAGCTGTGACCACGGATGCTCAGAGACGGGGACCATCTCCCTGGTTTTCCCCATCTCTCTGCCACTGCTGGGACTGACAGGGCCGTGGACATGTCTGAGCCCCTCCGCAGTGGTCCAGGTCCAGGAGGCAAGAGCTTATTCGTGTCTCCATCTCCTGCACCCGTTCGCTGTCGTGCCCCAGCTCGGGCGCTGAAGCTTTGCAGGAAATGGTGAATCCAAAGCTCAGTCCAATTCACATGGCTGATACTGATATTTGTCCCCAGCGATCAAGGTGGGGACACTGCTTGCTCTCTTAATCCATCGTCCTGGGTCACAACTCGACGATTGGAGAGGTTGCGTGTATTTAACTGAGCTTTTCCCTGCCTCACTGCCTATAAGCCTTGGCCACCTCTGCTTTTCCCGTGTTTTACAGGGAACATGCACTTTCGAAGGGATGCCCTTCGGTGCTTGGAAGCGCTCCACTTTCGGAGGAGGGATGCAGTGGGAGCCCATTTCATGTTGTGTTTGACTCTCAGCTCTCCTCTGTCTGACTGCCACGGTGCTCTAGCAGCCTCCTCCCTTCTGCAGCTCCTTCTTGGCTGATCAAATACGAACAAACCGCCCATTAGCGGGGCCCCGCAGGAGCCCGGCAGCTTCATCCTGCCTCTCGCGGGCAGGATGGACGAGCGAGCGGCTGCCGCCCGGGAGCGGACGTGGGTCCGGTCCTCTCCCCGGGTCCGACAGCGCTGCCCCGTGCACGCCTGCCGCCCTCTCCCTGGACACGGGGTCACGGTGCCTGTGGATAGTCCTGAGCTATCCCGCTCCTTGGGGACGCTAGGAGCCCGGGAGCATGCTGGTTTTGCACCCCACATTTTAATTTCACGTTTCTGAAATTGCAGATAAATATTTTCACGAGCTTGACCCCTGCACAGCGATGCCTTTGCAGGAAGCCAAGGGGCTGCTGTGCTCAGAGCCGTGCACCCGAACGCCCGCGGCCCCGGAGCTGCTGCTGGGCCCTGTGGTCCTGGGCTGTGCTCTGCGTTAGCACAGAGAAAAATGTCCATCTCCCACCTCCCTGCCTGTAGCGGGGACGCGGAGGTGCGGGGAGCTGGCAAGCAGCGTGCGATGGTTACTGCCGAGGTCCCAGTCGCTGCCTGCTTTATTTGCCCTGAGGAGGAATGGGATCGTCAAGTCCTGGCCACGTAGGGAAGGGGTTCCTGGGAAGGCATTAACTTAATATCAAAGTAAAATAGTGCAAAAGCCGTTGGAGGCTGTTTGTGCACACCACGATTCGATTGCTCCAGATGGGATCCGGCTGTCGTAGAAACGATGCTCAGAAATGGCAGCAGAGGTGAGTCGGTGCCCGCCCGGGCGCGAAGGCTGCGGCGGCGGGGACGGCGCTGGGCAGAGGGTGCTGCCGGCGGGGCCGCACCGCCGCGTCCGAGGGTTTCTCTTATCCCGTGAGAGTCCGTTTCCCCCAGAACCAATAACCACTGCTTTTTCTCCTCACCTCTGTGTTAAAACGTAGTGTTATTTGTTGTTTGTTTGTTTGTTTACAGTTTAAAAAGTTGAATTCTGTCAAAGCACTTTCTTGCTGTTTTTGTGTTTAAAATATGCAAATTTTGTCCTGCTTTAAATGTCTTATTTCTTTAAAAATCCTTTTGATCACCGACCTTGGAGCAGAGGATGGTAAGCTATTGTCTGTCGCTTTTCACCTAACAGCTGGTGTTGGGGAAAAATTTTGCATTCGATAGGCCAGGCAGATTAGTGGGAAGGCAGGTGCAGTTGATGTAGGATTTAGGCAGGATTAAGACAACTCAGGTACCTGCTGATAGCTGATATTTCAGCGGCTCTGCCTCTGCGCTGGAAAATGCTGCTCCTTTCATGCCATCTGTGAGAGCAGAGCAGAGCAGTGCAGGAATGGAAATCGGGGTTTGTGCAAGCTTAAAGTGTGTCGGGGTGGGCGACGAGGAAGGGCTTGGCTGGCGGGTCCTGACCTCCAGCCGCTCGCGCGGGGGCTCCGGTGCCGGCTCGCTTTTCCGAAACGTGCTAGCGCCGCTCTTCACCGCAGCTGAACTCTTCTTTTTAAAGGGCTTTCTGCAAAGACGAGGCTGCAAGGAGCATTTGCAAGTTAAGGCTGCGGGATGCAGACTAGTTTGCAGGTGTCGGGCGCTCGGTGTCTGCTCGCGAGCTGCACGGAGCCTCCCCGGGCCGCGGGCGCTTCGCGGTGTCCGAGCGGTTCAGCCAGCCGGACGCAGGTCGGCAGTTAGCAGAGAGCGGTTCAGATCGTGTTAAGCACCGTGTCAACAGGTTTTGCATATCAAAAAGCATCATAAATCCATCTTTGCTCATTGCTCCAGTACCATAACATCTCCTGTTGCGCATAGGACCCTTGTGGCTGGGCTGGCGCTGGAAACCAAAGCAGGGAGCTGGGGAAGCCCTGGGCGCTCGCGGGCGTTGCTGCCCCTTCCCGGGAGGGACCGTCCCTCTCCGCGCGCAGCTCTCCCTCCGCGCAGTCATCTTTGCTGGTTATCTCTCCTGTTGCACCCACAGTTTTTTTGCCATGTTCTCTTAATTTTGTAACAAATCTGCAGACAGTGAGCCTGGCTGCGAGCGAAGGCCTGCTTTGCCTTCCCAGGGTCCAGCCGGCAGGAAGGGCTCTGCATCCCTCCTCAAAACTCCTTAATTTTAAACCGACAGAGAAAGGGACTGTTCAGCCCTCTGCGGGCTCCATACACGGAGCTGGAAATAAATCCCCATGATCTCACGTGTTGGGTCATGGCTTGTATTTGATTAACCTTTATCACAGGGATGGTAACAAGACAGGTCGAGGTCTGGGCTGTCTTTGGTACGCAGAAGCTCGCGGTTTTGGCGCGGGGCTGTGCTCGGCTGCTCCTGGGTTTCTTATGTGCAGAACAGCTCCTTGCACGGGTCTGCGTTACCCTGGGAAGTGCATTTACACTCGTATGCGTTCTCTGTCTCTCGTTGAGATAATTATTGTTTTTGGGATCTAATTACTCCTTTACTTTACACAAAGACTAGGGATTTGAAAAGTCTCCTCGTTTTGAAAGCACTGAACTCACACGGAGAGCGCAGGATTGCTCACAACGGGACAGTGGCTTAAAAATTGCTTTTAATCTAATAATTTTTAATTGCGTAAATTAGACTTTCCTGTAGTTGCTTTGAGTTAATTAGTATTGGAATGACATTTGCAGAGCAGATTTTGAAAGAATTCTGCTTCTCCTGCACGTGCGTTTTCGTAGCTTTGAGAGAGGAGGGCGGGTTTGTGCCAGGACCCCGCTCGGGGCGGGGCGGCGGGGCCGGCGTCACCATTAACCAGAGGTTTATGACCTGCAAGTGTGCCGTCACTGCCCTCCCCTTCCTCCCCCCAGGGCAGAAAGCCCCCGGCGTGCTCCCACTTTCAGGCAGGGAACCAGATTTCCCTAAACAGGAGCCTTCTATTTCCAGAAGCCTTTAAGAGCCATAATCCTTCCTCGAGTGGCGGAGAGCCAGATCGTTAATGCGGAGCAGCAGCAGCAGCAGCGTGGGGAGCGTCGCGCTTTCCCGCGAGATGCCTCGCTCCCTCCGAAACGTCCCCCAGCGCCCTTCTGCATCGGCACCTTTGCAAGTCTGACCCCAGGGCAGTTTTTGCAGTTAAGCTGTTTTAAATATTAGCTTTTATCCTTTTGCTCCAGAGGGGGGGGAATACCATTAAATGCCATTTAATCCCATACGCACTTCAGTAGCTCCTGGCTTTCATGGGGCATCGGTCACTGGAGGCATCACCGCCGCGGGCCGGGGGAGCTGCGGTCTGCAGCATCTCTGTAACGGCCGGGGACCTCGGGAAACCTCCTCCCTGCCCTGCTCCGGTCCCCTGGCAGGGCACAGCCCTCCCCCCTCCTGTGATGCTCGTTAAGCCTCCGCTCGCCGGGCGACTCCTCCGTCCGCAGAGCGAGCGGGCCGGGGGCGGCCGCGCCGTCCCCCCTCGCTGCAGCAGCCTCCGGAGCGCTCGGAAAGGGAGAAAAACCGGGGAACAGCTGTGAAATGCAATTTGGCAATCCCAGCCGGTGCTTGCCTACTTGCTTTAGCTGTGATATGTATTATGTGCACAGAAACGTAGGCGGAAGAGCGAGGTGAGCTGGTATTGAGGGCCCTGCTCTAAGCCCCATCCGGAGCAGCCCTGGCTCGGGCGCCCGCGGGTCGGCCGGTGCCGCTCGCCCTCCGCTGCTCTCGGCCCCCCCTCGCAAGCTGGGATATGGGATTGTGCATATGGGATTGTGCATATGGGATTAAATGGCATCTCGCTGGGCACCGCAGCAGCTGGCAGAACTGTGCAATCGGTCGAGTTTGCCCAGCTCAGCCCAGCTGAGGGTCTTCCCTGGTTTGCATGAGCTTAGAAAAATTGCTGGGGACGTGACCAGCGAGGAGGGATGGGATGCGCACTGTGTGCGCTCGGAGGTCGCCCTGCGCCCAAAGGGCTCCCGGCCGTAGCAGCCGCCGCGGGCAGCAGCGGAGGGCACGAGGGCACGTTCAGCCCTCTGCTTCTCCTCCTCTTTGAGAACGGAGAAGAGACCGTCTCGGCATGAAAACAGCCACCCTCGGCTTTTTATGATCTTTGATTGCATCTCAGGGATCAATGGAAAATATTTTATTATGCCTTTTGTCTCTATTTGAAATCAAGCTAGAAACTGATAAAATAAAAAGGCTATCTTCTAAGCTGACAGTTTTATTTCTGCAGCTGCAAAAAAGTCATTCTGTGCTGGCTATAAATATTAGACAGGACACGTTGGGGATTTATGTAAGATAAATTCCCACCCTCCCCCTTTCTCCGTTCAGGATGGAGTGATGCCTGTACATTAATATAGTGCTAAAATGAGGCGGATTTTTCACAACATGGCTTTAGATAAATGTACAAATTCGTACAGGATGTCTCCCTTCCTTTAAAGAGGAGCTTAATTTTAGAAGCTGCAAAAGATGGTGCTCCTGCAGATAGCACCCGTTTGCAGGCTGGAGCAGTACGAGTCCTCGTCCTGCCTCTCGGCGGGAGCGCGGGCTGGACCTCGCTTCTCAAACGCCAGCAGCCTTGGTGCTTGGCCGCTGGAAGAAGAATCGCCGAGTTTCCGATTGCCAAGTTAATTGGCAGCAGCGTGGGTTGGGACGGGGTCGGCTGCCGCGCGCCTGGCCCAGCCGCAGCGCCTCGCTGGGAGCTGCCCCAGCCCCGAGGGGCGGCCGGAGCCGTCGTCGCGGCTCGGCCACGCCGTGGGTAAGAGGTGAGTTTGGTGCCGCAAAGAGCGTGGACCCTGGAGGCCGAGCACTGGTATGAAATATGCGGTGCAGCAGCGCTCCAAGGTCATTCCAGCTCTTGTGGCCTTAACGAGGCAGCACAGATGCGTGGTAACAGCCTCGAAGCTTCGTGTCTGGGATTGCATAGGTCTTCCATAAACCCAGAGACCATTTCCAGCTCTTATGGTATTTATTTTATCCGTGTGAAAACTCTGAAAGAGGGTATGATATTTTGGGTTATTGACTGAGCAATGTTCTTATGCATCAGAACAGAAAGTCTGCAGGAGTAAAACGAACTCTTCCCAAAGCTGGACATGAAACTTGATGCAACTTGAAAGATTTTCCATCCAAATATTCTTGCTTTCTAACATTACGGTGAGAATTATTCCTTGCCAATATACATATTAAAAATGCATTTGTATCTTTTATCCCAATAACTGGAAGTACTTCACAAGGATTAGTTTTAAATCTTTATGATGGATTTTGGTTCTTTTGATTTTTTTTTTTTTAAGACAGCTCATTTCTTTATAGCAAAAACAAGGCTGGTGCTGTCAGACATTTCACATGTGAACTGCCTTGCGTCTCTCCACCAAGTTCTTGTGAAGCTAATGGGCAGTGACAGCTATATTTTCAAAGCCCTGTAAATCTTTAACTCTGTATTGGGAGTTGATAGAATCTGCAGGTGAGCCGCTTATTAGCAGGCAAACCCTGCTACGTTGTGTATGACTGCACTGATAACCTTAAGCATTGCAGACTTATTCAGTTGTCTTGCTGATGGTTTGTTTTATTTCACTGCTAAGAGGGAAGACTAGTGACAACATGGCCTAGAAAAGCCCATGTCTCTTTGTTTCATGATTTTAGCTTCCAGGCTTTGTGGAACTGGCAACTTCAGTTTTGTGAATTTATTTTCTATTTTGATGCTAATGCGACGGCTTTCAGGCAGCCATTTGGCTGATGCTAACATGTCCAACATCTAAAACACCCTTTTGCAAGAATCTAAAGCTGTGCTTGATTGCACGGTCTGGAGCAGCGACCAGCCCTTCCCAAAGCAACGGAAGCTGTGATAGATATTGTTCAGATTCTTTATTTTGGGAACTGTCAGCTCATCCGGAGATAACCTTGCAGTTCCATTGCCGTAGTTTCTGGACATCTACAAACTTTCTAGCTGTCTTGCTGCATTAGAAAGCAGGTTATCTTTCAGTAGCTTTTGAAGCTTCTGGAAATGAGCTGTGTTGTCGAAGCGATCCCCGTAAGCGCTTCTCCAGACGAGGCACCCGGGGCTCTCGCTGCACTGCACCTCCATCCCGAGCGTGCAGCTGGGATGGGCTTCCCAGCCGCCCCCCGAGCAGCAGCGACGGCAGCCTGGGATCAGCGTCAGCTGCAGGCCGGGAGCAGGGTACGGCGGGGGTAGCTGGGAGGGGAAATACCCCAACGGTCGATGCTTTTCACTTCTGAATGTGGTGTCAAGGACCCCCCTGCCCAGGACAGGGACACATCCCAGGTAGTTTGCATCCACTCGTTGCTCCCAGGAACGAAGTAATCCATAGGCAAGATGTGGGGCATTGCCTTGGGCTGGGGTCCAGGAGCAGTCAGGGATCGGTAAGGCAGAAGAACTTGGGCTGTGTAAAAAGAGCAGCCAACAAGCCACACGTCTCCTGCTCTGGGCTTTTTACTTGTGTCTTCATTATCCACTTCCTCACTGGGGTTTTGTTATTGATTTTTGTTCTGGGCTGTACGTCTTCTGGTGCAGGGACTGTTACCCTCTCTGCAGAGTCTTCCTTCGTTCTGGGCTCTGTGCCTTAAATCAGGGATTTCCAAAAGGCTGTTTGTGGAAGGCCGCGATGTCAAGGCCACTCCACGTTCGTGAGCAGAAGCCCGACAAATCCAGGCTAGAAACGGGCTGGTTCAAGGCGTGGACTGGCAAACCGTGAGAGAGGCACAGCGATGTGGAAGGTGGCTCCAGGCTGGGCAGGCAGGCTGCCAGCGTTGCTTCAGCTAGAGTTAAAATCAGCTCAGACATTATCCACTGAACTTTTCAGAGGTTGGGGGATAATAAGCGTCTCGCTTGGTTGCTGTAAGAGCGTAGTAAGAGCTGCCAAGAGAACGCGACATTGGAGGGCTGATGGACGTTCGCGTTGGCTTCCCTGAAACCTCCTCTCTGGCAGAGGAAGGAACTGGGAAATGTTGGCGTTTACATGTATTTGTCTTTAATATTTTATTATATTTAGTCTGATGTTTATTAAAAATGTAAATCTGTTTCCTCAGCAAATGAAAGTTAAATACCAGCAAAAATTGTCCCAGCACTTAGAGCGTAGGTTCTCCGTAGGGAAATGGAGAAAAGAGAAACGCAGGATTGCGAGGTGCCGGCTGCCGCAGCTCTGCTGGGGCCGTAGAGCCCGGGGAGCGCTGCTCGTGTGGCAGCAGCGATGAGAGAGTTCACCAACCAGTAAAGCAGAGCCGTTAGCCGCGCTTCACGCGGGATGTGACGTGCATGTGATAGGTGGTAACTGAGCACGGTTTGTTAATGTGTCATTTCCTAATGGACCAGTGAGAATTCCCACATACCGCTGCAGTAACCCAGGATCCACCTGGTATTGGTTATTGCTGTTGTTATTATATTAAATAGTCGTTTGCAGCACTCGTAGCTGTAGGACCCTTTGTTTTGATTGCAAAGAAAATGAAAGCGGTTGGCACGTCTCCCTGCTCCTGCCTCCCAACGGGGCCCCGCGTTCTCCTCCTCCCCGGCATCCCGCCGGCAGCCGGGACCTCGGGGGTCTCTGGTCGGCCTTTGCTGGCGGGAGGCAGCTCTGGTCCTCTCCTCCGAGCGGCCCCTCGGGTCTAACGAGCACGGTGGGAAGGGACGGAGCAGACCGGGAATGTTCCAGTAGCGCAGCCGCGTTGCCTGCGTTAAGCGTTCAGCCAGCGGTGACTTCCGCGGAGGAGCGCTGCCGAAGGCGGGAGGCCCTCTCCTCGAGCGGGAGCGAGGAGGCTCCTCCGAGCAGCCCGGGCATGGCAAAAACCGGGTGAGGAGGGGTGACGAAGAGCGGATGTGTAGATGGGTGAGACCTAGGGTGAACCTCTGCCAAGGGAGGAACCGCTCCGTGCGCGGGGCGGCCTGAGACGAGGTACGGCATCGCACGTAGGCAGGGCAGCGACAGCAAGTAATTGCCCTCCCATCTCATCCCTCTCCTGCAATTACTTGCCATGCCGCAGCCGGGGGGCTTTTGTCAGGCTCTGGCTCCTCCATGAGAAAACATCACCTTACGATTAACAAAATTCATGAGTGTTTTGCACCTTTTTGTTTTCTGTCATTTGCTGCATTGAGATAACCCGCTCCGCAGGGCGTGGAGGGGAGGGGAGGCTGCAGACCGCATCCGTGTGCTTTGTTTCTCCACCCACCATACGTTCTTTTTTTCCCCTCTCATAGTGTGGACGCAGTGCTGAAAACTTCGACCGGTTTTTCACTCGCCATCCACCCGTCCTAACACCTCCCGACCAGGAAGTCATCAGGAACATTGACCAGTCAGAATTCGAAGGATTTTCCTTTGTTAACTCTGAGTTTTTTAAACCTGAAGCCAAGAGCTAAGTAGCTGTGTAGATCTCATCCCTGCATCTTTATCATCCGGTCCCAGCTGCTGTTGTGGTGACATTTTCCATTGCGAAAGTTGCATTCATGGTTTTTCTTTAGTAATACTACTAGAGTGACCATATTTCTAAGCCAGAAGTGTCTTCACGTAATTTGGGGCATGCCTGAATGGTAGGTGACATGCAGTAAGTACCGCAAATACGTTTTTATCAAATTTTATTTGTAGGAAATGAAAACAATTTATTGGCTAACAGAGGTTAAGTGGAGAGTGTGTGTAACAGCACCCAGGTCCGGGCCAGGCAATTAGGAGAAATCTCTTAAGCACGTGCTTTGATTCCTGCTCTGCCCTTTTTCTAGCCTTTTAATGCAATCACGAACATTTCACCTGGACCTCCCTAGCTTCAGTGGCACGCGAGCGATTTTTATGAGACTTTTCCCTACGGAGTCGAGGTGCGTCCCGGGGGCGGGGGCTGCTAGCGAAGGCTGTAGAGCTCCTCCTAAAACCGAGCGGTTTTTCGGGAGAGGTGAAGTGGGCTCTCGCTTCCCGTGCAGCTCTAACGCACCGCGGAGCCCCGTGCCTCCTCGCGACGTGTCCTCGCTCGTGCGGTCAGGTGCGGTTCCCCTTCGCTGGGTCTTCCAGAGCAGTAATAAATCATTAGGAAAGCCACGTGTGCTGTTTACACAGATTTCTCCTGATTGTGCAGTTTCTAAGTAGCGTTTTTATGGAAAGGAGCATTTCCAGTTATAAGCAGGAAATTGGAACGAGCTGTTGTGAATGCTTTCGAATGCATGGTCACCCTAGTAAACATCACACGACATTGTTTTTCATATCAAAACGTTTTCTTTTTTTCAAATGCCAAAGCAACTGAGTTTGTAACTTGCGCTTTAAATGTGTCAAAAATGGTATTAACACAAATGAGATGCTATTTAACATTGAACAGTATTGTGAGTTCTGATATGAAGCTTGTAAAGAAATCTGTTTTAACTAATATTCCTACTTAAAAAAAATTGCCGCTAGATATTTAAATTGCCTAAGTTTTGTTTCTGGCATCAAAGAAAAAGTTTGGGGAAGGACGAGGCTCTCCTGGAGCAGGGACGACCGTGTGGCTTCCTTTTATACCAGGCTGCAGGTGTTCGTGGGCTGTCACTTTGTACCAATCTGCTTTAAGTTGTAACGTGCCAATTTTTTTCCGATACTGCTCATGAAATAAAAAGTGAGAAATCATTGTCAAAGAAACCCGCGTTTATTTGTAAATAAGGCGTTGCTGCGGCTCGGAGAGCCGGGAGCGCCGGGGCCGGGGCGTCTGTGCCCAAAGCAGCGCGCGACGGACCGGAGAGCCGCGGCCACGTGTCAGCCGGGAGAGGAGTCCGGCATCTCCGCCGTCGCGTGCCGGAGGAAGGTCTGGAGAAGCCATGGAGGCGCCGCCGGGGCAGAGCTCTGCCGTTTGCTCCTCGCTTTGATCGTCCTGCCCGGAGACGACGGCAGGATGTGCTGAAGGTTTCTGGAAACGGCAGTTGCAACCATCTCCGGGAGGCAGCGAGCGACGTGCGGTGACTCGTGGTCCTGCCGGCCGCTCTCCCCGGAGCAGCCGCTCAGAGCGATTGGCACCTTCAGCTGCGGAGGGGGTGCAGGTCCTGCTGGCCTCCCTCTCCTCAAGGCACGCACCATTTTCTTTCCATCTTTGGAAATCTGCTTCTGCTGAGTGGCCGCAGTCTGAACCCAGCGGGATGCTCCTGAACCCGGCGGGATGCTCCTGAACCCGGCGGGATGTTCCCGCACGGTCCCGCGGCCTCGGCGCTGCCGCTGCTCCCCGTCGCCTCCCGGAGCTGCGCGCCCTGCGCTGGAGGCACCTGCAGCCTGGCCTTCCCCTCCCTCCGCTCCGTCTCCCCGGCCCCCGCGCCGTCCTCCTCCTCCTCCGTGGAGGACGGATGTGCCGGAGGCTGGATGCCGAAGGTCTCTCGTCTCCATCCTGCTGCCGTAGCGGTGTAAAAGGCGGCCGGTTTCGCCCGCCGCGGGCGCAGGGCTCCCCTCCGCGATGCTCCCCGCTGGCGAGGTGCCGCCGGGGCCGGTGGGGCGGCGGGTCCCCCCCAGCCGGGCGCTGCAGTGCCCCGCGAGAGGCCTGGAGTCGCGGGGGGACCCTGCGGCACCCGCGCGGTTGGAGCAGCGGCCCAGCTTCTCCCATCGATGGGGTCGGCGGCGCCGATAGCGGGTTATCAGCACTGATGGAGATGACAATTTTTTTATTTTTTGGCTTGTATGTAGCTGCAAAGTTGGGCTTTTTATGAAATCAGGGTTACAAAAGGTTGCATAGGTGGAGCCTTCATTCCAGTTTGGGGTTTTGAGCCACTGTATATTTTATATGTACAACCCTGGAGCAAATCACATCCTCATCTCAAGTTTAATCAGTGAAATGCTGGTGTTGATCAATACCATATCATACCATAATTAAAAAATAAGCAGACTTAAAGCAAAAGAAGCTCTTACAGATGATTATTTTGTGCAAATTTTGAAATTGTACTGAGTGTTTACTTGCATTTCGAGGCATGTTGCTTCCTCCAGGCTCTCTGTTGCTGTGTACTGCGAATGTGTTTGCAGCGCTGGTTTTGCATGCCGAGACCTGTCGTGGTGTCGCGCTCTCTCCCGCAGCGGCCCGGCGAGGCGGGCGTCCGCCCAGGAGCTCCGCGTCCCTCGTGGCGTCCCGTGCTCTCGTCACGTCCCTCCGCCTGTCCGGGTGTGCGTGTGGAGCGAGTCCCACGGGCGTCCGTCCGCCTGTCCTCGCGCGCGGTGCCCGCTGTTGAGTGTCCGAGCGCGGCGTGCCTCCTCCGTGGCGTCCCCAAAAGCCAGGGCAGGGGTTTCGCACGCCCGAGCGAGCACCGCTCCTCCGCCCGCCGCCGCCCGGGCTGCTCTCGCGCGCTCCGCCGCCGCGTTTAACTCTGTGCTTTCCGTTCAACAGAAGGACAAACGCGACACTTCCAACTTCGACAAGGAGTTCACCCGGCAGCCCGTGGAGCTGACGCCCACCGACAAGCTCTTCATCATGAACTTGGACCAGAACGAGTTCGCGGGATTCTCCTACACTAACCCCGAGTTTGTCATTAACGTTTAGCGCCGGGCGGCAGCCGGCGACGCCGGAGCGCCCTGTAAATACCGACACTCGTCTTCCGGGATTAGCAGTGCATACATCCGTATCCTCATCGGAAACACGACGACCGCTTGTTCTAGGAGGCCTCTATGTGTGTGTGTCACCTGCTAGCTTGGTCTCTGGCTGGGAACGCTTGGGGTTGGGGTAGCGGCCGCGATTCTTCTAGGAGCTCTCCGTGGTGGTGACTAATAGCGTTTTTAAACAGAAATACACCAAATCGCTACAGTCTTTGTAATTTTTGAGATCAGATGCTGAAATTCCAGTGAACTTAGTTATTCACAAGTTGTCTCCTTTGAATGCTAAGCATGGTTGATATTTTAAGCAGTTGTGCCGAAGCTTGCCATGACCGTGAACTTGTCTTAGAAGAGCCTTTTGTTCAGGACATGGGTGCGTTTGGTCGGTGTGGAAAAGTCTGCTTATAGACATACCTATATTTTTAAAGGCATTGTCCGTACAGCCGGATTGGCTCACCGAAGCTGTCTTCCTCCTTAGCCTCCCGTGAACGTGTGCGTTTCCCGACGTTTCCTCCCGTTACTCAGGCGTTCAGACTACAAAACGAATTTCATTCCAGTTCTTGTAAATCAGAGCAAATCTTTTTCTAAGTGAAAGGTGGGGTTTTTTTTTTTAAACATCTGGAACAGTTTGCAGTTTTGATATACTATGTCAGCACTCTCATAAATCTTTCTCCTGTTTTTTCACAGACACAGTCAAAATTTAGCAGCTCTGTAAAGGATATTAATATTCTACCAAAACAAAACACATTTATATTCTCGGTTTACAGTTTAGCAACTGAAACTCTGCCTGCTACAGAAGGGCTGTACTGAGGGCTATTTCTAAAGGGAACTTTTATACTTTACACCCTCCGCTGTTATCTTAAAGGCTCAAAATCATGAATTTTACAGACGTCTTGATTTACCTGATTTTAGTCAAAATTCCTGGGGATGTTACTCAGTAACCCAGGACCTTCTGCATGGTTGCAGAAATCCCGAACCAGGACGGAGCATCCATGCGTGCCCGGGGCGGGCGGGCAGCGTGCCGGGCGGCTCCGCGAGCCAGGCCCATGCGCCGCGTTTGCTCGCAGCGGGATGCGCGCCGAGCGTGCGCGCTGAGTCGCACCGGCTGCTGTTCCTCTCGCTGCACGGGAGTTTGGTGGGTTTGCAAAAAGCACGCATATATTTTTTGAAACTACCGATTCTGGTGTAAATACACATGACTTCATGAATATGGGGAAAAATGGGGGTGGGATTTTGTGAATCATGCGGAATCCTACAACCGAAATCCCGGTTTGTAGGTCTTTTATAAACCTCAGACTCTACCTTTTGCAATCCTTTTCTTCCGTTAACGGTTCATTAAGGACAAAAGGCTGCTGGAAGCCAGCAGCTACGGGCCGTGGGCGCGCGGGGGCCCTGCCCCGGGCTCAGGTGCCACCTGGGCTCGCAGAGACAAAACACAACCTGGAAAAACTGCAAATTGTGCCAGATTGATAAGGGGGGTTATGGGAGACTTCGCCTCAGACGGGCACCAGAGGAAGCTGGAGTTTGACTTAATTCCTGGTGAGCGCGCTCGCCGCTCCGCGTACGTTTCGGGAGCCGTCTCGCCGCCTTCTGCAGACCGCAGTGGATGTTCAGAGCATGTGCGTTGCTGTGACCTTCAAACCCGTCGCTGCAGAATTAGTGTTACTTAAGTGGTGAATGTTTTAATTTCCTATCTTCGGCTCTGAGTAGGCTCCCCGGTCTGTCCGACGCCGGAGCGCTGTAAGTTGCCTTCGGTCGGGAAGGCGCCGGGAGCCCGGCCGTGCCGCGCCGCGCCGTGCCGTGCCGTGCCGCGCGGGGACCACCGCGCAGGGCGCTGCGTCTCTTTTCCTTTGGGGCTTTGTGTTTATCTAGGGGTGACACTTCTGCACGGGGTGGGATCTGCTCGATGCTGGGCGGCCCCGGCGGCACCTCCCGCGGGAGCCTCCCGGGAAGCCGTTCTGCAGTCGGGGCGGCTCCGCTCTGCCCGTGGGAGCGGGCTGTGCGGCACCAGCGCCGTCTGCGCACAGCTCCGATAGCCGCAGGGTCAAGATCGCGCTGCTGGGGAGCTTGGCGAAGGCCGGGCCCGGGGAGGGGGGCCGCTGCCTCTGTGTGCCCCCCAGGCCGGCTCGTGCTGCGAGCTGCCGCGTCCCTGACGCTGCCCAAGGCGCTGCTTGCAAAGCTCCTGTTTCGTGGTTTGCAGCCCCTCTCCCCCGTGGAGCGATGTAGGAGGGAACGTGGCCCCGCACAGACGCTGAGGCTGGTGCGGACTCGTCCAGGGAAGGACACGGTGGCCATGGTCGGCTCTGTCTACCGCGGTCGGATGATTTAACCTTTGCCATTAGGTAGGAAAAGCAGCGCTTTAGGAAGACGGTCGGTCCCTGGGTGGCTGGTGCGGGACGGAGCCCGGCRGAAGGAAGGCTCTGCGCGGTGGGTGCAGGGTGGAGGGGATGCTCGGGAGCAGCTCGGCCTGCGGCTGGTGCCCGGTGTCTCCCAGCGCAGACGTGCCGCTTCCTTCACCCCGGCTCACTGCTTCTTGCCCCACGCGGGTGTTGGGAAAAACACCAGGATTTCTCGCTGGAGGCAGGCGTTCCCGACCGTGTCGGCGGGGATCGCGGCCTTGTTCAACGGCCGTGCTTCCCTGGGCGTGCGCCAGGCTGCCGCTCCGAAATTCGGCCAAAGGGAAGCAAAAGCACGGCGGTGCTCTGCCCCGGTGCTGCGGCTGGGTGCAGGCGGTGGGGAGCCGCTCAGGTGCGGCGCGGGCGCTGGTGGCACGGCGTGGCGCGGGAGCTGGTGGCATGGTGCAGGTGCTGGTGGCACGGCGTGGCGTGGGCACTGAGGGCATGGTGCTGGTGGCATGGTGCAGGTGCTGGTGGCACGGCGTGGGTGCAGGGGCAGGGCTGCCGTCGCATGCCCCAGCATGGTTGCATGAGGCTGCAGCCTTCCCCGCGTACCCCGTCCGCTGCAGTCGCCTCTCTCCCTCTTGGCCTGCAGAAACGGAGTTTGCTTTCAGCAAAATGCCGTTGCAGGGAGGTCGGCGTTGGCCTCGAGAGCGAGAGGCTCCGGGTCGGTGGAGGGGTTTGGGCTTGCGGTGCAGCACGGCCGCGGGCGAGCGGGGCCGGACGGGCGGCGGGGACGAGGACGGGTCGGGAGGAGCGACGTGACTCGGGTCAGCGGTGACCCAGCGCTGGCGCTGGGGTCTCGGCATCCCCAGCCGGCTGTCGCCAGGGCGCTGGTGGGATTGTGGACGGGCCTGGGCAGGCTTTCTTGATCCGCTCCGAGGCTGCTGCCCTGCAGCTGCGGGGGGGTCGCTGGGTGGGCTGCGGCCAGTGCCCCGGGCAGGGGCGACCTGCTGTGGCGGCTCCCCTCTTCCCCCGCTGGAGCCCGAGCAGCCGCCTTCCCTGGGCACGGAAGCCGTCACTGAAGTGGTTGTTGATCCGTTTAGTCTCGCTAATAACCACATGCAGGTTTGCACCGCGGCAAACCCGTACGGGCGGTCTCGGGGTGCGAAGCTCAGTGAGGGGCCGGGCAGCAGATGTGCTCTGGGGCTTGTTGCTCCCAGGACCTCGAATGCAAGGGGAGAAGCAGGGCGAGTTTTAGCGCGGGGGCAAGGCGACAGCTGTTCGAAGGACGGGGCTCACATCTGGAGCGTGGGCCAGCGCAGCGCGGTGCGGCGGCTCCCCTGCTTTGCGGCGGCGGACGTGCCGCGGAGCCCGCGGGAGCCGGGGCGCAGCAAGCATCTTGCTCCATGCATGGAAGTGTCATCCAAGCTGTTTATTTCTGATCACGTTCAAACTGGCAATTAAAAAAAAAGGAAAAAAATTGGAAATGTTTGTTGTTGATCAGTTTGTGTTTGTGAATTTGATTTCACCTGCAAGTATTTGATGACTTTTCTACATCCATACACTACCTGCTGTGTGTTTGTCAAAGGATTCTCATAGACCTCCTTTTAGATGGGCATATACTCTTTATTCTATTTGCTGCATGTATGAAAAAATAAAATATATAATTTTAAAGAAACGCTGTGAGCTGGAGCTGCTTCGCCGGCGCGGCTGGGTGTGCGGGGAGAGCCCTGGGCACGCCACGGGATCCCGGTGACTGGCAGCTCTTCCCGGCTGCTGGCTCGGGCTCGGCCACCCTGCGGGGACCCTGCTGAGCCCTATTACAGCAGCAGATGCCGAAACGCTGCAGCTTTCCTGCGAGAAGGATGTCAGTCCGTGCGGCCGGGGCACGCGGCCACGTGGAGCCCGGCTGGAAGGCAGCGCTGAGCCGCGCGCCGGCTGCCCGTACGGGGCCGTAGAGACCGGGGAGCGGGGGGGCTGGTCCTTCGGGCGCTGCGGAGCGGCGGGGGTGACCGAGGCTGTGCACGGGGGCTGCTCTGCATGCGGCCGGCTCCGGGGACGGGATGGGTCCCCGGGTGCTGCATCGCCCGTGGAGCACCGGCGCAGCGGCCCCCTCCCCAGCCCGGCCGAGCGCCGCTGCAGGGGCCCCGCGGGCTGCCTCCGGGCAGGAGGCTCCCGGCAACACGCAGCTCTCCTGGCGCTGAGCTTAATTTGCTGCTTTTATTTATTTATTTATTTTTTGCACGAGCTCTTGGGCGATGCTGGTGGAGGGGGTGATGCCGCAGGACCCTGCGAGCGCTCGGAGGATCGCAGCCGGTCCGGGTGAGGCTCCTGCGGTGCCCAAAGCTCAGCTCAGTGCACCTCATGCCAGCAGGACGTGGGCTTTGCACCAGTGGCTGCATGGGGGGGGGCCAGCCCGGACGCCCTCCTGGCCGTGCTGACGGTCCCGCAGCCGAGCTCGGCTGGGGGCTGCGCCGGCTGCTCCCACCCTGCCACGATGCCGGGCGAGCGGCCGCGAAGGGCGTCTCCGTCGCTGGTCCAGGACCTCGCGCAGCCCCCGGCCGTGCTCCTGCCCCTCTATGGCGGGCAGCAGAGCCAGCCGGGCCCGCGGCCGCTGCCAGCGCTTCGGAAACGCTTCCCCACGCCGGTTATTCCGGCTTCTGCAAAGGAAACATTTGGTTTTGTGACACTTCCCTTAATTATGGGAGCTAATGACAAAACCATTGTGACAAATGACTCAGCTTTTGATAGTGAAGTTAATTAATTCTGAAGTTAGAGTCTCCACCGGAGTAGCTGGAAAAAACCCGATTACGGAGCCTGTCCGCACAGCGGGACACGGGCAGCACCAACCCGGTCCCCGCATGGCGCCGGGGGGATCCTGCCCCGCCGCTGCGCGATGGGCACCAGCGATGGACGGTGCACGCGGCCTCCGAAGGACCGTCTCCCTGGAGCCATCCCGCATCCCTGCCATTTGCATTACAATCCTGGTTCCTCCGTATCCGGTACCCGCTGCTTCTCCAAAGACTTAACTCAAACCAATTAAAGCGCGGGGCGCTGGGGGCAGAAACACCGCTGACGGCGGACGCGGGGCACCGGAGCCCGCAGCTGTGCTCACCCGCCTGCCGCGGCCTGTGCAGCCCCCCATGCACGGCCCCCGCGACGGGCTGATGAGGAAGGGCTGCTCCTTCCTCCCTGTGCCCCCCATCGCTGCTGGGCCGCGGGGCCCCCGTGCGCGGGGCTCCCAGAGGCGCTGCAGCCCCCCCGCACCGCGCTGCTGCTGACGGCCCCCGCTCTGCGGCGCCGGGGGCTCGCCCACCTCGAGGAACAGAATATAATCCAGCTCCCTGCTAACGCAGGGATTATTTCTGGCTACCCACGCTGCCGCTTTGCCAGCTTAAACGCGGCAGATCCGTGGCTGGATTGGGAAGGGCAGAGCCGGGCAGAGCTCGGTGTCGGGCGTCTCTGCCCGCAGGGACGGCTCTCCCCGCGCAGGCTGTGCCGACCTGCAGCCGGGCCGTCGTGGCTCCTTCGCCGCTGCAAGCGGGGCTGCGACGGGGCCGGGGGCGAGCACGACCTGCCCGGGGGCCGCCCGGCCGCCGAAGCGCGCGGGGCCGGTGCCAGCTGAAACCGAGAGCCCGGGACCCGGCCTACGTGCGCCGGGCACACCTACACGCCCCTGCTGAAATAACATGCAGCTGCAAAAGCCCCCACTCGCACGAGCCGCGCAGCCCCTCTGCGGGGGGGGCGGGCAGGGCGGCAAGCGCACGGCGCCCAGCGAGAGACCAGTGTGGCCTTGTAATTAAATGCCCTAATGAATATGCACGACGAAGGTGATTTAGGGCTGAGCGGGCTACTTCGTTGTCACGCTCGGCTTCGCAGAGCCTGGGTTTGGTAACCTGAGTAATTTGCTCTTCGTGCATTTGGGGAGTAAATAACGGGTATTTACATATACGTGCATACCAATGATAACCGTGGACGGCTACGCGAGCGGGTAAATCATCTGCCTTCCTCTCGCACACCCAACCCCTAAGAAGCCATTAGTTTCAGAGGTGGATATGCTATAGGGCTTATTCGAAAGGTCGCATGAGTCATAAGCTCATCCAACTGGCAGCAAAAATGTTTGCGAGTGATGAGATAGCAGAGAGCCAGAGTGAGAGTTTTAACGAGTGTCAAATAATTAAGGCGCACGACATGGACGATGCTCGGAGATCCAGCCTCTGTTTACCGGCATCCCGCTCTGGTTTGGCCCAGAACGGCGCCGGGGCAGGTGCTAAAAATGGGTCTCCTTGGGGCAAGCAGTGTGTGCGGCAGTGCGTGTGCAGGGTGTGCGCGCACGCGCGTGCGTGTGTGTGCGTGCGTGCGTGTGTGTGTGTGTGCGTG
>PTFA01000211.1:609672-626987 GCA_003342895.1 Casuarius casuarius
CCCGGCCCGGGGCACCTGCCGGGAAGCGAGGGCGAAACTTTCCAGGCGGCTCCTCCGTGCGCGTTGCGGGGGCCCGGGGGGGTCGGGGGGGGGCCGCGCTCCCGGGGCTCCGCGGGCGCTGGGGGTGCTGGTGGCACTGGGGGCACTGAGGCACTGGGAGTGCTGGGGGCACTGGGGGCTCTTGCACTGGTTGGGGGGGACAGCGCCCAGCCGGGGCTGCCCCGGCCGCGGGTCGGGCGCTGGCCGCGGGCTCCGAGCCGCCCTGCGTACGTGCCCGTGACCCGAGGGACGAGGTGCTGCAGGCGGCAGAGGGCCACAGGTCCCGCTCCAGGCCCCGGCGGTTATTCCGATGCGAAGGGGCATCGACCACCAAACGAGCCGCTGGCAGAGCCCCTCGCGCCTCTCCCCCGCGAGGTCCCCGCGGGCGCCGTGTCCCTGTTGCGGGGATGGTGGAACCGCCGGACCAGCGCGTCCAACGCCGATTGCCACCACTGCCCGCCGCGCCGGGCGTCCCCCTCCGGACAGCGGAGCAGGGCGGTTGTGCCGCCGCTGCCCCATCACTGCCAGCCTCCGGCCCCGGGGGGCTGCACCCCACGCGCACGAGCCCACCCGGGCTGCGCTGCCTCACCGGGCTCCGGCCGCCCCAGCGCCACGGCTCTGGCAGCATCGCCCCGCGCTCCGCCGCCGCGCAGCAGCCTGCGCCAGTCCGGCGGGCGGCAGGGGCCGGTGGGTGCCGTCGCAGCCGTCCCGCAGCCGGGCACACCGCCGCGCGGGGGGGCGATTGCCGCCCAAAGTCGCCGGCTCAGATTTATTCTAGGAACAACAGGCTGCTCCTGAGCACGGGCTCGGCCTGAGTCTGTGCTGGTGCCCGTGCGGGAGAAGATGGCCGATGGCTTCGTGCTGGGCTGCAACTTTTGCAACAAGCTGCAGCAGTTGGTTTCCCGACCGCCGCGCGCTGGTGGGAGCCTGTGTCTCGGCCCGAGGCGCCCCGGCAGCGCCGGGTCCGTCGCCCCGGCAGGCGCCTCCGTGAGCCGGCGGCTCCTCCGACGGCACGGGCAGGCAAGCCGGCAGGCTGAGGCGCCTCTCCCGCCGCATCCCGAAGTTCCCCATGAGTCACGGCCGTGGATGCAGAAATATCCTGGCTTTTCCTGGTGCTCAGTCCTAAACCCGGCGAATTCAGCAGAGCTTGCTCACTGATTCGGGGAGCTTTTGGATCATGCTCTAATTCCATAATAAATAATTTGCGGTAATCTGTCTCTGCTCCCGGGCCGAGGGAGCAGGGATCAGCAGCCAGGGCCGTGAAGGATGGGATCACTTGAGGCATGAGTAATTTCCAAAATTCGTATTTTTGCTGGCTGCATTTTTTGTCAGCGAATGCTTTATGTTTCCCTCGCTGTGATAAATCACGGCTCTGGAAGCAGCCCGCGAGGCCCCGCTCTCCCGGGCACAGTGCGCTCCGGAAGGGGCTCGGCCGTGCCGCCGCGGACCTCGGCGCTGAATCACAGCGCAGCTCCCCGCGCCAGGGAGGGGACCCGAGCCGAGCCGCGCCGGTGCCGGTGCTGGTGCCGGTGCCCATTGCTGGCTGCCCGGCCCAGGGGCTGCCTGGGGGCACGGGACCGAGCTGGGGGCCCCTCCGGGGACAGGGTGGCCGCAGGGCCCGGGGATGCGGGAGGCACCGCGCGGGATCGTGCCGGGGAAAGGCGCTTGTGTCGACCGAGCTGATGCTGGGGAAGGGAACCTTCCCGGCAGCGGGGCCGGGCGCCYGGGGCTGGGGACGGGGTGCCGAGGGCGGCCCGAGCGCTCCCGGCCCCCGCGGCAGGGCCCCTGCCCGGCTGTGATTGACATGCGGTCCTCGTATCCAGCGGGAAAACATGCGGCTGGGGAGGGGGGGGGGTGGGCTGCGGCGCGGGAAGCGTGTTTAACGCGAGGAGCCGCTCGGCGCCCCGGGAAGCGCCGAGGCCTCCACCGTGCTGTTCCTAGCAGGGCTTTAAGGCACGTTGCGACGGAGGGATT
Organism: Casuarius casuarius; assembly: GCA_003342895.1. Taxonomy (NCBI): domain Eukaryota; kingdom Metazoa; phylum Chordata; class Aves; order Casuariiformes; family Casuariidae; genus Casuarius; species Casuarius casuarius. Next base: position 611,686 of record PTFA01000211.1, read on the forward strand.
TGGTGGCGGACCGTCCTCGTGGCAGCTCGTGGAAGCGGCCAGAGCGAGCGCCGGGCCCGGCGTGCCGCAGCTGCTCCTTGAGTCCGCGTCGGCCGTGCCCGCGCGGGAGCCGCGTGGGAGCCGGCGGCACCGCCTGGCCGCAGCGCGCCCGTGGGCACCAGCGGTAAATCCTGAATGAAGCGGCAGCAGCCCATGCAGAAACGCCCACGCTGGAAAGCACAAATTGGTGGTTGACTCCATCTCGCGCGCCGAGGCAGGCGCTCGCAGGCTGCTGCGCCAGGATGGGCTTTGTTTCGGATTGCAGCGCTCGAATTTTAATTATCACCTCTACAACACGAGAATACTTATTAAGATATCTTATTGTGCCTCTTGCTCAAACTTGACAAACACGGTTTGTTGGTGGGTGTCCCCTGCGGTTATTTATTATAGATTGTTTTCCTCTTCGGCTTCGTTATTAGTATAGAGAAGGACGCTGGACTTCAAGGGAGAAAGCTGAAGTTGAGAAATAGCTGTTTGGCTTGTGCTGTTCTTAGGCAAGGAAAAGAATTTTGGTTCTCATCAAACTTAATTAAACTCAGCGTCGTTAAGTGCAGGGAGCCTCCTCGTCCCTGCCGCACGGTGCAAGCCGGGACCGCGTCCGCGGCATCCGCAGGCTCCAAGCCGGCAGAGCCTTTGGCCGGGGCTGTCCCAGATACCGCATTTTTAAGCAGATGTGGTGCTTTCTCTTTCCTCCCCCCCTTCCCTCAGCAGCACTGGTAAGGACGAAACGCGTTGTCACTTCTGGAGGAGGAAAGGGCTGCTCCCTCCGCCGGCGTCCCTCGCGGCACCGTGCCCTGCGTTCGGGACGGGCCCCCTTCGCCCCTTCCCCGGGGGGGCAGGAATGGGGCCTGTTCTAAGCACTGAATTTTTCTCTGCCGAACTTGGAGAGCTTTGCTGGTGCATTTGGTTTAAGTTGGCTCCTGCTCCGCCGTTTCCATCGGTCGGTGGTAGCTCGCTACCACGAGAGCTTCCCTGCGTTGCAAGTTATCAGCCCCCGCAAACTCTGCTTGGACATAAAAGAAAAAAGAACCTCCAATACTTGAGTCTCCCTTAGCCAGACAAGCTGTTTTTCCTCCTTTCTGCCCATTATTATCTGTCCATACACGTGCAGATCGTCGCTGCAGCCGAGAGCTGCGGCCCTCGCAGGGAGCGCGCGCTCCGGGGCTCTGCCGCGGCGCCCCGGCCCATCCGCGCTGCTGAGCTCCGCGGCAGCGGCATCGACCCAGGGAGCCCGGCTTGCTCGCCTAGCTGCAAAACTTGGACCGTACTAAAGCGGCTGCTGCTACGTGAGCCCCCGTTACCGAGCTGCCCAAAGCCGCTGCGCAGCTGACCCGCCGCCGTCGTGCGTTGCTGTCCCGCTCAGCCTTTCCTCTGCCATTTGCACCTTGTACCCACAATTTCATGTTTTCTTTCCTAGCCTGATGACGACATTGTTTTTAGCCCAACGCTACCCCCGTTCCAGGAAAGCCCACCTAGAAATATCCCCTCAGGGGACGACGAACCCTTTCTGCAGTCTGCCTGCTGGTCCCTTTAATAAAGCTGTGTCGAGTCGGGATAATTCTGTTCTTCTGCTTTTCAGGAGAGCTAAATCAAGCAGCTTATGGAACTTTAAATGCATTATGTCACCAATTTCCTTCTTCAACCAAATTTAGAGTCTTGTCAAGAAAATTTCATAAAGTTTGATAGATCTATCTGCCACGAGGGTGTTTGTCATTTATCACGTCCGTGCTTCCTCGCTGGTGCTGCCCACGTGCTCTACCCCAGAGCCGACACCACGTGAACCGGCTTCTGCCACTGCCCATTGCCACGACCCATGGTAACCTGCATGGTCTAAGCAAACGTCAGACTTTTAAACATTAGCTTTTCCAGTCTCCTGGAGATTCACCATAATTCCAAGATTTATTGAAGAAAGATCCATTTTAGATCTTCAGAAAACTTCTCGGCATGTTCTCTCAGTGCTCTTGGGAGGAAGGTCTCCAGTGCCACCAATGTCATGTTTGCATTTAGTAGTAGCTGTTTAGCATCCTCGCTAATTCCTGGTGGAATACATGAGCCTATTTGTTTCCGAGTGCGGAACAGAAGTATCTGATGAATAAATAATTGTGTGTCACTTCTGCTTCATGACTGACAGCGGTACCGGCATAATCCGGGAGGGAGTTTGCATCAGCGCTAAAGCTCCCTTCTCCCAGCGTGACTAACACACGGTTTGCTTAACCCTCCCCGGTGCGTGTTTATTTGGACTGATCCCGTTAGCTTCCCTCGCCGGCTGCGTGYGTTTCCTAGCTGCTGGTTTCTGCTATCCAAAGTCCCTTTTTTGTGTTTTAGCTGCTGCTCTCAGTTCCCGTCTCCGGCAGGCCTGCCAGACGCTTGGGCCATCTGCGGCGCCTTCCTCCGTGGCYCCTCAGCAGCGGTCACGTTTCTGCGCTGGCGTTTTCCCCGGGTGGGTTTTGCCCGTGGCTGCTCTGGCTCTGCCGAGCGGCGCTGGTCCGGGCTGGGCGCCTGCAGCTGGGTGCTGAGCGGCCGCCCAGCTCCCCGCTCCGGTTTGGGCCCCTCCGGCCGCGGCCACGCAGAGAGTCCCGGGGTGGCAGCAATATTGCCTCTGCCGGAAAGTTATTATCTTTAATTTTTAAGCGCGCCAAGCGAACGTCCCTGAGATTGCAGTCATCCGTGATGGAGCACTTTTCCTCGCTCCTCGTTATCGGCAGGCGTTTCAGGAGCCGCTCGCCCTGCCCTCCGCCCGCGCCGCGTCCGTGGCAGACCCCCGCCCAGCGCGCCGGGTCCGGCTGTGCCGGGCTGCCCGCGGCYGGGCTGCCCCCGCGGTTTGTCGCGCCGTGCTGGCGTCCCTGCCCTGGCTGCTCCTGCCGRAGGACCAGGCGGTCCCAGGCGGCCTCCTTGTGCCACCCCGCCACCCGCGGGGACGCGGCCCTCCCTGCTCCTCCGCCAGCAATCGGCACAGGAGCGATCCGCGGGGATTCGGCTGGGGGTGGCTGCTGGATGGAGAGGGGCTGCGGGGGTCACGGGGACGGAGAGGGGCTGCGGGGGTCATGGGGATGGAGAGGGACTACAGGSATTATGGGGATGGAGAGGGRCTGCRGGGSTCGTGGAGCACCCGGGTGGGCTGGGGGTGCTGGAGGGGGCCAGTCGCAGGAGGGTCGGGGAGGATGACCGGGGTGACTTCCCTGTTCCTCCTAATAACAGAACTAGGGAGCATCCGGCTGAACCGCGCAATGGATATTAGACAACGGAAGCGTCACAGATGATGGTGGTGGGTGACGGTGCAGAGGGAACAGTTATTCACCTAAGAGCACATGAGGAAATTACCGTGCTGCAGGTYTAACAGCCTTTCCCTTCTTCTCCCCCCAAAAAGATAGCGCTGAAGTGTGCCAGTCAGTGCCCCCCACGTGGGGGAGGCCACTGTGTCTGTGGGTTCAAAAAAAGGATTGAACAAACTCGTGGAAAATGGGTCTGTGCTGGATGTTACATATGATGCCCTAAGCATCACCTCTGTCTTACAAAATCCCTAAACCTCCGCTTGGTGGAGGGAATATCGAATAAGCATTAATTACTGTCCTCTAATGGAGATCGAAGTCAGGCTGGCTGGACCTTTGGTCTGCTCCAGCCCCACGTTCTTGTGGCACGTGGCCAAATGCCAGGAGCCATAAAAAACCCTTCCGGATGGAGACGGGCCCGCGCTGCCGGCTGGGCCGCTGCGCCCACGGCTCCCGCGCTCGCTGCGACGGGGACGGCACGCCGTGGCGGTCACCTCGGCCAGACCCCCTGCTGTGGGGCGGCGCGGGGAGTTGCCCCGCGGCCCGTGAGCAGCCCGTGGCGGGCGCAGCGCGGCGTGCTGCAGAGGCGTGCTGCAGAGCCGGCCGGCGCCGGAGCCGGAGCCACTGCCGCTGCTGCCGCTGCCGCTCAGGAGAGGTGGAAGCCTGAATCTGAATGAGGCTCGTGGGTTTTTTTTTTTTTCCCAGGCAAGGTCACTGTTTCCATTACAGCTGTAAATAATTAGGGATGGCTAATGAAGGCTGAAAAACCCCGGCTTTGGGCTGGCAGCTGTGGAAGGCAGTGGGGGTGCTGTCCTGCTGGTTGTTGCTGGGTCCTCCCAGCCTTGGCAGGGGAGGCAGCGCGGAGGCTTCGCGTGGACTGGGATGGGGCCAGCGGGGCGACGCTAGCACCGGAGCTGCCTGGAGGAGGTGAGAGCAGCTGTGCTGCTTGGCTCTGCCGTCAGGAGTGATGCTGCCCTCAGTAAATCACTTCACTTCACTCTGCCTGGGGCTTTTTGCTTCTTGCAGCGTGCAGGTAGCAACGGGGCCTGGTGGCTGCATTGATGATTGTCCCATCTGCAGCTCCCGGTCGGGATGTGGCACTGCCAGGTTTAGCCCGCAGGGCACAGCCCTGTCCCTCGCCCCGGCACAGCCTGCCAGGACCACGTGGGCTCTTTGGCAGCGCCGGCCCCCTCTCGGCAGCAGGGCTGGAAGAGGCGGGATGGATATTCCAGGTCGGAGCACCACATGCTCCTGTGAAATGGGGGTCAGCTGAATGCTCCCCTGGGCATCACGCTCGGCGCTAAAGCAGCAGCGCGGTGCGCAGGCTCGTGCCCCTCTGCAGCCAGCGGGTGCCCGCCGGAGCGGGGTGCTGCGGAGAAGGGCTCGACCTCAGTCAGGGCCAGCCACGCTCTGCACCGGGCTCCTGCCGCTGCCAATGCACAGAGCTGCYGTTCCCTTTTGAAACTTAAACCTTCTATGTACTTTACTTCAAACAGGGGCTGGTGCGATGGGCCAGGTGCAGGGGTCTGCGACGCTGTGCAATCGCCTGTGCTGTTTGGGGTGAGCTCAGGCAGAACAGCTGCGACGCCAGGCTCGCTGAGTGCTTCTTGCCTCTCGGTGATTATGTTTCACATGGATTTTTAATGAATATGATGTGCGCTGCATGAATAGGCATGAACCTCCTTTCTCAGGAAAATCCAAGTTGCTTTTAAAAAATTATATAAGCTCACCTACAAACGCAGGTGGCCGCACCGGGCGGGAAGGGTCAGATCCCTGGCTCACCCTGCGGACCGGACCGGCATCTCCGGGCTGACTCACGGGCGAGCGCGGCGGGGTGCGGACGCCCCATTGCTAACGCACCGCGGCGCTGAGCGGKGTGAGGGCGAGCTGGCCACAGGCACCCGGGGAAAAGGTGCCCACCCCGTCCACTGAGTCACCCCACAGCTCCCGGCGACGGTCCCGGTCCCATATGCACGGCGGAGGCTGCGCCCCGGCCCTGCTCCCTGCTCGCTCCCTCTCTGGCAGCGGCCAAGGGCTGGGATTGTACCAGGACTGACACAGCTTGCTGCAATATTTTTTAATGATTTTTGGAAGATGATTCCTTGTAGCTGGTATCAGGCTGTGGTTTGGTTTCACGCTTSGTGTTAGGACGCTGCTGTGCACTTCCCTCCCCAAGGGCTCGTCGGGGAGCGCGCTGTGGCTCCGCRGCGAGGGGACGTCGCCGAGCAGCACCGTTCCTCAGTGCATCCCTAAAAACCTGCGGTGGTTCCTCGGGCCATGCTCCTCGGCGCGCGGCAGCCGGCCGCCTCCCGGGCGAGCTCTCCGGGCGCCGCGTGGCCCTGCCGGCAGCCCCAACCCCGCAAACCCCCTGCGCACCGGGCGGGTGGCTGCGTCCGACGGGCTTTGAAATGCCGGGGGTTTCACGGCCACCGCGGGGAAAGGCAGGCGAAACGGCTTTGGCTGCTGCGCAGGTAACACTGCATGACCCTTTTCTCAGCTGTTGCCGGTTTCTTCTCTCCTGACACCGCGGTCTCGGCACAAACCCACCGCTGTCGGGCAGCAAAGGATGCCGTTCTCACCGGTGCGGGGCTTCGCCGTCACCGTGCCGGGTCGTTGGGAATCGGGTTGTTTTATTGCGCAGGGAGGCGCTGGGAGGTCCCGTGCGGCACCTCTACCCCACGGAGCAGCCCTGCTTTCTGCAACGGCTCCTRTTCCACGGGAGAAACGAGGATGGGACGCAGAGGGGCAGCATCCCGGGGCGCGCAGGGGCAGCGGGGAGGGACGTGCTTCTGCCGTGCGCTCGCCGGGGAGGCCGGGGGCCCGCGCGGCGCGGCGGCGATCGGCAGCACGCAACGCGTGAGTCAGCGCGTGTGAAGCAATAACAAAAGGCGGCATTTGAGGGCGACATTTGTGTTCGTGCCTCTCAAATGCTCATATTTTCGGTTTCTTTGGTGATTTGGTAATTGTCCCATAATTGTACCTTCACTCTGTTTGTGCCTGCAATCGCGGGGGGGGGGGGGGAATGCAGCCCCCAAAGAGGCTGGTGACAAGCGACTACCCTTTCTTAAGTATTCCTCCTTTTAACTTCTTAAAATCACCATTGGCGTGTGCTGCCGGGACCTCCGGGCGCCCCGGCTGGGTCTGAGGGTGAGGCGGGTGGTGCCGGCGCCGCGCGGCCGGGTGCTCAGTGGGGCTCGGTGCTGCACCGGAGCAGGAAAGCTGTGCTGGGCCACGCGTGCTCGAGCCACGCTGTGTCCAGAGCCTTTCCCCACGTCCTGGAAGCGTTAGCTCGCCGTGCCGCRGTAGGTGCCGTAGGGACGATGCTTCCCTTCCCTCCCTGGAGGCTCTGGGCTGTTCTCCCTGCCCTTGGGAGCCSCTGGCACAGGCTGGCCAACGCTCGGCTAGATTTAAGTGACACTTGCCAGTGCCACTTCTGCAAGTGCCAGGGTGCTCTGGGGCATCGGCATCATCCGTTGCTTCACACCACGTGGCCGCAGCGGCGAGAGGCCGTGGGATCAGCCGCCATCCTCCGTCCGCGCTCCCTCCCCGGGACGGCGGCCAGCCGCGGCGCGAGGCGTTTGGGTGCCCGGGAAGGCTGCTGGCACGTCGGGAGACAAACCGTGGTGTCGTGTGGACTTTCTTCCTGCCGCCCTGAGCCTTCAGCAGCTCCAGCGCTGCCTTGGCGATCGGTCTAGCCGACAGTTTCCACCGGGCTGCCCGGCGTCCGTGCCAGATCCCCCATTTGCTAACAGCCTCGCTCAGCCAAGCCTGCCTTCAGGCCGGGGCCCATCTGGACCGCGGCGATGCTTCGGAGGACGGTGCCGAGCTGCCTCCCGAAACGCGGCCCCGCCGGAGCGGCCCGGCACTGCCGTTCCCGGGCTGCAGCGTGCCTCTCGCCCGGAGGCGACCGCAGCCAAGCGGCACCCCGGTGCTGTTGTCCGAAAGCCCCGGGCAGCCCACGGGCGCCTGCCGTATTCCCTGCCGGGGGGGAACTTCTCTTCGTTCCTCAGCACGCTTCAGCCAGGGAGGGACGTGTTTTGTAATCCTGAGCCTTTGGCTTTCCCTCCACCAGGAAATGCTAAAGATGGGCAAAAGCCATTATTCCCTTAACAGTAAGCAGCAAAACTGCAGCCTGGCGGTGTCAGATCTCGGACCCGGGGAGCCATCTCCTCCGACCGCATCGCCCAGCGGTTGCAGCGTGCCCTGGCAGGGACTCCGCGGGGGGCCATGTGCTTGTTCATCATCTTACTAGCTTTAAATAACGTCTACTCTGCGTGCGACCCGAACTCGCTGCGCTTCCCCTGCCCGCTGGGCCAAGCCCGTGCCGGCGGCCGCTGCTGCAGTCGCAGCTCGCAGGACCCGGGGCGAAGGCTCGCGCTCCCGAGCGGGGGTCACCGGCTCTTGTTTCGGTGCGYGCATATCGCTCCGTGCCACGCGGCCTTCATGTTTGTGCCAGCTTGTTTGCRGCCAAGGCGAGGGACAGCCGTGCGAGCCACCGTGCACGAGCCGCTGTCCCCGCGGCAGCAGCCGGTCACCCGGCAGAGCYGGTGCTGCGCTGCCTGGCACAAACGCCACGAGAGCGACCGGGTGCCAGAAGACAGACCTCTGTCCTTTCAAACCACATCCGTGTGTCCCGGTTATTTGGTGTATCCCCGCTAGCGTCCCTCGCCGGGTGCTTCAGCGCAAGGGTGCTGGAAAACGCGGCGGCAGCTCCGTGTTCCCGGTGGGAGCTGTGCAGGGGCAGCTTCCCCGGCGCCTCCGAAGCAGCCCTGTGGCTTGAGCAAGAGGTTTTGGGGATAAGCAAGTTCAGTCACGCATTTAAGAAGCGTATACACTGGCGAGCTGGGCAGACTGCACCCCCAGGATGAGCAGACATCTTCGGTGAAAATGGGAGAGCAGAGCATCCCCGGCAGCCAGGGGTTTTGCTCCCTAGGGTTCGAGTTKAGTTGAGTTAGCGAAGGCTGCTGGCACGCGCAGGAGATGTTGCACCTCTGCCCGGCTTCGTGCCCCTTCGCGTCCGCCGTCCCCCGGCCTCGGTGCTGGTGGCTGGGGTGGGTACAGTCCYGCCGGCCTTGGAGCTGATGGCGACCTTCCCACTGGCCTCCACGGCAGCGGAATGGGCTCTGGTACGTAATTCAATGGCAAAATAGGGATGAATTGGAAAGCATTGGCATGAAATATGAAGTTATCTGCTTGCCCATCAATCTCAGGGTCTTTTACATTTTCCTTCTCTCCCTCCTTCAAATCTATATTCAGTCACTGCCTCCTGAAAGGGAAGAGCTGAGTGGGAGTTGGAATTGTTTCGAAGCCACAGAGTTTCTCCAGCAAAACGCTTCGTGCGTTGAGGGAGGCTGGAGCAGCCCGGGGGCTACGAGCTGGGTCACAGCGGGGCGGCCCTGGGCGCCGGCTCCGGGGGACCCCAGGCCCTCAGACGCAGCCCGGCCCCGCGGCGGGGCCCTGGCCTGGCGCTGGCCCGTTCGGAGCCTCCATCCTTGGAGAGCTTCGGAAGCCGCCTGGGCACGGCCCTGGGCCCCGCGCTCCGGGTGCCCCTGCTTGAGCAGGGCTTGGACTAGAGGGTCTCCAGAGGTCCCTGCCAACCTCAAACGCTCTGGGATTCTGCGAAAGCAGAGACTTGGAGTCGGGAGCGTTGTCCCGCTCCTTGCCTCSAGGGTGGCCGGACGGGTCCCCCGCGGTGCCCTGGGTTGCACGTGCCGGGTGCACGAGTGAAGCAGGAAGCTTAAATAGATGTTGGTCCCATCCTCGGGGCTGGCAGGCACCAGAGCGTTCCGAGGGCACGTGGGAGCTCTGGAAAGGCAGTCGCAATGCGCTSGTGCCTCTCGGTGCCCTAAAATCCCCGTGTAAAGGGCAGAACACGCCGCATCCCTGCAGCTAGCCTTATCGCCGCCCCCAGGCCCGAAGCACGCTGCGGATGTGCCGGCACAGAGGGACGTTTCCTATGGAAAAGTCCTCTACARTGTGGTGGGGCGGAACAAGCGGTGCTTGATGGAAATTACTCTGARCTTCTGGAAGATTTCCCAGTGCCTAGGTAGGTGTCTGCTTGTGGGCGTCCCTCCCCTGTGACACGGAGGCAGGGGTGGCGTCATTCACCAGAAGCGCAAAATCCTGTATTAACACTGTCTATAGGTTCATCCCTTTCTTCTTATTGTTCTCCCCAAAAAAGGAAGAGTGAAACTACAGTGATACTCCTTCAAATATAGCTTTCCCCCCATCTGGGATTGCTGGAAGAGGCTTCGCGGGGCGCTCTTCCCCGCRCAGATGGCGAGGGGGCGGTGGCTCTGCTGCCTGGCAGGGACCGAGCAAACACGGTGGCTGCCGGGACGTTCGCCGGCGCCTGGGCAGCCCCGCGGGCTCCGACCCGGGCGCGACGCCGTCCGCGAAGGGGGAGCCCGGCAGCAGCCCGGCTTGCAGGGAGAGGAGGGACGCGGCAGCCGCTGCCGTCCCCCGCTCACGCAGCAGCACGCGCGCGTTGCCCACTGAGTTCCCCAAAATAAACCGGCTTTGAAGGATAGAGTCCCTTTTTGTACATCAGCTGAAAAATTCAAATATTTATATCGTTAGGGAGATATGACAAGGAGTTTTAAAAAAAAAAAGAAAAGAAAAAAAAGACAGGTGTTTGAGTGGCAGTCCAGTATTTGAAGTTCAAATACCTTCAAATGAACAGTGTATAAGAGAGGAAGAAAAAAGAAATTTAATATCATTTTTGCAAGGAAAACAACCTGCCGAGCTTCCTCCCCGACTAAATGTGGTTTAGAGATTGACTGTGTGGCTGTAAAAACTATCGATGAACTGTAAACATGAAAAGATCGCCCTGCTCATGGCCTGTCAGGAGCATTACGCTGGAAGCGCTCCGAGCTCCCTTCCCGCATGACTCACCGAGTCTCGAGCAAATGTGTTTATTTGTAAAGATCCTCATTTCAGAAATAGTGACCTTTTTAATGCCTCGTGCGGTAAGCTCTGAAAGTCTAAATTGCCTTTTGGCAACTTGCTAGTCTTGCTCRAGCTCTGACAGTGTGCTTTCCATGGCGATTTGCATATTTTTAGCCTTGATATTCTGCGCTGTGTGGCTGCTTTGAAAAATGATTTACTTTTTGCAGCCCTTGTAATATAATTCGGCATCTGTAGCGTTTGCCTGAGATCAGGCTGCGCAAAGAGGGCCGGGGGGGCCGGCAGTCCCGCGCGCCCGGCCGCCCCGGCACGGGCACCGGCTCGGCCCCGGCTGCCTGCCGAGCGGCCTCGCGTTTCCGTGCGTGGAGCAGAAGCCGTCTGCGGAGCAACGCGCTCGGGAACCTGCTGTTTGCTGGGGTGCGGGATAAAATGTGGGGCGTAGCAGGGGGGACAGTGTGATGAGGGCTTTAAAACTATATCTTAACGTTCCCACGCTCCGTTGTGTGCTAGACCTGCACCTTTAACAGCTCCATCCCAGGGTACCCTTGGCCTCTTCATTACTTTTCCCAACGAGCTCCTCTGCGTGAGCATTCCTGGGAATGACCCTTCTGGATAACGTGGCCAAGGGACGTCCCTGGACCAGCTGCAGCCTTGGAAGGACTGGCTAGCTTCTCCCAGTGTTGAAAACTGTGCCTTGTCTCTAATCCAGGTCCAGCTCCCAGTCTTTGAGCTTTGCTGCTCTGTCTGCTGCTGGGTGCAGACGGCTCTCCAGCCCTGGCCGGGAGCCTGGTGGGCCCCGGGCTCTTTGCACGCATCTTCGGTCTTTCCTCTGTGGAGCATCTCCATTTTATCAATAGCTCCTGGAAAATGGGCCACGGTGTTCGTCACAAATGTCAGCAGCTGCTTCGCCTTGAAACAGGGGRTGAAACTCCCGTAGCCGTGTTCCCYGCRCCCACACGCTGCAGCACYGCTCGGTGCTCTCGGCCRCGGTGCTCGGGTGCATCTGCTCCTCCGCTGCGGCCCGAGCTGCGCTGGGGTCCGCGTGCCCGTTTCTTGCTGGGGGTGTCATCAAGCGTCAACTCRAACAGCTTGCAGAGCCCTTGCAGCAGCACTCCTGCCTTCGTCGGGAGAAAGTGGCATCTCGGGAGAAGGTGTCGGGTTGGCACCGGGCCCGTCCCTGGGCTTTGCCGGGGGCCGCGCGGCACCGACGGGCTCCGACTCGGCCCGGGCAGCGGCTGCTCCCAGGCAGAACACGTGCTTCCGTGCGGCTCCTGGTGCTTCCCCGTGCCACGTTAAGCATCGGYGCTAATTGCTCAAGCGACTCTTTTAGCAGCTCTCCCTAAGCTCTGGGATGTGAATATGCTGAATATGAAATGTCTCACTGGTAATAACAGTTATTTAGCATTTCTCTGTCTTGTGACTAACACTTCTGCCGTTTTTATCTAGTAACAGGCTGTAACGTTGCTCCTTGTTGTTGTTGCTCTTCCTAATGCATTGGGGTAGATGTTTTGATGGTTTTTCTGCTGTTTGTTTGCTTCCCTTATCCGTGCTCTACAATTCCTAGATGCTGATTTATATTCAGGGTTACGAATGTCTCCTTTCCTCTTCCGGTTGGATATGTTTTTATTTTCRCAGCTGTTTACTTATTAGGCAGCTTTCGACTGGTGCAAATTCCCGTCTCGGTTATGAATTTTGAGGCCTCTAGTAAAACAGCCTTAAATCATCCCTATTCACAGTCATGCTTTTATGCTTAAATCCATTCTTCTAACTGATTTGGCTTATAATTGTTTTCTGCTCTGTGAACTGACCTTTCAAAGCAGTGAGAATATATGTTAGTGCTTTGGGCTTTACTGTTTGCCCATAAGAAGTGCAATCGAGTCATGATTGCTTGGACTCAAGCAGCCGCCGGTTTTTAATTTTGTGATCGATTCCCCTCTAACTGTGGGCACACAGTCCGGAGCGGAGCTCCCCTGCGCCAGGTCCACGCTGCAGAGCGACGGGGCTGTCGTCTGCAGGGTTTCAGAAATTCGGAGGACGCTTCAGTACCGGCAGCTGCCCCGGGGCTCCCGCGCTCCCTGCCGCCGCTATCGCTAACGCAAAACCCGACGCCGTCCCGGAGAGGCCGTGCCGCTGCACGGGACGGCGTCGGTGGGAAGCTCCGGTGACCCCATCTCGCTTTAGAGACGAAGCTTGGGGATGTGGCACAAAGGGGACGCGGTGGCACCGTGGGTGACCGCTTTCCCCAGGAGCCGGTGGGGAGCCCGGCAAGAGGAGCAGYCCCGGTTCGGCGCGGGTGCTGCCTGGTCCCCGAGGCGCTTTGGTGAGCGGCCGGGCTCGGGGGAGCAGGCTGCAGACGTGAGGGAGCGAGTTCAGAGAGGGATGGAGACAGCCAAAGAGCTGCTGTGGGGAAGGAGGAGAGCGAAGGAGAGAGAGACGTCAGGCAGCCTGGGGAGGCTGTGTCCAAATAGGAAAAAACAGGAGGGAGCATGAGTTCTGACAGGCGAAACGAGGAGCCSTTATAAGGCAGGCCCGAAACGATTATGAAGAGCAACTTTCTGAAGGCATAAAAACTGGTACCAAAATCCTGCTTCTCGAGCGCATCCCGGGCCCTCGCGGAGCGGGAGCCTCGACGGGGCCCGGGGGGATTAGCTCCCGCGGGAAAACGCCRCGAATCCTTCCCACGCCTCTCCGGGGCGCAGGCCTCGGAGGAGCTCCGGGGCGAAGTCCTGCCGGAAGGTCGCGGACGGCCCCTCCGGGCGCCGTGGCGGTGCTGGGCAGATGTGCGCCCAGCTGTTGGGTGAAGCGCCGCAGCGGGGCCCTGACGGCCCTGCGATGCCGCAGACGGCACCTCGCGCCGCAGCAGCAGCTTCTCCTCTGCCCCGGCAGCCGGCGAGGCGGCTCCTGCCATCGTGGCCTGGCGGACACCGYGGATGGTGTCCCCCGCGGCCACCGCGCTCGGCTTCTGCCCCGGCTTTTGCCCGCGATGTTCCCTGAGCAGGCGACAAACAAGACCTCTTTTTTTTTTTCTTTTTAATTGCCGGAATTGTATTAATTTGAAGGGATAAACTCAATCAGCGGAGCTCATTAATTTCTAGCACATGGCTTATTTGCACAGATCCCGGCTGCTCCAGCGCTCGTTTTGCTGTCATAGGAATGTCAATTAAATTTTAAAATAAAAATCAATGTTTATTCACCCTTAAAGATGAAATGTGAGGCGGCTTCCTCGGACGTGCCGGCGAGCCGACATCCGCGGCCCCTCCGAGCCCGGCTGGCCGCGAGCCCCCGGTGCGCCCGTCCCGCGGCAGGGCCCCCCCTCCCCGGCCAGCACAGAGGCTGGGGGGGAGGAGACCCAGCGGAGAGCGGGGGGCACATCCTGAAAGGCAGCTCYGGGGCATTACCTGATTACTGTTGTAATGAGAAAAACAAGGCTAAACCCTTGAAAAAGAGTGCTAGAAATTACCCGTCATTTTCAAACTTTTTTTTTCTTCTCTATTATTCAGAATTGTTTTGCTTTTCTAAACTACCTTGTGTAGGTTGTAATAATCCCACAGATTCCAGAATGGGAGATGATGATTCACTGTCAAAATGTAGATTTTTTTTTTTTTCTTTTAGAAATGCTGAGGGAGTAAAGTTGCTGTGACACATCCTGAGTGCTGGCACCTCGCGGGCTAAAGCTGGCAGTGCTCCTTGTCCGCCCGTTGGTGCGAGAGCCCGAGTCTGGCCCCAGTGAGCCCCGTTGCCCCCCGGCCGTGCRCCCAGCCCTGGGGCGGGGACCCTCCTTGCAGCCGGTGCAAGAYGAGGAGCCCGGGGTGATGCTGATCCCCCACTGAGGGGGATGCTGATGCCCTTGGGGTGAGCTGGTTCCCCCCCAGGGCGATGCTGATGTCCTTGGGGCGATGCTGATCCCCCTGGGATGATGCTGGGTTCCCCCCCCCCCCCCCCGGATGATGCTGATCCCCTGGGGTGATGCTGATCCCCCCCCACCCCGGGATGATGCTGGTGCCCCCCGGGCAACGCCTGGGTTTTGCCCCCCCTGCAAGGTATTCGTGCACGTGTGCACTTGTGCCTCCATCAGCCCCTCTGCAGACGGCTGAATTTTGCAGCTGAGGCAGCAAGTTTGAAGCCAGCGCAGCGAAGGGGCGGCCGTGGGTCGCAGCCCGCCCGCGCGGGCTCGCTGGGGTGCACGGCACGGCGGTGCGGCCTCGATGCTGCCCCCGAAACCCCGCCGGGCCCAAAGGCTGCAGCACAGGGCTGCGCACGGGAAACRCTGAGTCCTGGCGCTTTCATTACAGGTGTTGAAACCTGCTCTGCAGCCSTGCGGCCATGCAGCGATGCTGAGCCCCTCCGTAACGCGCCCCGGGGGGCCCCGGGAGTCGTGCATGGCTGCAGTACAGTYGTGCACAGCCCTGAGACAGTTGTGCACGGCCCCGGACAGCCGTGCACCGCGGTGGCCGCTTTCCCACGGCCCCTGCAGGGCCTGCCGGCGGCTCCTCGCTGCCGTGGCACTGGTTTGATTTGACTTGGGGTTTTTCCACTGTTATTTTACAACAAAAAAAAAAAAAAAAAAAAAAAAAAGCCCTTCAGAAACCGCCGGGCTGTGTGGGTGACTCCGCTCAGACACCCGCCGCCACCGCCGCGGCGAGGGGGAGTGCGAAGCGGCGCCGGGCCCATCGCGCCCCGCTGCCCGGCGGAGGCTGGCGCGGGGCCGGCGAGGCGGCCGGGGGCGCGGGGTGGGCGACGGCGGGGTGGGGACGGGGTTGAGCCCCCGGCAGCTGCGGAGCCGGCCGAGGACGGGGGCTCTTCCCCGGCAGCCCGCGTGGCTCCTCTCGGCTTCGCCGCGGTTTATGCAAAGGGGCGGCTGCGAGCGCGGCTGCAGGCACGGCCGCYCGCACGCGGCTGCTTCTGGCTCGGGATGCGGGTGCCGGCGCGAGGGCTGGCAGAGCTCGGCCGCCCCGGGAGGCTCCGCGGTGGAAGGAGGGCAGGGAGCGAGTGCCGCTGCCCGGCCGGTGCCTGGCAGCCCGGCGAGGGTGGCTCCCTGCCCCGGCGGCGCGTGTGCGGCCTCGGGGAAGCCCGGTGTGCAGCACCTGC
>PTFA01000211.1:627269-775481 GCA_003342895.1 Casuarius casuarius
GTGCAGTCCCAGTGCCACCCCCACAACAGCTGTGCAGTCTAACCCTCCCAGCTGTGCAGTCCCAGTGCAACCCCCTCCCAGCTGTGCGGTTCCTGTGCAAACCCCCCAGCTGTGCAGTCTCTCTGCAACCCCCCCCCGGCTGTGGGGTCCCTGTGCACCCCCCCTGCTTTGCAGTCCATGTGCAACCCCCCTAACAGCTGTGCAGTCTCTCTGCAACCCCCCCCAGCTGTGGGGTCCCTGTGCACCCCCCCCAGCTGTGGGGTCCCTGTGCAACCCCCCCAGCTATGCAGTCTCTCTGCAACCCCCCCCCCCCGGCTGTGGGGTCCCTGTGCACCCCCCCTGCTTTGCAGTCTCGCTGCAGGGACCTTGTGCAAAGAGCCTGAGGATCCCTGGCAGAGCCGGCAGCTCGGGGAGGGAAGATGAATTTCTCTCCATCTCTGCAAGCATCTGGGAGGTGGGTGGAGGGTAAAAAAAGATGAGCCCTGAAGTTTCAATTCCTTGGAGATATTTAGACATCTTGCTCCTGTTCCCTCGAGGGAGCTCAGTGCCCGAGCGTCGCCGAGGCTCTGCCGCGGGCTCCTGTCCCCAGCACTTCCCAGCTGAGCTCTGACCTTTACGAGTCTCTAACCGGAATTAATTTTCGGAGAACTTGAAGCACAAGGACCGCACCACGTCCTTCGCGTGGATCTGGCACAACAGGGAATCCAGGATGGCAATCGCTGCAAACCACAGTTTGCAAGCTAGCTTAGCCAAATTTAACAGCAGTGTCGAGAACTGATGTTTAAAATTTGTCTTTGCAGCAAGACTTTTTGTCTGTCTGGGCTGAACTAACTAATGTCAGGGGTGATGGCAATTTCCTTGGCATTTAAGAAYGGTGTTGGCTCGTCTTCCCAATCCAAGTCTTAGTGTGCACACCGCGAACAGTAGCAAGCAGAATAGTCCCCAAAAACTGTACCACTGCATGAGGAGTAATGAGATTTTAAAACCAGAACTAGATTTCTTCAGTCTTCTGGCTTTTGAGTTTTAGGATGACCATTATTAGCCCTGTTCCCACAGTCGCTGGCGTTGGGAACGTACCTCTCGCCTGCCCCCCCCAGCCCTGCCTGGGGGAAAAGGGCTGCCATAAAATCGCTCAATGGCCTTTGCACCCTCTGTTGCACGCGGAGCAGGGGCTGACGCTGAAATGCAAACCAAAGCAGCAGCAATGCGACCCTCCCGAGACAAACCGCTGCCCCGCGCGAACGTGGCAGGCGCTGCCCCAAAGGCCGGGCCGGCTGCCCCCGCACTGCTTGTGGGGGGGGGACATGTCCCTGGTGCATCTGCCCCCCCCAATAGGACTTGCCCACGGGGCCGGGGGGCGTGGGGCAGCCCGCCGCTTGCAGCAGGGCACCGTGGGGTTCAAGGGGTGCCACTAACCCGAGAGCTTGCAATGCAGCTTGCGGAAGCTGGTGCAAAACCTTGATGGCTGCTGGGACGGGGGGGCTCCAAACCCGCCTTGCCCAGGGGCCGCGGGAGCTCGGGGAGCCCCGGCATGTGGGGGGGCAGCGGAGGGTGCAGCCCTGCTCCTGCAGCCCTGCCGCGACGCAGTGCCGGGAGATGCTGCCCGCCGGACCGGAGGCCCCGGAGCTGCCCCGGGAGCTGCCCCGGCGGCAGGGCAATGCCCAGCTGCATTGCAGGGGGGGCTGCGCGGGGGCTGCACAGCCGCGGCAGCGCCCGCCTTCGTGCCCGGGCGGCTGGTGACCCGGCGCTGACTCCGACTTCCGTCCTTGCTAAGAAAATGCAGGAAGGGGACGGAGACTCTGGAGCCGAAGGACCCGGACAGAATCCTCTGCCTTTACCCCCCTGCTGTCGCGACTGCCGCTTCCCCAGGACCCGACTTTCCCGCGGGCACCCAGCTTCCCGCGGCGGCTCCGCAGGCGCCGGGACGTCCCCACGGTGCCCTGCGCGGAGCCACTGCGGCTGTCCCGGGCGTGCAGGGCCCCGCTGAAGCCTGGTGTCTCGGCTGTTGGGAGGCCGGAGGTGTGCGCGTCAGGCGGCTGAGCGGTTGCCATGGCAGCCATCAGCCCTTGATGAACAGAGCGGAGGAAAAACCCCTCAGTAAATGTCAGCGGGGGAAGTAGGTGCAGGGGAGCTGGGGCAGGGGGGCCGGGCAGTGCGGGGGGCTCTGCACGCCGGTGGGGCTCCGTGTCCGGCCCTCCATCCGGCCCTCCGTCCATCCCTCCATCCATCCATCCCTCCGTCCATCCCTCCGTCCATCTCTCCGTCTGTCCCTCCATCCACCTCCGGTTAGGAAGAGCAGAGGCGGGTGGTCCCAGCTCCCGGGGGGGGGGGGGGCAGGAGCTGCCTTACGCCTGGGGTAGCCATGGACTGCAGCAGAGGCCGAGCCCCGGGAAATCAGTATTCCCATCTGACCTGCTCTCGCACGTGGCATCAAGGCAGGTTTTCTCTTGCTGTCAGACGGCGAACGCCGGCCCCGCCACCCGCCCGGGAGCTGGGTCGGAGGGAGACGCTCCGGCGCTGAGAGCCCGTCTGCGGAGCGCGGGGAGGTTTGCGCCCCGCGCCCGGCCTTGCGGGCCGACGGGGCTTTGCGGCCGTTACAGGGAAAGCGGCGGGAGGTGGGAGAGCCCGGGTCAGCGTGCGCGGGCCCCCCGCCCGGCACGGGCACAGCCCCGCTTTGCGACAGCGGGAATGTCCCGGCAGCGCCGTGGGAAAGCTGCGCCAGCCRCCGGCCCATCCTGGCCATCGGCCGCCCGCGCTCGCCCACTGCAGCTCCGCTGCCCGCGGCGCCCGGGGGGGTTTGGCAAACGAGGTGGGCCGAGACGTCCTTGCAGCCCGGGAAGTGGCGAGCAGCCCACGTGTCCCTGTGCCCGTTTTTGTGCACAGGCTGCTTCCTCCAGCAGCCCGATGCGAGTCTGCGGCGACGGGGGGGCTGCTCTCGTGCCCGTATCCCCTCGCAGTCGAAGCGCTGCGGGAACAGAGCTCGTCTTGCAGCAGCTGCAGCCCGGGCGATGGCCAAAAGCAGCAAAATAACCCAGGGAAAAGCTGCAGCTGCTGCGACGGGAGCCCGGGGCAGAGGAGCCCGGCTGCGCGGAGCGGAGCAGCGGCTGTGCCGCGAGTGCYGGCTGGGGCGGGAGGCACGAGCACGAGCGGATCGATTCCGAGGAGGCCCCAGGAAAACCAATGAATTGCACGCGGAGGTTGCTCTCCATGCTTGGACCGGGTTTGTGCCGCCGCCACTGCCATCCCCACCCGCCCGCCCGGCGTGCTGCGGCAGTGGAGCCGTGGTCGTGGCATGGGCAGGCAGCTGCCCACGCTGTCCCGCGGCGCTGGGCAGGCAGAGCACCGCGCGGCACCGGGCGTTGGCGGCGACACGGGGAGCTGCCGCGGCAGGGCCACCACCACCACCGCGGGCCAGGCCCTGTCGCGGCAACGGCAGCGTCGTGCAAGAGCCGCGAGCTGAAGGACATGGCCACAGGCGATGCTGCACCTCGCCCTTCCCATCCCGCCGGGGCAGTYGCRCTCTCTGCCTCAGTTTCCCCRTTTATAATCAGGGATAACAGCTGCYGACCGCAGAGGCATGTTCTTSCATCACCGGAGGTACTCTTGCACCGAGCTTTGCTGCGTGCTTCRGAGCAAACGGCCAAGGGAACCACGYGGACCGAAACTGCTGCYGCTGCTCAGCGCCCTCGAGGACCCCCGCTCCCTCCCGCGCCGTTTCGTGAACCAAACTCTGAGCCGTCCCGAGTGAAAATTGAGTGCAGCGCTGAGTGTCTTGGAGGACTGCCACGGAGAGCAGGATCTCAGCATCCACAGGAGGTGAAGGAAGGCTGCATCCATCAAAACAGATCCATAAGCACCACTGGGCATAGCCAGGATTTTTTTTTTATTTTTTAATGCCTTTAATTTCTTTCTGGCTGTACATCAGTAGCACATGGACCAGACTGATGGGGCTGGTGGATGGATGAGTAGAAACAGCAGAGACAAGAGATGATTCACAGCCCGTGCCTTCTCCAGGCTGTCCTATAAGCACGGCCAAACGCGAAGGATCTCCCCGCTGCAGACGTGTCTGTGCTGTCCCCGCTCGCCTCCCGCACGCACATCTTGCAGCRCGTAACCGAGCTCCCAGTACATCACCTGGCCGTGCCTGACTTGTCCTTGGCTTTTCCTTCCACGGCACAGTTGCACCGCTTTGGCACAGGAGAGGGCTGAGCCCTAGAGCACGGCCAAGAGAAAGCCAAAGCAAACAGGCAGGCGTTTAAAGGAGAAACGCTGTCGTTCTGCTTCAGAGGAAGGAGGAAAAAAATACAAAAAAGAGCCTTTTTCCCCCGAACACTAAGTAGGAGGCCATCAGCTCCCAGAGCGTCTGTCTCCTGCAGGGTCCCCAGCCAGTGGCCCTGGTCCCCCAGCAGGGCTGGCGGTCACCCGTGCCCCGAGGCTGGTGCCAGGGAGGAGGTGCTCAGCCCGCTGCGGGGCCGGTGCGGGGGGGTCCTGCTGCGGGAGGAGGTGCTCAGCCCGCTGCGGGGCTGGTGCGGGGGGATGCTGCTGCGGGAGGAGGTGCTCAGCCCGCTGCGGGGCTGGTGCGGGGGGACCCGGCTGCGGGAGGAGGTGCTCAGCCCGCTGCGGGGCTGGTGCGTGGGCCGCGGGCCCCACGGCGTTCCCACCGGCACCCGGCACCGGGCAGCGGCTCAGCCGTGGGGCTCAGCTGCGACCCTGGGTGCTGAGCCCCGGCGCGTGCAGCCGTGCGTGCAGCGCAGACGTGCTGAGGCTCCCTCRCAGACGTGCTGGGGCTCCTTATCTGCGCGGCAGTTTGTTGGTCAGCAGTAAATCAAAGCTGCTCTTTTGCACAGTTACRAGGCTCCAGCAAAGGCACCGAACTGTGCAAAACGGTGCTGCTCTGCTAACGCCGCGGTGCCCCGCGCAGGTGCATCCCGTGGCTCCGAACCCTGCACCGGCGTCGTCTTCCCCGGCAGGACCCCGGTGCGYGAGCGGATGATCCCCCAAACGGGATCTGCAGCCGTGGGGCTGCGGCCCGGGAGCACGCGTGCTACCACGGAGCAGCGCAGCCGATACTCGGGCTCTGCCGGGAGCGGTGCCACGGGGCCACGGGGAGGGTCGGGGCCGCCGGCGGCTCCCCTGCGAAGCCGGAGGGCGGGCGAACGCTTCCCCGCTTGTGTCTCCGCAGGAACCTTCCGCGGCGTGTGCAAGAAAATCGACCACTTCCCCGAGGATGCGGACTACGAGCAAGACACGGCCGAGTACCTGCTGCGTAAGTCCGTCCTGCCCCTCGCGCCCGGCCCCCGCCGCCGCCCCTCCGCGCCCGCTCCGCACCTCCGCGCTGGAGCCGCCGGCGCGCTCCCCGGCCGAGAGGGGCACGTGGCTGGCGGCAGCGCCTTGCATTTTGGTAGATGAGCTTTCTGGTTCTTCTCCTGCCCCCTCCCACGTTTCAAATGAAAAGCCTATTTTAAAGCCCCCAGAATGGCATTTTAATGGGGCTGCTCCGTATTTCTGTGCTTTTAATAAAGGCCCCGGCAGCGGGATGAGAGCCCAAGCCGAGGCGCGGAGCATTCCCGGCGCCTTCAGCGGCGAGTGGGGATTTGCTGAGTTAATTACGCTTTACAGCCGTTTTGGGAGCCCGAGCTCCCGACGGCCGGCGGCGGAGCGAGCTGTCCTCGGCGGCGCCCGGCAGCGGGGCCGGGACGCTGGRGCTCCGGTGGTTTCTCTTAAATCCTGGAATCTAGAAACACGTGAATAGCCAGAAAAAGGAAGGTGGCAGGTTTTTTAACAAGAAGGCAAATTGCTCCTTCTCCCAGCTATGTGACAAAACTGGAGAAAATAATTCCTTGAAATTGGCTAGGAAAAAGAAAGAAAAGGTTCGCGCGGGCTGGGGGAGGCGGCTGGGCAGGGAGCCGCCGCGACGCCCGCCTGCTCCTTCCCCAGGCGCCGTGAGAGCCTCCAGCATCTTCCCCATCCTCAGCGTGGGCTTGCTGTTCTTCGGGGGCCTCTGCGTGGCCGCCAGCGAGTTTTACAAGAGCAAGCACAACGTCATCCTCAGCGCCGGCATCTTCTTCGTGTCCGCAGGTGGGTGCCGCCGCGGTGGGTGAGCGGGTGCCACGGCGGGGGGCTCGGCCGTGCCCGCGGCCCCGCGCTCCTCCTCTCCCGCACGCTCTCGCCAGCGCTGCCGCTCAGTACCATTGTCCTGGACAATGGCTTTGTCTCGGGAGCTCTTTTGTGTTTTTCTCCCCACAAAGAGACAAATTGCTCTGCTTCCTTCGGCGGCGGGAGCTGCTGATGCAGATGAGGAGACAACAGCAAGAACATAAGCGATTCATTAAGTGAATGCAAGGAGGCATCAGCCCCTCCCCAGCCGCCCCGCTGCCTCCCGGCGCTGCCGGCGCTGCAAAAATCCCCCCCAATCCCAAATAGCACCTCCGGGCTGCGTCGGATGCCCCCCTCCGCTCCTCGGTGCCGACTGTCCGGGCTCCCCGCACCCGTTCCTGCCGCTCAGGGAGCAGCGCTGCAAAGCAAAGCTCTCGAAATGGCCCTTTTCTAGACCAAACGGCGATTGCTGCTCCCGCCCCTTCGGCACGGGTGGACGCGGGGTGGCCCAGCGCTCGCCGGAGGGTCCCCGGGGCCGCCGGCTGGGAGGGAGCGCTGCGGCCGCGGCGGCGTGAGCACCTCTCCGTCTCTCGCCCTCCCCAGGTCTCAGCAACATCATCGGCATCATCGTCTACATCTCGGCAAACGCCGGGGACCCGGGGCAAAGCGACTCCAAGAAGAGCTACTCCTACGGCTGGTCCTTCTACTTCGGCGCGCTGTCCTTCATCATTGCCGAGATGGTGGGGGTCATCGCCGTGCACATGTACATCGAGAAGCACCGCCAGATCCGCGCCAAGTCCCACGCGGAGCTGCTGAAGAAGTCGGCCTTCACGCGCCTCCCCACCTACAGGTACCGCTTCCGCCGGCGGTCCAGCTCCCGCTCCACCGAGCCCCGGTCCCGGGACATGTCGCCCGTGAGCAAGGCCTTCAGCACCATCCCCTCCACCGACATCTCCATGTTCACCCTCTCCAGGGATCCCTCCAAGGTCACCATGGGGACGCTGCTCAACTCGGAGCGGGACCACAGTTTTTTACAGGTCCACAACTCCATCCCCAAAGAGTTCAAGGAGTCTTTGCACAACAACCCGGCCAACAGACGAACCACGCCGGTCTGAGCCGGGCCCCGCGCCGGGCCGGGCCCCTGTACAGAGGTGTTTTGTCAGGCTGCATGACATGATCCTCGTGACGGTGTAACCAGTGAAACCCCATTTTTAAGGACAAACCCAGATGGTCCCTGCGCCCCCACCCCGGGCCGGGCCGCTGCGTCCGCGGGCGAACTGCCGTTCCCGCGCCCTCTCCTCCGCCGGGGGGGCTGCGGCCCCGCGGGGCTCCCTGGCCACGGTGCCCCCAAGACGGACGGGGGCTTCCGACACCACCTGGGACAGTGGCTTCCCCAAGCCACCATCATTAGTGTTGATAATAACCGCAGTGTTGCCGTAGCTGTCTGTCCCAGTGGAAATGCCGGCGATAGCCCTGCCTGTGAGAATCCTTAATCCGGTAGTTACCGTTACGCGAAACGGCCTGAAGTCCGGAGTATGAAGCACTGAACGGGCTGACGCGCTGAGTGCTCGTGCTACCCAACCATCCCCTCCTTGTAACGGATGGAGAGCTGGGGCTGGGTTTCTTTCTGGCGTTTTGTGCATGCATTAAATAGCTTGGAATTCAATTTTGTCATGTTGGGTTGGAAGAAACATCCCTTTGCAATTTTCTGTGGTCCTGAAAGGGCTCCTTTCTTTCTTTCTTTCTTTCTTACCTTCTTTCTTTCTTTCTTTTGGTGCATTCAGACCATGAAAGGACTCAGGAGCAGAATTCCTCCAATGACTGGTAGCGATTAGCCAGTATTTAATTAACCTCTAATGTTGCAAGAAAATGAAATAATTCCCTAAAATTAATACACACAGTCACCAATTACCGCCGGGGCACAATTCAGGAGGCGACGTTTGACCTGGTGTTACTTCAGGAGAAGCTGGGTTTGTGGCTGGGCCTCTGGCTAGACGCTGTGTGTATGATGCTATGATGAAATATGACTGGGAGATTAATGAGAAAAACAACAATAAAAAAGTCCAGTTTGGCAGCAAGCTGCTTGGCTGAGTAGCAGCACCGTGTCCGGGGGCTCTGGGCGTCCGCTGGGAAATGCTCATCGCGGAGGGGAGAGCGGGAGGTCCTGCGGCGCCGGCTGCTTGGGCGTGATGCATTGGTCCYGGGGGGCCGGAGGGGTGGGGGGCCGCGCCGGCTCACCCTGCGATGCCCGGGGGGGAAGAGCTAATATTGCCCGGGGGGAAATCCCTCCTGCCAAGGGGCCACGGTGCAAACACGCGCACGTGCAAGCGTGAAGCCGGGGCGTCCCCAGGCAGCGCCCGCGGGGCCCCTCCTGGGCAGAAACGCCGGGTTCGGAGCCCGCTGCAAAATCAGCGGGGCCCGACTTTCCCGGCTCTGCTTTATCTGGTGCATTTGTGTGCTTAGACGTCGGTGTGGAGCCGGTCTCCGAGCTGCTTTGCAGGGACGTGCCAGCTGCCTGCGCAATGTGACAGCCAGAGGAAGACACGGGCTGACAAAAAGGAGTTTAGTCTTTAAATGTCAAGGCATATGCGTGCAGCCGGAGATCTGGCTTTAAACGTCGAGCCGCCTCGTCTCGCTGGAGCAGAGCTCGCCAAACGGAGGCAGCTTYTAAGCAGCTGGTCTTGCAATTTGACATGTCACTTAATTGAAATCTTATTTAACCTTCTGACAAAACTGATGGATTCCCACCGAGGCCCTGGGGGGTTGGATTGGGCAACTGCAGGTAATTTGGGGACAGAAGAGCTCTCCTTTACTCAGGCTCGCTGCTAAAAGGAAACATCTGGTGCCTGTTTTGCATTTGTTTAAATAGCCCTGCCCCGGGGCTCCTCCCTGATGTTGGTGCTAATGGGGCTTTTCCAGGCTCTTCCCGGGAGCGAGGGGCAGGTTGCTATCCGTGCCCCGGGAGAGCAGYRGMGCRCTGTTGGCRTGCYAYGGATGGATCTGCTCCGGAGGCTCCCGGGGTGCTTCTTGGCTGGCCTGATCCCATCCTGCTTCCAGGGGCTGCTCTGGACCTGGTGCTGGAGCAGCAGCTCTGCCTCCAAGTAAGACTTGCCTTTTTTTGTGGTTCTTCTAACCGCGCTGGCCCTTGTCCCCATGAGACCCAGTGCTGGGGACCCCGGCCCCGCGTGCCTGGGAGCAGCAGCCCTGCGGTGAGCCCTGGCCCGGTGCGCGATGCTCCGAGGCTGCGAAGCCCCTGGCTGCTCCCAGGGAGGAGGAGACCCGCGGCTGGTGGAGGAGGCGTCTCTGAGCTGCTCGGAGGTGGTTTGGTGCACTGCCGAGCCCGCGCTGGCTCGCGGTTATTGTGGCATATGGTGAAATCCCTCCAAGAGCTGTTCAGTCCAAGGAGGAGAAGTTTCCACCATGGCAGAGCGTGATTACAAGTGGCTTTAGACTGTGTACAGACCCTTCATCTTCATTAAGGTTTATTTGCTACTATTGCGGAGGGTTTTTGTGCAAGAAGACCTATTCAGATGCTAATTGGGCCTCTTAATTGCAGTAGTTGCTGATTGCATGTATTAAAAACAGTTGAAGAAGGATAGCATTCTGATCTGGGGGAAATATTTAAAAACAAAGTAGCGAGAAGACTTGCTGTGTGTGACACAGAGGCAGCAGCACTTTAATTTACCTGGTGTGCAGCCATCAGTCCTGGGACGGGGCCTCTCGAGCTCCTGCTGCCCCGCGTCGTTCCTCGGGTGGCTGCTGCTGCTCACGCTGTGTCTGAGCAAACGCAAGGTTTATTTTATTAATGCATTAATGTATGCTGGTGTTTGCTGGAGCTCTGACCACCTGTGGTGGAGATCAGGAGTTAAATCCTTGCTGGGTAGGAACGCAGCAGCTTTGCAGGGGAGGCTGTGCACGGAGCAGCCGGTCCCCGTGCGAGGCCAGTGACCCTCCCTCTATGTCCACCGTGGGAACCTGCCCTCTGTCCCYGTGGGATCTCCACGGGAAGGGACCCACAGCCACCCCAAAATGCCGTGTGCAAGGGGCTTGGCACCGCGCAGCCATGGGGGAAGCTGTCAGGCAGTTAAAGCCTGGATGAAATCACAGCTCCCACCAGCAAATCCTGCTCCGTTCCTCAGATGTTCTAACAAAACTGCCAGACCTACAGTATCCAAAAAATCCGATCGGCTTACTAATGGGATCAATGTGCTCGGAGGACCTCTTTTAAGTAGATCATTACAGACTCTGATCATGGAAACCTTGATGCTCTGCAGGCTGAAAGCTGCACTGAAACCTTCGTTTGATGTTCGCCCCGCTCGAGCCTCGTTAGCCGCGGAGGCTGCCGACCCCGTTCCCTGCTGCGCTGCCGGGATTCCTGCTCCAGCYGCTCGGTACGAGGTGCCGGGCTGCCGTAGCACCGGGCTGCCCGGGCAGACGCAGGGCCAACAGCACTGAATCGCATGTGCGCTCGCTCACGCGTCGTTGCTCTTCCCTTGTGATGTAAAGGGAAGATGGGGTTCGGTTTTTTCTTTTTCCTCCTTTCTTTGGCATTAGATCTCGGAAAAGCAGACTGGCTGAGTCAGTGCTTCAGCTAAGCCACCCTGCTCCCCTTCAACAGAGGGGGGAGATGTGCAGGGTGCCTCGTTAAGAACAGCCCCAGCCTTGCCGTTCGGGAGGTCCCAGGCTCGCTGCGGCCCCCCGTGGTCTGCGGCCTCCCCCGTTTTGGGGGATGAGCGGCTGCACACGTTGCAGGGCAGAGCTGGGAGCGACGCGCTCCCGTGTCGAGAGCCGGGAGAACGCCTGACCGGCTGCAGACAGATCAACTCCCGTGTTGTGGCAGTTGTTAATAACATAACTGAGACTGGTGTTGCTGTAATTACCAATACTGCTGCTGTTACATGTTTGTTGCTATCGCGGCAGCAAACGGGAGCCGCAGTCGCGAGCCGGGATGCTGCTGTGCCCGGCCCGCGCTGACCCGGCGAGCGGTGCCGTGAAAGCCGTGCGCGGGGCGATGCACGCTGCGGGGCTGCTGAGCCGGGGACGGGCTCCGGTCGGGATTTTGCTCTGTGTCCAAGAGAGGATTAATTATTTATTTTTTAACTAAGTTCTCCCCGGGGAGGTGGTGCTGCTGGCGGCCGGGGGCGGGCGCGTTGCGGGATCACCGCCCGGCAGCAGAGACTGCGCTTGCTTTCACCTGGGGCTGAATTTATGGCCTGGAGCTTGTTTGCTTCTGAGGTAGCAGAACTCCGGCGATTGCTGGTTTTTGCTGGGGACTGTCACGTTTGGCGCTGCAGCAGCTTGCAGGGGCGCGAGCCCAAGCCGCGGGAGGGACCGGGGACCCGTCTCCGCACCCTCGTTTCATGGTGGCCGAGGCCGCTCGCGAGAGCCAGAGCGATTCGTCTGTGCCGGCAGCGGGTGATTTAGGGTGTTTACCGCCACGCGTAATGTCTTTCCTTGGTGCCAATGTCTTCTGTCTGACAGAGAAAATCAATACCCGGCTAAATCCAGGCTTCAGTGTTTCTCAGAGAAGTGCAAATCAATATGGATTTCTTAACAGGTTTAATTTCTATACCCGAAAGCGCCCGTTCAGCCCATTTCCTGACCTTTCCATCCTTCGGGGAGGAAGATTAAAAAGATTTGTTCAAATTCAAGGGATTGAATTGGCAAATGCCCCATTGTGTTGTTTTCTCCCTGCCAGACCTAGGTGCATGGTCCGACAGCCCATGACATCCGCACGGCTCGTGGCGTGTTGTCCGGCGCTGCTCTTGCAGCCAGCCCAGAGCCGGCCCGGAAAGCCGGGGCTGCCCGGGCCTGGGTCCCTGTGCTGCTGCCGGCAGCTCCCCGGACCGTGCTGCCTCCGGATGCCCTGCTCCCGGGTCTTGTCATGCCAACGAACCCGATGCCACGGCTGCTTCGGAGCAGCCTGATTTAAGGGTGCTGCGGTGCTCGGGAACGGTGCTATATTTATCCTACGGTGCCTCTGTGCAGTTTTAGATCATCGTTTGATCGTTGTAAATAGTGCAAAAAGATTGCGGCTTGCATGCTCATTGCACCTGAGCAGAGAGGCTTGAAATGATGCAGTCGTTGCCCTTGGGGTGATCCTGCTGGACTGGGAAAAGTAAAGACCATCTATCCAGTTATGTTACTAAAGCAAATGTGTCTGCTAAGGTCAGAGCCTATTATTTCAATGTCAGATATAATAGTGGCTGTTGCCATGGGTTACTTGCATCTCATCACGTATAGACGAGCAATCTGCCTCGTGGGTGAGGAGCGCGCGGGCCCGCGGCGGTGGCCCCAGGCTCGCAGTGTCCTGCCGGGATGGGCCTCGCTCCCGGCGAGCCCAGGAGGGACCGAGAAGGCTTTTCCATCATCAGCAAGGTCTGTCTTTTGCTGGACATCGTGGGCTTGCACACTCGTTTACATCTTGAAGTTTTTTTAATTGCCTTATTTGTGCTGTAATAGACAGAAAACCTGGTGCTACCCACTGCCAGCCTGCAAAAGTTGGAACAAACATAGAAATACGAAGGAAAGATGTCGACAGAGTGGCCTGCAGCAAATAGTTTTTCTTTTGGCCCTCTTTTCCAAGCCCAAATCTGCAGTTGCACCAGGATAAATGCATGAACCTCCCCGTGGTTTCTGTGGAGGAAAGCTCTGCTGCGGAGCACCAGCACCCCCAGAGCAGCCGCCTCTTGGGGGTCTTCTCCTGCCGTTGTCCTTTGTTTTTTCTGGCTTTGATTTGTTGGTTTTTACTGTTTGAAATAGCTCATGAAAGCCTAGGTAAGTTGAAGCAATTTATAAAGCATGTTTGTTATTTACTTGATGGACAGTAATGGCTTCTGCGGTGCCACTGCTATACGTCATCTAAACCCAAGGGCTGCGGCGTTTCAAAGGGCAGCCCTTCACCGGGGCGTCGTGGCAGCCAGCGCCGGCGGACCCATATAAAGGCTGGCCGACCGCAGCCGCTAAACCCCGCTCTTAGAAGCTCCCCAGGAAGTTTTCAGCCAATAAGACTGTCGCCTGCTTTCCAAGTAAAGTCTCTTTGCTGGCAAACCTGTCCCTCTGTCATCGACCTCCCTGTAGTCCCTAGAGGAAGAAGCCTCCCTGCCCCGCGTGAGCTGCTGTTAGCGCAGATCCTTCGCCCGCGGTTCCTCGCCAGGACCATGGCAGGCTCGTGTTGCCCGGGGCTGCGTGGGAGCCCAAGGACCAGGGTGCTTCCACTTGGGCTTGTTTCCTGGGGCCCAGTTTAACTCTTCTGCAGGATTTAACTCTTTCAAGAAACAGCCTGAAATGAGAGGCAGCCCCTGAGGCTAGCGGGGGCTCAGTGTTGCTGCTCAAACCCCCGTGGGTGGTGGGATGCATTTCCAAAAAACCAGCAAAATGGGGCAAAGGCGTGGGGAGAGGGTGGCTCCGAGGGCCAGGAGCTGCTGCTGTTGGGGACCCACCGAGCCCGGCGTCGCTGGCTGAGGGCCGGGGCGAACAATGCAGCAAAGCAGCTAGCGTGCGCGGGAGCTGCTGGCGTTGGCCTCCCTTGGCAGCGAGCCCCAAACCGGGGAGCGTGGCCCATGCCCCTTGCCTGAGCTGCCACCTTGCACAGATGCAGCTGGGTTTATTTTGTTTTTGCTTTGGTTTTTAATCAAGCAGCCTTTCCTTTTCCTTGATGAACCAGTTCCTGCTGCTGAGCAAAAGGCGCTTGGGGAGGATGTGAACTGCTCCAGGCAAGCTCCGAGCCTGCAATGGGTAATGCTGGACGGTACAGACGACCTTCCTCTTCTGAGCATCCCTCTGGGATGTTCCCTTAATTTTTGCCATTAAAAAATTTTGGACTTTCTTTGTCAGCTCCGCAGCCTCCTTCCGCCAGGCTCCACGTCAGCCAGCGGCGTTGGCCCAGCGCAATCGCAGACCCGGGTTTGGGTGCAGGAAGGACGAGTGTTCGCGTTACCTATCATTCAGATGATCTGATTTGCAAAGTTTGTGTCTAAATTAATGGAGGATCAAATTTACCAGTAGCTGAAGTGAGTGAAAGCCTCCGTCCTTGTTCGTGTGTGCCTCCTCCCGAAGGCCTGCCAGCTGTATCTTTTTGCTCAGCTTTTATCCATTTTCAGCATTTTTTGCTCTGTTATTAAGCAACTTTCTCTCCATGCTCTATGGTTTCCTTAGTTACTCTGGCTGCTTCCAGCCTCATTAGCATTCCCGGCGCTGTCACAACGTTGGCCGTCTCCTGCGGCATCAGCGATTCGGGCAGCGACAGCAGTTGCGTGAGAAAAGAGCTGGACCCAAAAGACACGGCCTGCCGTTACCCCGGCCTGTCCTACCCCTTGCGGAGCGATTTGCCGCGATGCCGAGTTTTGCATGTGCGTATTCATGTCTTGCTGCAAAACTACTCAAGAGCCATATCATCTCCAAAAAGAGCTTCTGAGCCCGGGAGCGCTTTCCCCCAGCGCTGCTCGGGCGTCGCGAAGGCGGCAGCGCTGGAGGCGCGTTCGGGCATGCGGCCATCGCCGCGGGGAGCGCAGGGGCGTGTGGGGCGCATGGGGCTGGAGGTGTTGCCCGATAATAATGGGCTGAGCTGGTAAGGAGAAGAGGAGAACTTGTCTTCCGAAGGCCCTTGCTCAGCAGAGGACATCTGTCTTCTGGCCGGTTGTTTCTCTGCAGCAAAGCCAGCAGAGGCTGCGGGACCCAGGGGTGCGTGCTGTCCCCAATTTCCCCTTGGCCGCATTTCCTACGTGCTGCTGGGAAGCACCAGGGCTCCGGCACCCCTTGGTCTTGCTCCTTCTGTAGATGCATCTTGTCACATCCGCAAAACCAGCCCGGAGGGATCAGGCGCCTCTTGGCCCCAGCGAGAGGGGAGGTGGGGGACTGCTGCGGCTGGCTGCGCTCCGGAGCGGGCAGGGAGCTTGCACAGGGCTTTTTCCTGACTTTTCTTTTCTATCTTTTGACTTTCTGGCTGTGCAAAACATGTTGCTCCCACTAGCAGTGTCCAGGCGCGGCGAGCAGCTCTGTCGTCCATGTGTTTCCCTGGAGGGAAAACGCTGTTGCCTCCTTGCATCAACCTCCTGTTCTGCAAGCCGCCAGCCTGCGCCGGGGGAGTTAATTAATGAGTTTCTGCATCTCGGTCCTGCGAGAGCAGACCCAAGCGGGGAGGAGGGCAGCGGTGCTCCGGGGAGAGCAGCAGCAGCTTGGAAGAGGAGGAGCGAGAGGGATCCTCTGCTCTCCACAGGTGCCAAAGCTGCTCCCATTGCTGCTGGAGCTGTCGGGAGCTGCCGCAGGGCTCCCCGCTGCCCGGGCGCAGGAGCGGGCACGTGGGTGGGCTCATGGCTGGGTTTGGCAGGACCAGCCCAGGGCACGGGTGCAGCTCGGCCGCCCGGTCTGCAGCAGCGGGGGACGAGCAGCATGTCGTGGGGTGTCCCTGAGCAGAGCAGAGGCCAGCGTGGGTGAAGGTCCCAGCTGCTGCTCCCTGGGAAGAAATTCAGTGGCAGAGTTGGCTGCACATCGGGTTTTTTGCATGCGCACATGCAACCAGAGCCCTCCTCGTGCCTGGATCCCAGGCCTGGAAGAGGTGAAACCTGCAGCTTTGCTTTCACCCTCCAGCAGCTCCCACGGGCTGCCCGGGCTGCTGGCGGTGGCCAGGAGCTGGCACTGCCAAGCTGGTGGCCTCGGTGCCATGGCAGGATCTTGGCCCGGGTCAAGCAGGACTGGTGAGTGGCGATGCCAACGGTGCTGCAAACGTCGCAAAGGAGAGCAAAGGGCGTGTTTGGGGGCTTCTGGTGCAGCGGGAGGGACAAACCCTGCCGGTCCCGGAGGCGGAGCAGGGCGCTGAGCACCCGCCGGGAGCGGGGCCAGGGCCGGGGGAAGCGGGAGCCTGGCTCCGAGGCGACGGCGTGCCTCGGTCCTGATCCAGCACACGCAGAGTTCGTGTCTGTTTTTGTTTTTCAGATCTCTCTTTAGAGAACCAAAGTTTCCATTTTCTTTAACAACACAGGTCCATTGGAAACTGCAATGAGTAGCATTAAGAAGCAACTCGGTAAGTTTATTTTGATGAAATACAATAATTATCATGCTTAGCAGCTGTTGCTATTTAAAATAAGAAAAAACGGGGCTTGCATTGAAAATGTTTTGTAAACCATGTGCACCAACAATCTGTTCCAATGAAACCAGCCATTATGGAAACCGTATAATAGCAGGAGCTCATTATGGAAAGTTAAATTGCAAATCATATTTTGTTTCAAATGAGCTAGATGAATGCATAATTTGCCTCAAAGAAATAGTTTTGTAGTTCTGATCCTGCTGCCAAGAGCTGAAGTTCTCGGGCTGCAGCTGCCGGCGCGGCCTGATTGTCCGTTCCAGCCCCCAGGAAGTTTGGGTTTCAAAGGCGGCTTCAAGAGGGGGAAGAAAGCGGAGAAAAAAGACGGGCTGCTGCCRCCACTCTCATACCAAAGCAGTTGCAAGTGCTCAGTAAGTTTCCTAAACCAAACCCCAGAGCCCGGAGCGCTCTGCAGCTTGGATTCACTGGGAAATGAGCCTGGGAAAGAGCCCGGATGCCTGGAAAAGGCAGTGGGAGCAAGCYGCAGGAACCCGGCCGGAGCCGGACCCGCTCCAGCCTCCCCAAAACTGCAGCCGTTCCCGCACCAGGGCTCGGAGCCTGAGCTGCAGCCTAAAAATACTCCTCTCCCATATCAAGGGCATAATTTATAAACATGAAAGTGGTTATTATCCTTTAATCACCAGCTTTGTCCCGGTGACTCTTAGCAATCCCYGTGTTATTAGTAGGCGCAGAATAAATGTCATCTGAGCTCTATATTTAGGCTTATCCTTTTTCACCAATTAAAAACACTAGTAAATACTCCCATGATACTTTAACGCCTCACCTGTGCCACGTGCCGGGGGAGCTGCGAGTTCGGGTGCTGGGGGGGCTTGCGCTGCCCTCGGCCCCCTTAGCCGCTCTCCAGCCCTGGCTTCAGTGGATGCTTCGGTGCTGGGGACTCCCACGGCGTGGCAGAATGCTTCATCAGGTTTCCAYAAATTTTATTTTTAAGGAAACGAGTTGCATTGTGCTGTTGGCCTTCGAAGCGAGCGTCTGCAGCAGCGAGGCTCGGCGGGGGCCTGGCTTTCCCGCGGCGCTGCTGCAGCCGGCAGCTCCCGGGCAGGCAGCGAACGGGGGCCGGTGCCCGGCGGGCTGCAGCCGCGCGGGGGGCTGCGGAGGCGAGGGGCTGCCCGAGGAGCATGCACACGGCTGGGCAGAGCCGTGCGGCCCCGGGCTGCGTAGGGCAGCATTTGCCCCGGCGGCGCGGGAGCCGGCTGGCGCGGGGCCGTCGAGCTCTCCCGCCTTGGCTCGCTTGGCCTTGCGGGAAACCGAAAAGCGAGCAATCGGCAGCAGGGAAATCGTCGCTGTTCGAACCTGTGAAATAAGGGAGAAWGAGGCTGCGCGGCGTGCGCTGCTGTTAGAGGCCCCGATGAATGAATAGCGCGCTGCCCCAGGGGACGGAGACAAGCTTTGCAGAGAGTCTTTAAATGCATTATGTATCTTCACAGCAAATTTCAAGCCAGTTAACCCAGCAGCAAACGGGCAGAAATAACTGGAAAGGCCAGCAAATGTTCTATAACTGTAAATAGCAAATATTTAAAACTGTAGGCCCTTTATTTTATATTTTATTTTAATGTGGGGCTTTTTTTCTCGTGAAGCACAGAGCTCAAAGGAGAGAGGTGATTTCCTTTTGCTTCCCGGTCTTGCTTAGCTGCTATTTCCCCCCCTCCCTTGTCAGCAACATGCAGGTGGGTAATTGCTCCCTGTAGCTGCCAGCGCCCGGACAGCGGTGCAGASACAGCCCTCCCCGCTGCCCTGCGCTCTGGCCCCCCGTGATGTCCCCTGCGCGGGTCCCGGACAGTGGTGCCAGGGCGCAGAGCAGGGCTGCAGTGGTGCCGGAGCCCATCCTAAAGATGACTCCATTAAATGGTAAAAACAACAGCTGCTCACRGTATTAGGGGACAGTAAAAGACAGCAGAAGCAATTTGCAATTAAAGTGTGTTTATCTTAGAAAAAAGTCCCAGAAACTTGTAATTAAAATGTTAATACAAGGCCAGGATTTCATGGCCTGCATCTTTAAAAACCTCCTTTCTTGAAAAAGCAGTTGCACAGGTTGGAGAGCTTGGAGAATATGAAAATATCCCCCGACGGGGAGAGCGGGGTGCTGTAAACGCACGAGCCGTCACGGCCCGCAGGCGCTCTGCGGCTTGCCCCGGGACGGGGGCGACCTGCCGCGAGCACGCGGCCTCTGCTGCAGATCTGAATTTTAAATCATCCTCAYTTATTTTGTAGTAACTAGAAAAATAAACGAAAACCAGAGCAAAGGCAGCAAGCTGGCTGTGAGCTGGCGCAGAAGCTATAAATCACTTTCACGTGCATCCCTGGTGCCTCCGTCTGCAGGTTCGAGAGCCTTTTACCGTCTCGGATCACCGGAGCCCTGCAGGAGCTTCGTCCTGCTGCTGTGAGGTCTTGGAGCATCTCTGAGCCCAAAAACAAGCCGCAAGCCCTAAACACGCGTTTCCTGGAGGTACGGGCTGTCCTTCGGCGATGGTTAAACATGCTCACAGAAGCCGTGAAATACGTGTCCTCCCGCCCTTGCAAAGGCACCGAGCTCCGCAGCGCGCAAGGTGGTCCCAGCCCTTCCCAAGGGGGGGGGGGTTAGGCTCGGAGGATTTTCCCTCCGGCGTGTTGGTCCGTTAATCACCAATATCCACATTATTCCCTGGAGCCCCCTCCGCGCCGCTTGCGAGGGGGCAGCAGYGGCCGGCGGGAGGAGGAGGCTCACGCTAAGACGTCCTGGACGCTCAGCAGCGCCGGCCCTCCCCGATCCCGGGCGCTCGGCTGAGCCCTCGCGGACCCTGGGCAGGGGTCCTGGGARGCGGGGMGCTTGCAAACCGGGTGCGTGTTCASGCAASAGYGTGAGAGATCGCAGCCGGTCTGAAGCTACCTGGGTCTGCGGGGGCTGAACGGGGGGGCTCCCGGCGCCTGCCACGCTCAGCAGCCCCGTTCCCCACTCCCGGCCCGGAGGAGCGGTGCCGGCAGGATCGCCGCGGGCCCGGGGTGCCAGCACGGCTCGGCTCCGCTCCGCACCCCGGCACCTGGGAGCACCCCGCTGCGGTGCTGCCTGAGCCGCTTTGGCGACAGAAATTGGCTCCCAGACTTTCGTGGATAATAACGAACGGCAGCTTTACRGCCGGCAATTAATGTTCATTGCCTGAAGGAGGATTCCTCCAACCGCTCTTCCGCAGCCTGCACAGTGCCGGTGTTTTTATTCCAATYGTTCTGTTGGAGCTTTTTTCCCAGGGTTTAGCAAACCTCCGCCCAGCATGCTGCTTGCTGGCTATTCCCCGAACGCTCCCACAGGGAAGAGTTTCCCCAGGAAMCGAGCCGAGAAGAGCAGAGGAACGCGGGAATCCTGGTTCCCCTCCTCAGAATCACACATCAGCAGTTTGCCGCTGCTCTTCCGCTCGCCGAGAGCCGKCGCCCGCTGCCTGGTGCCAGACCTCCACGCAGCGACCGCTCGCTCCGCTCCATCCGCTTCTGCCCATCGGCTCCGAAATCCTGTTCGGCCCCGCGGACGGTGAAAGCAATGCACGAGCCACGCGTGACCCTGCCCAGCTGCTGGAGAAGCCCTGCCGGACCCCCAGCTTTTGGTTTCTGCAGAAGTTTTCATTCTTTGACAGAAAACCGAGAGCTTCTGCAGCTGCCACCGCGGCCCAGGAAAGTCAGATCTCAGCCATGCGACRAGAAAACTCGCTGGGAGACGCAGCTGGGACTCAGGTGAGGCTCTGACCCTCCTTTCCCCGCATCCCGCGTCCTGGGCCGCGGGTATCCTGCAGCGTCCCGCGCCCGCGCTGCCCAGCCCTGCTCAGGGGTCCCCCTGGGCTGTCCCGAAATGTCTCAGCTCTAACAGGTCTGATAAACCCTCCCAGCAATTCTCTCTTAACTGACCATCAAAACCGTTAAGTGGCCTCGGTCCTGGGACATGGAGCTTCCCGAACTGCGGGCAGAGCGGTGTCTCCATCCCGCTGCGGGTCCCCGGCACAARTGCAACGAAAGCAGAAAGTGCGCGGCGCTCCCGCGACGGCRCAGCCGAGGGGCGGCTGCTCCCGAGAGGGCTGCGCGTCGCCGGGAGAGCAGCCCGCGGCCCCGCGARGGACCTGGCAGCAGCGGGAGCAGCCGACTGTGAAAACGGATGGAGAAGAGAGGCTTGAAAAACTGCCACGTCTCCCMGAGCTCAGCCTGGGTCGGCAGAAAGCGTCGACTGCAGCAGCGGCGCGGTGCAGGCTGCGGCCGGCGTCGAGCCCTCCGCCCCGCGCGGAGCACCCCGCGGCCGCCCTTCCCGCGCCTCCTTGCCTTTCCCTTGCAGATTTGCATTTCTCTCTTGCACCATTTAATTTTTTTACAGCCCGGCGCTGTCTCCGTAAGAGAAATACTGAGCACCAAGAGCGACCCAAAGCCTTTCTGTGAAATATTCACGGCAAATTTGGGACTCGCCGCGGCTGCTGTTCACTGCCTGCGTCCTGCTCCTAGGTCTGATCATTATTTTAATGAGCTGCATCATCTCGTACAACCCAGCACGGAGAAAATTRTATTAAACAACTGCGAAAAGAAATCATTTATTTCCCTAACGTCAATGTTTTGGACCGAAAGTAAAAAAAAAAAGAAAAGAAACTCCAGCAGCAACACGACTTTTCCTGCCGAGCCGCAAGGGCTGCTCATTAGCTTAGATCATTGCTGCTTGAAACGTAATCACCTCTAAAAATGATTAAAAATACAAACCTCACCGATGAAAACTGCGGAAGCCAAGGTGGTGAGGGGCTTTGCTCCCCAGCGCGGCGCCCACCAGCACCCCCGGCTTTCGGGGCGCTTCGGGGTCCGTCCAGGCTGGGCCCAGGGCGATGCCGAATCCATCGCCGGCCAAGTGGAGCGACCCACGGCTCCCTCCCGGCCTCGTTAGCGGAGCCCGTTAAATCTCACTCTGGACACCTAATGCATGGACCAAGGCGGGGAGCGAGGGTGAAGCCTGGCCGGGAGGCTGGGCAGAGCGGGGCGCGAACGGTTATTCCCGAGCACGACGGGGATTATCGAGTCGAAGCCTCGCCGGTCCAGCGCAGCCCGTTTGATGTGCCGGGGCTCTGGCAGTGCATTTGCATTAGCGAAAGTATTACTACTGCTGATGGAGGGGAAGGATTACGGGAGAAATCTGCATAAATTCATTGGTAAATGTCATTTAGCGTATGTCCGAGTGTAATTCATCACGGTGCCCGTAGTACAGACTGACTCACGCATGGGGGGTTTTCAATAGATAGATAAATAACCCTTGGGACAAAATTATCGCATTGAAAGGGAACTGATATTAAATTATGGTGCGGGAGGGTCCTGCCGTCCCTCCCGTCCGACGCCGCTCCGGGCGGCACAGGGGTGACCCGAGCCCCCGGCCCCCCCGGTTTGCTCTGCAGCCCGGCGATGCCCTCGGCCGGGGCACGGCGGCTGCCGCAGGCGCGCGGGGGCTCGCGGCAGCCTGAGCCCGGCTCCCCGGCCGGCGTTCCCCTCCTTCCCGACAGCCGCCTGTTCCCGCGGGCCCTTTCAGGACTTCCGTTTGGGTTAATTTCACAGCTGTTTGGCTCATTTTGTCCCTGAGTAACTCTCCAAAGCGATGCTCTTATCCACAGAGGCTTCTCCAGCTGCCTTGGCTCTGATCCGTTTGCTTTTCCCTGTGCAATAGAGGCCGGATCCCCCGGCCGGGCTCACGTTGGGCTCTATGGCGATGCCTTTCTGCGGGGGGGGGAGCAGCTTGCCGGGGCCTCTGCGGCCGGCTCGGAGCAGCTCCTGGAAATACAGACTGTGGGTGCAAACGCCCACCCGGAGCCGGGCACCCGCCGCCCACCAGCACCGCCCTTAGCCGCGGCACCGCTCCGAGAGGTGAAGGTTGCTGGGACAGGGGCTGCCCCGAAGGTGACAGATGGGACGGTGCTGGGACAGGGGCTGCCCCGAAGGCGGCAGAGGGGACGGTGCTGGGACAGCAGCATGGGGCCGTGCCGGACACCTCCGGGCCAGCCCGGGAGAGCTGCTCCTAGCAGGGCGCAGGGAGCTGCATCTCCGGAGCCAGCCGGGCCCGGGCTTCTTTGGTTAAACTCCCGGTAAATGCGACAAGATAGACTCGAACACCCCGAGACAGGGAGAGGAACCCATGCACGTATTCAATATAACCAATCCATAGATGCATACAGTATGAACTTGGGGACATTCCTGTTTTTTTGAGGAATAAAACTAGTGCCTGAGGACTGCAGATTTCACCCTGCTTTGAAGTCCAGCCCTGGGAAGGTTGCGGACTCGCACGAAACACCTGTGCTCCCAGGCCAGGCGATGTCTCCCAGCTGCAGCGCATCGGCGCCTGCAGCAGTTTGTGCATCTGACTGTGACACTGCTTCCACGTGTCTCTGCCAAGCAGGCAAATGCATGCTCCATCATGACAGACTGATACGTCTTATCGGCTTGTTAGCAATTAATATTAGCACGGTAGAAGTTGCTAATATGCGATATACAATAATTAGAATTCAATTTAATTGCCCAGTAGTGCTTAAACGCTGAATGCAAATGCAGCTGCCCCCGCCCTGGCTTGCGGGGAGGGATGGGTGAGGAGGAGGCCAACCCTTTAAAATGGGTGAGGCCAACGCAGCTCAGCTGAGCTTCAGGGGGCCCCTTGCAAGGCAGCCCCAGCAATGGAGACCCCCCCCCCCCCCCCCCTTCCAGGTCCCTGGGGAGTCTCGTGGCCTGCAGAGCAGTGTCACTGGGGTGCCGAGCCCGTTCCCAGTGTGTGGAGTATGGGTGGGCCGGAATTGGATCCGATGGGCCTCGGTGCTTGATGTTCCTTGGTGCGTTAGAGGACGCAGCCTTGTCTTCTGCGCCTCAGATGGGTCTGCAAGAGGAATGCTTCTCCCGGAAACGGCAAAATGCCTCACGTATGACTTCAGGTACCAAAAAAAGAAAGACAGAGAGAGAGTGTTTCACGGGGTCAGCACTGCCCATGCTGGCACCGGGCACTGATGCCGCCTCGCAGGCTGTGCCATCGGTGACTGCGCAGTGCAGCGGAGGGGTGCGGATGCCTGGACCGGGCCCTGCCGCACGCTCCCAGGGCCCTGCCGAACGGGGAGGAACCCGCTGCCAGCCGGGGCTGTCCGGAGCGTCGCGGCCCGGGAGAGCTGCGAGCGACGCGGGCTGGTTGGGGAGCGCGTGCAGGCGGCCGGGAGGTCGGGCTCCCGGTGTTGGCACGCGGCTTCCAGCGGGAGCGTGCGTCCGGGGAAGAGGCTGGGCTGTGCCCTCCCCGGGTGGAGCGTGTCTGGGGAAGCGGTGACCCCAGGGGACTTGGGAGCCATAGCAGATAATCAGCTGCATGCGCTTGGCCCAGGTGATGCTGTGGCTGATGTGATCCCTGAGTACTAACAGGGAAATACCAAGGTAGTATCCCTGGAGAGGATATAATCCCTGCATGAGGCATTAGTGAGACCTGCACTGAAATACTGCATCCCATGCTGGTGTCTGCACTTCCAGCAAGATGTTAAGAAACTGGAGAGAGTCCTGCAAGGAGCTGCAAGGGCTGTTCAAGGTCAGAAAATCTGCCACAGAGTGAGAGAGCAAAGAGGCTCAGTCTGTGCATCTCCTCGAAGAGGAGGTTAAAAGGTAACTTGGTTGTGGTCTCCAAGTACCTCTGCAGGAAGTCTTCGGTAATGGATGGCATAACAAGCTGCTTAAGCTAGACATAAGGCATGCATTTTAACAAGGGGTGAAATTAATCTGGGAATACTTTATTAAAGAATGTGTGGAAGGTCTTAAAATCAAGGATACAAATAATGTTTGGTTTCCAGCTGCTGTTACCGGGGGTAGGGTAATAACCGCAGGGTGAAGTTCCCGGATCAGTGCAGTTCAAGAGCCCCATCAGACACCCGGTCCCGGTCCCGGCAGCACAGACCCGTGCTGGGAGGCCAGTGCCTCCTTTGGAGGCGAGAGCAGGTACAGGCAGTTGTCATTGGAAATGGCTTATCTGTGGAGTTGTTCCTTGTTCTAAGCCGGTCCTGCTCCTCCAGCGTGGACAGGAGCCGCTGAGCCCACCGAGCAAAGGTGCCTGGAGACCCCTCGTTCACTGGGTGCTGGCTCTGCAAGGTGACGCAAGTGCTGGCGTGACAAGTGACCCCAACTGCCTGTCCTGGAGTGCCCTGACAAAGAGCCAGTCTTGGGGAGCTATTTATTCCTGTTTTCGAAGAGTAAGCACAGAGGCAAAAGTGCCTGCATAAAAAGAACGGGATGAGGACGTTATCTCTAAGGGATTAACAAGCGCTGGTGACTCAGAAGTAAGATGACTCAAAGGCAGTATCTGAGGGATAAAGTCAACCAGCACGGGCCCCATCATCAGCCAATTTCACAAGCTCAGCACTGTCTCCTGAGTGATTAGTGCAACGGCGCAGGGCGCTTGCAGAGGAGACTCGCTCCGTTCTGGCACTCGGTCTCCTGGAAGTTGGCGTCTGTGCCTTGCGATACTGCCGTGCAGCGCCAGCGAGGCCTGGTCGGTGCCGGGAGAGGAGAGCTCCAGAGGATACGGAGAAGGGGCCTTTGATCCCCTAATTAACTTTGATTTAAAATGTATTATGAAGCAAAGAATTAGGAGGAAAGCGAGGGTTGCTTTGATGTGCGGCGGTGGACGGGATGGCTAGGACACTGCGGGAGGGCAGAGATTAGCGGAGGCAGG
Source organism: Casuarius casuarius (assembly GCA_003342895.1). Taxonomy (NCBI): domain Eukaryota; kingdom Metazoa; phylum Chordata; class Aves; order Casuariiformes; family Casuariidae; genus Casuarius; species Casuarius casuarius. The sequence continues at coordinate 652,133 of PTFA01000211.1, forward strand.
AAAGGTCTGAGGCAAGGACCTGGGAGCAGAAAGGGCTCACAAGGAACCAGCCGGGAGAGGCGCTTTGATGCTCCCGCTTGGGACTTTCTTGGATTCTCTGTCCGGGCAATGGGCAACGCTGCCGGCAGTGGCTGCCTCTGGCTCCCGGCTGCGCGGAGCAGCCCGGGAGGAGAGCGGCGAGCTGGCAAGCTCCAGGTCGGCTCTGGCACAGTCAGGTCTGCGACGGCACTGTCATGCTGGCGCAAAGCAGATGGATGCCTGGTACTGGCAGGATTTCAAAGTTGTTTCTGCTGTGATCTGGAGGCAAAGGCCCCCCGCGCAGGGCTGCGCTGCACACGACCTGTCACTGACTTCACTGCTAAATGCAACTCCGCGTGTCAACTGCAGGATGTTTCCTGCCCTCCCCGACGGAAATAACCAAGCGCCTCTTCCCGTCAACGGGCACCACCACGTCCGTGAGCAGCGACTGCCGCGGCGGCGGCGCGGACAAACCCCGGCTGATCCCAGGCGCGGCGGCAGCGCCCTTCACCGCGGCGCCGGGGCGGATCCCGGCCGAGCCCGGTGCTGAAATGACCCCCAGCGGCGAGCGGCGCCCGCTGCGCCCGCTCCGCGCCGCCCCCGGATCTCGTCCTTGTTCGTAGATCTCCAGATGTGGCTCCACTCGGTGCCAGCTGTCCCCTTCTGGGACCCTATGGAAACAGTCCTCCTGGTTTGTCCCAGTGCCATGGTGACTCTGGAGCCTACTGATGGTGCTGTGAGCTTTGCTGGGGAGCGTTCAGCGTGCACACCGGTCTGTGCAAGCAGCGTGAGCCTGTTCTGGCTAGCGCTGCGCTACTTCCCCTTGGCCAGCCGGGCTCCGGGCAGGTGGGCATGGCTGGAGGCAGGGAGGCCTGTTCTCCTCCAGGACCTGGCTGGTGCTTTCTCAGCTCTGCTTTGGTCAGCTGTGAAAATCCTTCTCCCAGGCCAGATGTGAAGCCAGTCCAAACGAGGGGGAGAAGGGAAGAGCAGTCGGGTGTCCACAGTGCGGGCACAGATGTCACAGACCTGGCACTGCTGGGCCGTGTGGCTGAAGGCAGGGCTCCCATCCTTCCCCGGTGCCTCCGCTCTGTCCCTAGCTGGGTGCGGAGATGGCACAGTAGGTGCAGGATGGAGGCAAGATGCCCCTCTCACGAGCACAGGCCCTCCCTGAGGGGCCGACAGATACTGTGCACTATCTCAAGACTTCTGTTGGAGCGCCCGAGACCGCAGGGCAGCCCTCCCGTCCAGGACGTGGCACTGGCTCCACTTGTCACGTCCTTCCTCCGTAATGCCCTCTGGTCACCGGGCGCCATCCAGAAACTCGTCCGAGGGACAGCGGTGGGCAGCCCCTGCCGTGCCAGTTGGTCTGATTGTGCGTAGCGTTGATCCGTGTGTTACAGACCTCTCTCCTCCCCTCCCCGTGCCACTCGCTGCCTCTGATCCTGCCCTCCGAAGAGCAGGAGCTGGCTGCACCGTGCTCAGCGCAGCGGGACCGGTCCAGCCCGCAGCCTCGGAGCGCTCCCGGGATACGGCGTGGTCTGAAGCCCGGGGCAGGAGGGCTGGGTCGGGGAGCTGGGGAGCACCTTGCTGGGAGTGAATTTGCAAGGCAACGCGCATGGGAATGAGGCTGGAAGAAAAACCCTTGGCTACTGCCCTTCCCCGGCTTCGCAGGAGCCTCGAGCGTTAGATGGCAATAGAGGATTTGGAGTCGTCCCTGTAGCCGCAGAGCAAAACGCGGCGGCGCTCGCCAGCCCATGCTGGGGACATAGGTAAAACCCGAAAGTGAAAGCCAAAGCCCAGTCCGTGCGGGATCTGGACGGGATTGCCCGCTCTTGAAGGTGTCTGGAGTGGGGCAGACTCGGAGCGAAGGTCATCCCGCTGCCGGGCCACAGCCCCGCGGGCGCCCGCTGGCAGCCAGCCGCCCCAGGAGCCCTCCTGCGCCGCTGCCGTGCCCGAGACGGGTCCAGCTCTCACAGGGTGGTATCGGAGAGTTAGTGCTGTCTTTCCATCACTGAGCAGAGTAATTAGTGACCTGAGATTCGTTAAGCCACAAGGTCGCCCTCGGCGCTCTCCAGGCTGCGAGCGGTGATGGAGCAGGAGGCGCAGAGCAGCGTCGGAGCCCGCACGGCAGCCGTTCGGCATCCTCCGAGAGCCCGCGGGGTCCCGGGGAAGAGGAGATGCCCCAGGCAGCGGTGCAAGCCGTCCTCGTGCTCACGATTCGGCATGTGAGGAGCCAGCGGGAGGCTGAATTCCTGCTGGGCTCCCTGTCGGCCTCAGAAGAAACGTTGGTGCTGCTTGTTTTCTTCCACGAGTAATTCTGTCTAGACTGGGGCCTCTGCTGGCTGCTTAGAGCTGAAGGTCAGATAGCAAAGGGGCCTGTGCTCTAAAGGCAGACCCGGATGTGGGCCCATCTCATGGCATCATGTTGGGATATGAGCAAAGAATAACTCTGCAGAGGAGATCTCACTTTAAACGTGGATTTGCAACCCATGGAGAGCTGCTGCCGGGAGGGAGAGCTCCGGTGCAGCACGCGCAGGAGCAGCACCGCCCGTCTCGCGTGGTCCCGGGCACGAGCAGTGATGGTCAGAGGATGGGCTCGCTACGGGGAAATGTATGGATATTGTTCTTGCCCTACAGTTCAGCTAGGATAATCCTTGGGAATGATTTTATGCAGATCTTGTCTGCTAGGAGTTACAGCAGTATCACTATAGTAGTATACTTTACATGGCTGTTATGGCATACTGGATAAACAAGGTCTGATTTTTCTTTTATTATTTTTTTTAACAAAAAGTGGTGTTCATGTGGGGAGGAATCACTTGTCCTGCCATACCTCTCCTGGTACATTTCTGACGTAGGCCAGCCCTGCTGAGGAAGGAGCTTTGATCTTCTTTCTGATTAACTGATAGGGTTAATTTTCTTGTATTTAGTATAAAGGGTCATAAATGCAGCAATCCATGTAAATTCATAATGAAGGGTCCAGAGCAAAAATTGCCAACCTCTGCACCGAAGAGGTGCTTGGTTGTACTCTGTCCAGCGTGGTGACGCGCAGGGCTCGGGCGCGTTGCCGTTCCCGGGAACACGCGGCCGGGTGGTCGCAGTGCTCCTGCCGGTTCCCAGGGCTCGCCGCGGAGCGGGCAGAGCACGGAGCAGCGGGGCTGCCCCGGCCGACGCGACCGAGACGGCGTCGGGTGCATCGAGGGGTCGAGCACCCGCAGTTCCTCCCCGTTCCAGTGGGACTCAGCTCCGCCAAGAACTGGCCCGAGGAAACCGGATTGCCGTGTAAATGGGGATGGAGCACTTGGGGCTCGTCCGGGGGCAGGTGGAGCTGGAAGGGACCGGCTCCCCGGGCTCCGGGCTGCCTCCGTAATTACGGGCTGGGCTTTGCTTGTTTACTCATTTGTTTGTTTCCCACAACATAAAAACGGGTTTCTGGATTTGTTTTCTGAGTGTCGGCAGGACTTTGGCAGTTCCCCTCCTCTCCGAGTCCCTTGAGGCCGAGGGAGCTAGCAAACATCAAACTCTGAAGCAAGGCTGCAAACTGGGAAAAGACTTCAAAAAACTACTTGGGAAACAAAACAGAAGAGCTGTGCCAGTGCTTCCAGACCTGCTCTGAAAGACTTTCCCAGTTTTCCGGGGCACCCGGAGATGTTCTCCCGAAGGGGTGGCTTTGTTGTGGTCGGGTTTCCACTGCTGGTCAGTTGTTCATTGTGTTTCAATTGAATTCTAACTTTTTCTCATGAAAAATGTGCCTCCCCTCCTGGTGACGCAAGGGTGACTTGGCTGGCCGAGCGTGGCAGCTTGCTCCCGGCTTCTTGGTGTTTGGGGTTGAAGCACCTCCCTGGTGCCTGGTAGTGCTGATACGCAGAAGCGAGCTGTGAAACGTGGGTTTGCTGCGAGGCCAAGGCCGTAGGAACAGCGGTAGAAGAGGCGACGGTTCAGGGGAGGAGGCTGGGCCAGGCGATGCGGGTGCTGTGGGGCTTCGCTTCAGCTCCACCTCGCGCTTGCACTGCTGAGCAGCTCTCTGCCTCTTGACTCCGTGGCATTTAGTTGGCTTTTCTGCAAAGAGGGGTAGCATGCGCCCATCTTAGTCTGCCACAATTGCATGGTCTAACATTGCTAAATTATTAACTTAAAACATGATAAAATAATGCATTTTTCAATTTAAAAAAATGCAAACACCGTGCAGTGCTATCCTGAATGCATCCTGCCGGTGGGCTGAGCCCTGGTTCCCCCGTGGGCCATCCGTGGGGTCGGCGCAAGGCCGGACCCCCGCGGCAGCCCGGCTCTGCTGCTGTGACGGCAGCACCAGCCCCGGGCTCCCACTCCTACGAGCGGATCCTGATGCCGCGAGGGTTGTCCCATGGTGGAACAGGGCCACCGCGGTGTCTGGGTCCGTCCCCACGCACAGACCTCTGCACGCAGCACAGGAGAGCCCACGGGCATCTTCAGGCAGGGGAGGGCATCAACCAAGGTTAAAAAATACTATAGTAAGAAAATCCAAACTCTGGTTTTTGGAACAGGGCACTTGGGACAGGGAGGTGTCCCGAAGGGAGCAGGGAGCAGCCGGCGTCGAGACCCGTGCGGCTGTGCTGGGCCGCCGTCAGCAGCCAGCAGCCTTCTCCCCGCCCGCCCGGCAGCTTATTTTCCCCGGGACACAGACGTTTCCAAGCCCCTAGATGGCAATCTGCTACCAGCTGGAGACGGAGCGGGCTGCTGGCTCACGCAGCCCCTCAGCTGTGAACGCCGAGACAAAAATACGGGCTTCATCTCGGCTGGCGAGGCTGCATGGCCGTGCGGCCGTGCCCCCGGCGTCCCGTCCCTCCGGAGGCAGAGCTCTGCGCTTCCCGAGTTACAGACTTTCCTGTCTTCTCGTGCCCTTCGAGGCTTAATTAATGCTTGAGAAGCAGTTCACAGATGAAAAGCACGAATGTGCATCACTCCCTAAAACAGGTTGGTCAGGAAGATGCCTGGCCCGTAATGACGCCCTTGTGTCAAAATGCGTGTTTTGCCATGGCATTCGCCCCTTAGGACACCGGTGTCTGTCCCCCGGGCTCCCGAGCCGGGGCAGGCGCAGCGACCGCCCGCAGCAGCAGCAGCAGTGCGGCCAGTGCAGCGGGGCAGGGACGGGCGTTTGCTCCTGGCAGTGCAGCGGCACGATGAAAACCACCCCAAATTTCTGCCCTGCTGCCTGAGATGCCAGATCTTAGCAGTCATTGAGCTTTTGTTCATGCGTTACATCGTACATCTGTTGCGACAAGTGACCCCCAAACCCTGGCGTTTTTCTCATTCTGTGCCATGGTGAGAACGGCACCAAAGCTGTGGGGGGGAGAAATCCCTCATTAATCCTGGGAAATAAATGTGGCGTTGACAGAATGACCACAGCTGGTTCTGTGAAATCCAACTGCTATTCAATGTCTTAGGATCTCTAGGTCCTTCTCCTTTGCCTGTTAATTATTTCCTCTTCCTTTCACTTCATGAACTGCAGAACAGTTCTTCATGGATATTCATAATAGTTGTTAGCATTTGAAATAGTAAATAAAACTTGCCCAGGCCCCTGGGCCCACGTGTCCCAGGCAGTGCCATCCTCGGAGCCGTGCATCAGCAGCACGCCGGTGGTGCGATGCTACGCGGCGGTGATGCACCACCCCGGCGCGGTGCTCCGTAAAGGGCTGTCGCGCCGATGACAGGCGGCCCGCTGACGGCACAGCCCTGACCGTCATCAGCGGGTCGGAGGGATCCTGATCTGCAACGGATTATCCTGCAACTCCAGGGGGTTTCTCCATGAAAAGTAACCAGGCAGCTTATGGCAGGGCAGGCAGAGAGTGGTAGCTAAGAAGGCTCCCGGGAGCTTTAGCAGCAGCTTTCACCTCTGGGTAACTGGTCTGAACTCGGCCGAGCGGGTAGGGGCCAAGCCGGCAATCCACGGGGCAGCCGTGGGATACCGCGACTTTGGGGGTAAAGTGAGTTCGCGGTCTTTCTCCAGTTCCCAGGGATGGGTGCAACTGTCAAAGCCAGGCTCCTCCTCAGCTGTCCCAGCAGAAAGGCCGGTGATTTAATTAGTGATGCTGGCAGGGCAAAAACTGAGAAAATCCTGCTTCTTCGTCCCCCGAGTATTCTGCATTGTTCCGAGAATAACGGGCGGATTCAGAGCTCCCCAGCTGGGCTGTCACCCCGGAGCATTTCACGCGCTTTCACCAGGCAGCGTCCAAAGCAGCTCGTCAGGCTGGGGCTGGGGACGAGGGAACAGCGTATTTACTGAGAACAAGCGGATGTGCCCTGATCAGCTTTGGTCTGCTTCTGACACTGTTCCTTCTACTTACAGCAGCAGAGACGAGGAGGAAAAATCTGGGTTCCTTTCCCAGCTGATGCTGCTGTCTAAGGGAAGGACCCGGAGGAGCGCGCGGCCTCGGCACGCTCTCGTGAGCCGGCAGCCCCCCTTCGCGCGGCACCGGCGTCCGGGGCTCCCCTCCCGCTGCCTGCCCTCGCCAAGGCCTCCCCTCCGGGAAGCCCCGCGAGTCGTGACGCCGGGAACTCTAAGGCTGCAGCGACTCCTCCTGGAAAATCTCCGGGATTAAAAAATGCTCGGGAGGAGGCCGGGCGCCCTTTCTAACCCGGGGAGGTGCCCGAGTGGAGCGAAGAGGCGCTCGGAGCAAGGGGTCCTCCCTCCCCTTGCAGACATAATCACTGCTCCTGGTTGCACTGGCAGAACTTAACCGAGCACTAACGGTCCTTTGGCTTGTATTTGACACCCCCCCTTCTCCCTTCCAAAAGTTATTTTAAAAAATCCTGTACAAAACCCGAAAGATCCAGCTCTGTCTGCTCTCTGCTTTGCAGCTGGAAGGTGTGTTAAGCAGACGGCCGGAGATTCCCGCTGCCTCGGGAATATCCTGGCTGCACGATGCTGGCTTAGGTCTGGAGCGATCACAGCTTTAAGCTTGAGGTGAGAGGGAGAATCTATAGAATTGTACAGAAATCAAATCCCACAGGTACAACTTGGAACCGGGACCAGCAAAGAGCGGCTCTAACTGCAGCGCGAGGGAAGAGCTCCTCACGAAAGACCCCAGTGCCATATTCTAGTGCTGGCTTTGGTGTCGGAAGGGAAGAGCATCAAAACCTTTCAGAGACTTTGAAGGATCCTCATCATGCACAAGGGACCAGACTCGGAGCTGGAGGAATATGGTCAAGATCACGTCTAACGCTGTCAGTTAGGGAGGCAATGAAAGCCATGGTAGGAACCTTTTTATCATCCCTTCCTTCTCCATCAGCATGGACCGAATGTGACCGTACAGCGCAAAGCTCTGGGAAGGGCTGGATCCGTTCTTGCGTGTGCACCAGAGGCCGAAAAAGGAGGAGCGACAGGGTTATACTGCCTTTGCGTTTGACTCCGGAGCAGCTACTGCTGGAAGACTGGATCCAGTTCTGCTGCTTCACTTTGTCGAAGCGAACACAGACGAGGGTCAGAGAAAAGCCACAGGGTTGATCAAATGACTAGTTAATGGAGGAGAATAACCCCTGGAATAACTTATCTTAGGTTGTGCTTGCTGTTTTAATCAGTTAGATGTTTTTTCTCTGAAAGCTCAGTTTACCCACTGCTCTGGGTTTTAGTGCAGTAAGCAGATGATTTTAGTAAATGATGACAATTTTCTCCTTGTTTCACAGTTTGTGAATGTGTGAGTAAAAGCAGGCGGAGGTCAGGCAACCAGGGAGGTGCCACACTCGGGAAGTACACTGGTTTATGGCACTAAACATAAACAGTTTGCGGATGTAAAGATTAAGACAGGCACTTCATGAATGTGACGTGTTGCCATTCCCGAGGTGCTGAGTGCGTGCGCCCGGGGCTGGCGCGCCGCTTCGGAGACCGGCTTTCTCACTTGAGTCAGCAACGCAGAAGTGCCGGGACGTCTGCATGACATTCCTCCCGTCTGAGCAGGCGGCTTCGTCTACCACCCTTTGGGCTCCCAGTTTTGATCATGATACTCGAAATGTAATAAGTCACCGGGAGTAAGAGGTTGCTGTGATGTGGTAGGACAGATGGAGGAGTTGAGTGGAAGAGAGCAGGAGCCGGTAAGAATCTGGGTTTCTTTCTTTTCTTTTTTTTTTTTTAAGTGCATTAATTACATTGTCATTCTTAATTAAGGCTTAACCTTAGCCAATGCCCTGTTCAGAGCAGCCGTGCTGCCTCGGAAGCTGCACTGGTGACACCGTGCCGTGGACTGCGACGTCACCCGCGGAGCTCTGTGGCTATTCCAGCCAAACCGGCCCGACGGCCGCCGGCAGCTCTCCCAGCGGTGCTTTGGGCTCCCAGGTCACCGCGAACCCCAGTGCTCAAGGCAACGCAAGTTCCTCTTCTCCACGTTGAACTCACGACTGAAGTTAAAAAAAGAAGCTCTTTGTCCCAACAAAACAAACTGGGGAAGGAGATGCAAATCTGCACCTTCCCACGATGCCGTCCTGCTCCTCTGCAGGTCCTTCTCCAACGCACTTGCTAGAGCAACCCTAAAACTATCGCTCGTACTGTCTGTCCTTCCTGGTGGGGGGGTTACAGTGCAGTTGCGCTATAGGTGCTTCCCAGGCACGTGGGAGCAGCCCTGTCCGACAGCAGTCAGTCCGAGCGTGCCGTGCTTCGAGTGCTGGTTCGCACCTAAAGCAGCGCGGACAGCTGCTCTCGGGAGAAGGTGCGTGGTGCAGCTCAGCAGCAGCGGTGCAGCTCAGCAGCGGTGCAGCTCAGCAGCAGCGGTGCAGCTCAGCAGCAGCGGTGCAGCTCAGCAGCAGCAGTGCAGCTCAGCAGTGGTGCAGCTCAGCAGCAGTGGTGCAGCTCAGCAGCGGTGCAGCTCAGCAGCGGTGCAGCTCAGCAGCAGTGGTGCAGCTCAGCAGCGGTGGTGCAGCTCAGCAGCAGCGGTGCAGCTCAGCAGCAGCGGTGCAGCTCAGCAGTGGTGCAGCTCAGCAGTGGTGCAGCTCAGCAGTGGTGCAGCTCAGCAGCGGTGCAGCTCAGCAGCAGCGGTGCAGCTCAGCAGCGGTGCAGCTCAGCAGCGGTGCAGCTCAGCAGCAGCGGTGCAGCTCAGCAGCGGTGCAGCTCAGCAGCGGTGCAGCTCAGCAGTGGTGCAGCTCAGCAGCAGTGCACACAGAGCAGCTGTTCCTAAATCAATGAAAAGCGGTAAATGAGCTGGAGTTTCCTGCGCAGCTCCTGGTAGTCTGTAATGGTAAAACACTGAAACGACATCCCAAACCAAACACTTTCTCCTTAGTCCTCTTTTTTTAACTAATCTGTCTGAGATAGAATAGTGACAACGAAACCTGGATAATTTACATTTTAGGTTGTTTTGTAGAACCTAGAGGACAATCTACAGCTGAGCGCATCGGAAAGCGAAAGGGTTAAAGGCTGCAGAAGTGACCGAAAGCTGCAGAAACAGTGTTGGTGCCAACAGGTGTTGGGAGAGCCCCACGCCTGCCTGCTGCCCTGGTGTTCGCACAACTTTCAGACCCTAAAGTGGCTCCCGAAACCGCACCACCTCGGGTGCACCGGCTCTGGCGGCGCGGGCAGCCCCGGGGCCGGGCTTCAGAGACGTGGCGTTCGTTTTAGGACGTCTAACACCGGACCAAAAGGGCTGGGGCTGCACGATGCAATGTGCTGACCTGGCGCAAACTCTGCTGATTCCCATTTGTGCTGCGGTTTATGGAAGAGGTGCGTTTGCCCCGGCAGACCCAGACCTCACCCGGGCCGGCGTCGCCTGCCTGCCGGCGGCTGGCCGAAAGCCGCGGGCTGGCGTAACCAGCGCCAGGTGTGTGCCTGATGTGACAGCAATGCCACCACGTGCGTGTCATCCACAGCAGGGGCCACGCAGCACGCAGGGCGGGTGCTTGGGGGGGCTGACTTGGAAAGTATTGATCTGGATATGCCGACATCCTCTAGAAAGTGAGTTATTGAAACTAAGATAAAGACAGTCTACTCCCCCCTCTCTAATAGAAACAAATCGTTTTACCCAGGACCTGCGTGGCTGGTGGACCTTACCTGCCTTTCGGTCCCCGGGTGTAGGCAGAGCCTTTTTCCCCTTGAGTGCATGAAATCCCTGAATGTTACTTTCAGGGTTCAGATATCAGAAGTTTTCTAGCCTACTATTTTAAATGAGAAAAGATTTTTTTTTCCTCCAAGCCCATTAGTCTTCACTGTTATTTAAAAAAAATTATTTGTCCTCAGATTGATTTGTTTGCAATGGTGTCGCGTCAGCTGATATTCAGAAGGTTTCTTTTAAATATTTTTAAGTGAAAGACTCTACTTTGTAAATTTGAAACTGTTGCCTGCTAAATGGATTGGACATGCAGCCAGTACATAACTTTGAACAGCTGGGGTTTTTTAATCATGACTAATAAAAATATGACACCCACAATAATGTGACAAATATTAATTGCATAATTTAATTTTTTACAGTATATTAATGGGCAAATAACTGGTAAAGGAAAAATGAGGGTTCATACACAAATACGCATAGTATAAATTATCTCATTTTGTAAAAGACTTACATGCCTGAAAAGAATTTAAAATATGCATTATACATCTGTGAAAACAACAAATAGCTCCTTTACTAAAAAACAAAAATCTGCAAAATGAAACATTAGTAGATATTTTAAGTTGCAGTCACTGCCTCCATAATGAAAGCTATAATACGAAAATGATTTTTCTGTCCTCTTGCATGCTTTATTTTGCCTGTTCACCCACTGCATTTGATGTCCTTCTTCCTGTTCCTCGAGTTCTGTTCCCTGTTCTAATTATTTTCTTTCTCATTTCTTAATCCAGTCCAACATTACTTCTAATGATCCATTTCTTTAAGAAAAAGCGAACATATCTAGTCTATCTGAAATTTGCTTTCATTTGTTTTATCAATCACTCTATCAGCCATGTCTTTGATACCTGGATGATGGTCAGCTTCTTGTCAGTAGATTTGTAAATTCAGTCATTTATGTTTTCACGGAACATTCGGAGATGCAGAGATAAAATAATACTATTTTCCTCTGGCTCTGGTCATTTGCGTCCAGTTCATGAGTGCTAACATACTCCAGGATCTGCTCTGCGTAACTGCGTCCTCCTCCCATCTCAGATATCTTGTTACGTCTGCAGGGAAGGGACTTGCGTTGCGCAAGGGATTACTTTTCAGATCTGGCCATTAAGAGTCGCTAATTAGATTTGTTCGTGGCTTTTACCAAACTATTGCTTTGGTGTCGCCCCTTCTAAGCAGACATGGAAATCTAATAACCTACTATTTCATTTGCTCACTGACATAGAAAATAGCTGAAACATTTAGCCAGTAGCAAAAGAAATGGATAGGAATCGTTGCTCAAACCTCATGTTTGCCTCAGAGTCTGCGGGGATTCGGTGTAGATACTAGGAAAAGCCTGAATCATGAGATTTCCGAATAACGTCTCGCAGGGATTCTGAGCTGTTTTCTGCCGCTGCCACCTATCCGGCTCCCCCCTCGTAAATAGAGCAAATAAATCGTTGTTGGTTTTCCTACCGAGAACACTGGGGGATCACGAGCAGCTAAAGGCACTCGAAGCCTGCGCTGTGCCAGGCGGGGTTGTCCCCTCTCCGGCCACCCGCCAACCCGCGAGGCCGGTGCTGGCATGGCCCTGCGGTCAGCTGAGCACTAATAGCACCAGATCTACCTCGTTTCAGGCAAGCTGCCGTGCCCTGAGTGACTGGACGGTGCCGGGTGCTGCGGGAGCTGGTGACACCCTGCTCCGTTTGTTTGGCCAAACTGGGACTGGCTCGAAGCGCCTCTGAAGCCACAGCTGGAGTCACGGTGCTGGTGGCACCTGGTCTGGCAGCAGGGCCAGAGCCTGCTCCATCCTGCAGAAGCTCTGCTCTGTCCATCAGCCTGCTCCATCCTGGAGCTCTGCTCCATCTGTCAGCCTGCTCTGTCCCGGAGCATTGCTTCATCCTGCAGCTCTGCTCCGTCTGTCAGCCTGCTCTGTCCTGGAGCTCTGCTCCATCCACCAGCCCACTCCACCCTGGAGCTCTGCTCTGCCTGTCAGCCCACTGCGTCCTGGAGCTCTGCTCATCTCGCCTCTCCAAAGGGCTCAGCCGGTGGTGCCAGCCGGAGCTTCCCAGTGGGAAGCAGTCCCGGAACCCCAGGCAGCCGGAGGGAATCGGGGAATACTGTCTTCCCTGGAGCCGCGCTAGTGACGGGGCTAGAGCCGGGGCTGTCACCGCGCCTTGGAAAAAAGGCGAAGTCACCGGCGGACTGCCTGTGCCTGCCTGAGCTAACGTCCCCTCAGCCACGGGACGCAGAGCCACAGGATGGGCCTCGGCCCAGGGAGGGTGACGGGGGGACATCCAGCAGTGACAGGCCTGGGGGATGACAGGAGGGACACTGGGCAGTGACAGACCTGCAGGAGGTGGCATTAGGGACACTGGGAGGTGGCGGTCCTGGAGCTGGTGGCAGGGGGAACACCAGGTGTTGGCAGACCCGGTGGGGGGGGCAGGAGGGACACTGTGTGGTGGCAGACCTAGGAGAGTGACATCAGGGACACTGGGCAGTAGCATGCGCACAGGGGGGTGACACTGAGGACACTGGATGGTGGCAGGCCCAAGGGGTGACATTAGGGACACGGGGTGGTGAAAGGCCTGGAGCTTGTGACAGAAGGGACACCAGGCAGTGGCAGACCCTCCAGGGAGGTGACACTGGGGGCACCAGGCACTTGCAGGCCTAGAGCTTGTGACCAGAGGGACACTGAGTGGTGGCAGGCCTGGAGCTGGTGACACTGTGGACATGGGGCATGGCAGGCCCATGGGGGGGGTGACATTGGTGACACAAGATGGCAGCCAGTCCAGGGGGTGACACTGACGACATGGGGCAGCAGTAGGCCCATTGGGGGGGTGACACTGTGGACCCAGAGTAGTGGCAGGCCCATGGGGGGGTGACACTGGTGACACAAGATGGCAGCCAGTCCAGGGGGTGACACTGACGACATGGGGCAGCAGTAGGCCCATCGGGGGGAGGTGACATTGTGGACCCGGGGCGGTGGCTGGCCCGGGAAGTGACACTGTGGACCCAGAGTAGTGGAAGGCCCATTGGGGGGGACACTGGGGACATGAGACGGTGGCTGGCCCGCGAGGCGACGTTTAGTAGCCGTGGCGGCGGCCGGCCCGGGGCGGGGGGTGACGCTGTGTAGCCGGGGCGGCGGCCGGCCCGGGGGTGACTTTGGCGACACGAGATGGCGGCGGGGCGCGGCGGCCCTAGGGGGCGCCCCGCATTATGACAAAGAGGGCGGGGCCGCCGACGGCCACGTGACGGGGGCAGGCGGCCGCCTTTGTCATAATGCGCTGGGTCACGTGAGGCGTGGGGGTGGGTGTGGCGCGTCCCGGCGCCTGCGCAGTGCGGTGCCCTCGTCGGCCCGTGCTGTTCCTGGCTGGGAAACCCCTCGGCGGAGCGCGGAGGCAGGGGCCGGTGGAGCCGCCATAGCGAGAGGCCGGGCCTAGGAGCGGCTGCGTGCGGGGGAGGCAGCGGAGGCCGAGCCGGGGCCGCGGAGGCCTCTCCGCATCGTCCGTCCGCCCGGGCGGGCTGCGAGGAGCAGCCGGGTCGGCGCCGCCGCCGCCGCGGCCCAGCTCGATCGCCGAGGGCCGGAGCCGTCGCGGGGGCGGGGGCCTCGCAGCGCCGCCGCGATGGATTCGTGAGGCCGCCGCGAGCCGAGTCTGCCTGAGGCCGCGGGCCTGGCCATGGCGCAGCGCCGCGGCCTCTGAGCGCCCGCCGGGCCCGCTCGAGCGCAGCCGCCGCCCGCTTCTGCTCGCCCCCCGCCCCCGGCCGGCCCTCGCCCGCGCCGCCGCGGGCCCTTCCCCGAGCGCAGCCCGCGCCGCCGCAGGCCCCGCGCGGCGCCCACCATGTCGTGCGTCCACTACAAGTTCTCCTCCAAGCTGAACTATGACACGGTCACCTTCGACGGCCTCCACATCTCCCTGTGCGACCTCAAGCGCCAGATCATGGGCCGCGAGAAGCTGAAGGCGGCCGACTGCGACCTGCAGATCACCAACGCCCAGACCAAAGAAGGTGCGCGGGGCGGCGGGCGCGTGGCGCGGCCGGGGCCGGGGGCGGGGGGCCGCGGGGGCAGCCGGCCGCCATCGGTAGGTGTGACCCTGCTCGGGGCCTGGCGGAGCTGCTCCTTTGTCGCTGCCCCCTGACAGCTGCCCTCGCCCTGGGCCTGGGGCTCGGAGCTGGGGCGAAGGAAGAGTCGGTGGCTGGTGCGGGACGTACGTTGCTTAGAGAAGTTCTGGTTTCCTGGAATTCGTCTAGCTCTGCTAATAAAAACGATAAGGAAATGTGGGAGTCTGTCTTTTAATAAACTTGCCAGATTCCTTTGAAATCTGGAAGAGAAACTTGAAAGTGATACGAATATAACAGATGGCTGATTATTTGAAAAAAAATTATTATTTTTTTGCTGATTTAATTTTGTCCTCACCTGTCTTTTCTGTTACATTGGAAAACCGACTTTGTGGCTGTTGCAGAAGTAGTACTCTCTAGCAACATCTTGGATTACGAGTGTATCTGTAAGCTATAATCTTTGCAGACTCTTAAAAGCATCTTGCACAAGAGTGTCGTCTTTATCTAAAACTATACTTTGGAATTTCCTTTTAATGTAATTTTTTTTTCGCCAAAGACATTATTATTCAGAAGGTTCTGAGTGTCACTTTATCATTAATTTTTTACTTTTTTTTCTGGTGCTACATATTAACTATGTCAGGGCAGTACTGGAGTTTATGGTAAAGTATTTGTAAAAAAAGAAAATACATAAGTGTTCTTTGAGATATCAGAAAGTCTTCTGATTCTAATAAATGGTGCTGGATTCTCAGTGGTAAGAGTATTGTTTAATATTACTTAGTATAATATTTTAGTTTGGTGATCTGCCATCTTGATAATGTGATTTTTTGTTTGTTTGTTTTGGGGGATTCTGGGATGTGACTTATCAGAAAAAAAGACTTCTCAAAAGTGTTTTCATTTCTTAAATGACTAAAAAAATTTTTCTCTGTTTGCTCAGTGGTTCTGTGACACTCTTCAACAGTCTTTTCTTTAAAATGGGTTCTAGGTGGGTTTTTCCTTTTCCTGTTTAATACTTTAAAACTTAAGCAGTTAATATGTGTACTGCAGTAGCCACAACTTCATCCCAAACCTTCAGAGCGGTTGGACCTAAAGTTTGGTGTTTATCAGTGTATATTAGAATATGATTTAATAAAATATGTATATCAGAATATAAAGTTTTTTTGTTGTTTAGAGATATTACAGTTACATTCAGGAAAGTGTCTGTAAAGAGGCTTAATAGTATATGCTTGAGGGCCTTCTTAGGGGTGCTGTTGTATTGCCTAAAATACGTAGGTAGATAGTTACATTTCAGAAGTCCAAGAATTCTTATAGTAGTATTGAACAAAATTGGTAAAGGCTTTTGAGAAGTGCTCAGTACGGTTGGTGTTAAGGTAAATGGTACAGACCTTTAATTTGCTTTAAGGGCTTTGTTACAGAAGGTCTTTAAACTTAGTCTGCAGTTACTAATGTTCCTTCGGCTTCACAAATGCTAGCAGACTGAATGACCAGCTGGCTGATGTCACTGGCACAATAGTCTAGTCTGTCTAAAACAGCGAGAGCCTTAAAAACAGAGCGTTGAATGCTAACAAACTGTGATGGAGCCCAATTATTATTACCAGAAATAAAATCTGAAATACTTTTTGGAAACAGATCAGGTGCAGAGATACTGTAGTAGCAGGTGATGAACGGAAACCAAACATACAGAGTATGTGTAACTTTTTTAGGCTATTCCTTATTTAGACTAAGCATAATATACTTACTATCAAGCTTATAAAGTAATTATGTAGAAAGGCAACACAGAATTCTCTGAAGAAAGAGTATCTGCTTCACTAGCTTAGGTTGTTCACTGCGTTGTTGCCTAAAGGTGGAGTTAAAAAGGGATATTCAGCTCCTTTGTCCATCTTTTATTTTAATGAGCATCACTCACTTAAAGTTGACAAGATCCTCTTCCTCTAGGTAGCTTATGTCACACTTTGATATTTGTAAAATGAGTATAAAATTCTAAATGTAGTATTAGTGACATGGATGTTTATTGGAGTTTTCATAATGGTGGTTTCCATGTAAAAAATGCAAAAAGCAGTGTTTTTCAGAGCAAAGCTAGATGATACATTTGAGTATGATATTCATATAGACCAAACCGCGTGTGTATATAAACTTGAATTTCAGTTTTTATTGATCACATCAGACATTTAAACTCCCTTTAAGAACATAAAGAAAAATTAGAACAGGATATTCTGCCTAAATGGGATGTTTAAAATTCTTCTCTTGATGAGTAATTTTAAATGCTAGAAAACTAATAGTGTTTTTGAAGATAAATGAAAATAGTTTCTGTAGCACTCACCTGCAAGGAGTGTTTCATTGGGGAATTCTGGAGAAGTTTGGTTTTTAACTTTTGCAGTGGTGGGGGGCACACTTTTGGAAGAGATGAGGCCTGGATATTACAGAATAAAAGCAGTGAAATGATAAGGGAGGAGCACAGAACTCTAACTTTTTTGTTTGGGAAGGGAGGACAATGCAATAAGCAGGATGTGATATAGTCTATCTTCTTTCTGTTGTTGATTATCAAAATAATCTAATAGATAAGTTTCAGTCCCTCTTGCTTTTTATATCCAGTTTATTTAGGGAATATGTATGTCCATAACATCAGTTTAGGTTAAATGTGAGGTTCTGTGATATCACTCAGTGATCTAATGAGACAAACACGCTTCTGCTTACATGCAAAACTTTTAAAATCAAACATCCTTACCAGTGTTCAACTAATACAGTTTTCACTAGCAGGCTTTAACAGCTCTACAGTTTAACAAATTGTGCAGTTACCCTAGGTTTTGTGGCTATTTTGTGGTGTAATAGATAACCAAACAGTGACATTGGTTGAAACTGGTAATGGCTCTCGCAAACCCAAGTATTTGGGGATCCTTAAAAGGCAGTGTGGTTCACTGAAGCTGTATTCCTGTACAAATTGTTTAATGTTAGTATTTTTTTATAAGCTTGCTGTGTGCCCAGTGTGTAATTTAATGTAGAAGTTGGTTATAAAGCTTTAAATGTTACTCTCCTATTTTAATGAACTCGAATTTTTGAACAAAATCTTAACATGCAGTTGGCGGACCTTCTGTATTTCTGCATAGGTAGTCTTGTATTTGAGAGATTTGCCAAAGAAGCTGTCCAAAAGAAATTGCTCCACTTTCTCTGTATATTGTTCATATAAACTTCAATACCTAAACTGATTTGAATAAGCTGAGGCTGCACAAGTGAAACAGTTGCTACCATTTTGCATTGCTTGTCAATATATAGATTTCTGATAGGTCATTGTGGAAAATACAGAAGTACTTCCACTTTTGTCAGCACTGGCTTGCACAAGAAAGCTGGATTGTACTAAATAATATTCATGCTGCATTTTATTGCAATTGTTTTAAAGCATTAGTATGATGCAAAAGCAGAGCACAAGCATTCTGATAACACTGTTGTCAGCATATTTTTCTGAGAGTTAGTTATGGTGCCGACTTGGGAGAAATAATTTTGCGATGAAATTTTTTTAAAGGCTTTTTGTATGCTATAGAGCATGCTTGCTAGAGATGATGGAGGATTAGATGTTATATAATCCTGAAGAACTGCGATATTTGTCCAGATGGTGATGTGTCCTTTTTTCATACTTGAATGTGGACAAAAAGTGTTGTTKTTGTTTTTTTTTTTAATTTTGTCTATGCCACGGTTCTGACTGAATGTTAAATGATTTTGGAAAGAACAAGGTGAAATATCAGTGAAGATGGCCTATTTGTTCAGATTTTTCAAAATACCTAACCTTTTAAAATTCATTAACTGTTTCTTAATAGAAGTCTGGTAATAGAAGCAGTGCTAATATAAGCTAAAAGTAAATAGAAACTTAAATGTCAGTGAAAAATCAGACAAGATGGATTATTCTTTAGATGCCAGAAAGGGGCAGAGGGATGGTAGGACCCACTTTTATAAAAGGGAGGGAGAAGAGCTTTTATGCTTACTCTGCATGTTCTACCAAGGCAAAACTCCCTTCTAAAAACTTCTGTACTCAAGACTGATATATTTAAACTTGGCTTATTTTTTTTAATTCATGTTTCTTGAACACTCTTTCCTGCCCTATAACATTCTGGCTTGAAAAAATCAGAATGTGCTATTCTACTTATCTGGCAAAAAACTAAAAGGACCAAAAATGCAACTATCAAACTCTTGACTGATCATAGTGAGATGAGTAGTTATAAGGAAAAATAATATTCTTTTAAGACTGTCTCTTGAACTCAAGAATTGCTCGAGTTCAGAGTTGCAGCTTACGATTGACAGCTGTAGTAATGCCACTATGTGATGTCTCCAAAGCAAACTCGCACTAACTTTGAGTCATTTGGTCTCACAGCTAATGCTTGCCCACGTACTAGGATGTCTTTGTCAAAATGCAAATTTACCATTTAGATAAAATACTTAAGCAACTTTTAAACCGTGTCTATCACTGCCATTCTGTATTGCAGTGCTAGTTCAAGGGATTGTTGTAATAACATCCCAGCGTGCAATTGATTCTTGGACTGCCATGCAGCATTGTGTAGAGCTTTTAGAAAGGAGATGCAGTTCACAGTGTTCAGGTTAAGCCACATACCTGTTCAGTAACCATTACGTTACAGTGGAGCTCAAATGCCTTGTCTGTCTGGGAGTCAGTTGCTTCAACTCCATCACCAGTGTGTTTGGGAGCTCTGTCCCTCTTGTGGGTGTGGTGTCAGCCAAGTTAATGTTGTTTTGGAGGTGCTAAGGGTTAGCTCAGTCTGGTCCATTAGTACATTGCTTTTGCTTTCCCCCAGTCATACACAAAAGTGTTAAGCAGTGCCAGTAAGACATTAAGGCCTCAAACAGTCTGCGTAATCAGATTAATGGCGGAAAGTATGTTAGACTTTACCGACTCGTCGTTTCAAAATCGTACAGGTGCTCTTAAGTAGCACACTACTGTATAGCAGGTGAAAGTCCTGTGGACCATTTGGGTCACTGAACAAGCAAACTCAAGAAATGGCGGTATTCCACGGTTAAATTACATCATTGATATCTATTTTAGTGGAGACCGAAAATCCAGAAATGATAGTCCAGGCAGTTAATCAGAATGTTTCAAGAGAGTGCTTTAAATTCCAGCTACGTAGGTTGTTTGTTTGCCACGGAGTATATAGATGGGCATTGATTAGAACAGAAGAAAATCTTGGAGGTAACGAGGGAGCATAGTTTTAAGTGGCTAGGGAGAAAGAGTGCATTCTTAGGAATTTTCTTGTTTTCTGGTAGGGCTAGTAGTCTTGCATGTCAGTAGTCATCTTCATCTCTACCTCTGCAAGTCCTTCCGCCAGCAGCGTAGTAGCCAATTAGGAAGGCATCCAAGCCTAAGAAAGGCTTCTGCCTATAGCTTCACGTGTAGGCTTGCCTTCTGATGACTGCTGTTGCGATGAGCTTCTGTACTTTATCTGGGTGAGAGTACTTTTCTAGGCAGTGCTCAAAAGGATGCTTCTGCAATGCTGTCAGACTCAAAATGGTGGATTAAAGCAGGCCAAGTAATAAAGTAGGAACTCTTCTGTGGTCAACAGTATATTAGTATAAAATGCACACGACACGTTAAAATTGTAGCAGACTTTGAGAATTATTATAGGTGAGTTTAAAAATGGGATTTTTAAATTGCACGTTAAACGCAAAACAGTATAAACCTCAGCATAACCTGAGCTATTGATATATTTCTTGGTTTTTGTTTGCAGGAAAAACACTGCTGACACTAACGTAGCGCTCACTTAAGATTTTTAGTCAGTACGAAGCAGTAGTCAAATAGTTGTGTGTGTTTTTCTTATTGTAACCAGTGTGCCTCCATACATTCCCTGAAATTCTCCTTTCCCTTGACCCTTTCAGGGATGCTGTTTTCTTCTGAAGTTGACAGCCAGTTTTAGACTGGTATGTCTCTTCTGCTTTTGACCTTAATGTAACATCCGAATTTTCCTTTTATTTTTTTCTCTTCCCCAAGCTTTCTTTGTTAATTGAATCCTTATTTTTAATCACAGCTCACATAGACAAAACCGCAGTAGCCAATTACTGACAATCACTGACAATAAAACAGTCCCTATATCCTATAAGGGAATAGGAACCTCCTGCTTTGTCGCGCGGTTCTGTTAGGGCTCTGCTTGGGCACGTGTGAAGAGTGCCCTTGTTGAGCGTGACGTCGCTGCTCGCTTTGCAGATGTTGAGTCATGTGGTGAGGCAGGGGCTGCAGAGTGACACTGCTTTGCAGATCCTGGTAGTTGCCAAGTCCCTGCTAGGGAATATTGCTCCCCATCTTGAACAGGTTGCTGCTGGGAGATGCCAGTTAGGCTGAGATGGCATCTGTTAAATTCAAATTGAACAAACAAAAATTTCAAGGTACTTTAGAATAGCTTTTTTTTTACTTTGCATTGTTTGACTGTGCTTTTATTGAAATGTCATTACCAAAATGAATTCAAATATTTAAGGCAGAGGAAAAATGTATTAAAGCTAACTGGTATCAAGTCTCTTCATAGAAGTAACTGTCAGGTATGCACTCTCCTGTATGAGATCGCTCTTTCACAAAGTCTATAACACACCGATCAAGCTAATGGGATAATTAAACACCATATACAAAAAAGTGCCATGATAAATGCCCTATACAAATACAGCTTTTACTTCAAGCTGTTGACACTCTTCAGCTGATGGTGTTAAATGTTTACTGAAAGCACAGATTGGCATTTCAGGTGAATTTGTTTCTGTATCAGACTGTTCATAGGTGGCTGGCTGGAAGGCTGGAGCTCTCTTCGCAGTAGGCTTAATTTGCAGAATGAAAGTATTTATGTATACACATGCACATGTGCACACAGAGTTTATTCAGAAGGCAGCTGTTAATGCATTGCTTCTAATGGTCACCAAATTGTCACAAAAGACTAAAAAATGATTAATTTGTTGTTTTTGTGTGTCCTGCACCTTTTTTGCATGTTTGAATTGGCCTCTGCCAAATCACTCTTGCAGGTCTTTGGCCTGCTCTTTTCCAACCTTCAGTTTTCTTGGATACTTTGTCTTTACCTGTAATGAAAATGAAAAATAGTATCTTTCTCCTATTTGTTTTTCAGCTGGTGTCTAGACCATGTGCTGAGGTAGCCTGCTGTCATGGTGTTTATGGTTTCTTTTTGGGAGAGGTGGTGTCGATTTTGATCTTATGCCGAACTGCCAAATCCTTGGTTTGGCACAGGCGTAGCAAATTTCTATCTTGTCGTGGAGCCACTGTTGCTTATCCTAGTTCTTCGAAGTTTTAATCCATTTTTTCCTGATCTAGACCAAAAGAATATTCTGTATGACTTTAATAGGCAGGTAGAAACAGCTGCTTTCAGGATTGTGACTGATATGACCTCAGTTGTTTATCTAGCTCTTAGTACTGTTAGACCTCCCTTTTTTTTTCCTTATCAAAAAGTCCTAGTGAAAACCTTTATTGATAGCTGGCTATGTGATTGTTAGGTTTCCCTTTTGAGAAAAGCTCTGGGGGTTGGTTTCAGAATGTGACTTCTATAAAAGCTTCTTGTTTTCATGGACTTTTAAGAGCAGACCTTTCTCCAACAGTTTAAAACTACTGTGAAGTCCAGAGAAAACTTACTGCTCCCTGTTCAGTTCCCTAGGGGAAGATCAGGAAGTATTTTCAGTTTTTCTGAAGAAGCATTCTGGCACTGGAAATAAAAATAAAACTTGTTTCATTGTTAAAATGATAGTCTCTGGTATGTATGTTTTGGTTTTGGGGAGGCTTCTGTCTCTAGGAAAAATGATATAATAAAATGATATAAATGATGATAAAATGATATAATAAAATACTGAAAAATGAAGTGTAAATTATGAAATACTCTGATTTCATGTATCACTGGGCAAAACTGCACAGACAGCAGATGACGAGATGTATGTTGTCTTGGGTTTTCAGATCATCCTTCCAGTTCAGCCTGCAGAGGTACAGACTTTTAATATTTAGAACTGTAGGTAGATTATAGGGAATGCCTGAGTGTGCTTTAAAATATCTAGTCATATCCAGCTTGTGTAAATACAATATACAAGCTGTTTTCATGGAGAGATCTTTGCATTTTAAGCCTACTCAGTCTGAAGGTCTCTCAGGTAGTGGGGTTTTTTGTTGTTGTTCTGTCTTATGTAAAAGGTCAAAAGGCTTTCTTCTTTTCAAAAAAACTAACATTATGTGAGCTAAGGTAAAGTATGGATAGCTTCAGGCACACACTATTTTCTAAGGGCTTTTTAAGATCTGTTTCTGTAACTAATTCTATCTCAGTCATTCTATTCTGCAAAAAATGAATCTAAAGACTCCTCCCACCCCTGTTTTGGGTAATTCAAACAAGTCACTTAGCTTAAGAGGAGAGAGACCACTTTTGTTTGAGGCACTTCTGGCCTATTTGGGGAGGAGGGGGACAATAAGTGACTTCTGTGGTCAGAATTCCAGCAATGTCAGTCTAGTCTCCATTTAAATGTGAAGTACTATGTAGCTGAAAAATGCCGTTGTTCTTGATTTATGAACTTAAGAAATAAAAAGATGGTGGGTTCTCTTCTCCTGTGCTCTGTCTGTGTGGAAACACTAGTGGTGTAGGTGAGTTGTTCTTAGTTGTCAACTATGAAAACAATACTAGTAAGTTTTCATGCTTTAGTTAAGTACCTGTCTTGCGGGGCAAGCTAATGCGATTTATGAAAATGCTTGTTTCTTCCCTATAGAACTTTACTGTGGGTTTTCTCCAAAGATACGTTGGCTTTGTAGTCTAACAGAAGCAAAAGCAACTTAAGTTACAATAGGAAAGAACCTTTTGCATTAATAAGACTCACTTTTAATTATTTTTGAGATTATTTTGCTGTTGGAATTCAGCTTAGTTTAAAAAAAATCTTGTTGCTTGTGTTTGATTATCAAATCTAAATAAATCTTTAAGTTTACTGTTAGTTTGTGTGGGCAATAAAAACACAATGTTACATATAATTCTGTTTTTATATCCTTAAAGGGACTCTATGAAGTGCTATTTATATATTAATATACATTATTATGAATTAAGACTGATGTTTTTGCTGTGTTTTTTGTTTCTTTCAGAATACACAGATGATAATGCCCTGATTCCTAAGAATTCATCAGTAATCGTTAGAAGAATCCCTATTGGAGGAGTTAAAGCTACGAGCAAAACATATGTTATGTAAGTATCCACAAAACATAGTATTCTTTGTGAGGGTTTTAATGTTTTAACTTATTTTTTGGATTGATCTTAGTTTGCCAGAAGCATTCATATTGTATCTTTCTTTGCAGAGCTGTTACTAGTTTTTGTTGTAATGGGGTAGATATTTGTCCCAAAGTGAACTTACATTTTTAGGCTTACTGGGACATTGGGTTTAATCTCTAGCAATGGTAACTTTTAAGATGGTTCTGTTGCCTTTGTTCTTCGGGTTGATCTTGTGAGACACTAGGTGTAGATCCTCTTTCCTGTACATGGAAAAATTCCTTATTATATGTATTACTCATTTCTTTTATAGTTGACATGGATATGCAATGTAGTGTAAATTTTATTCTTATCTCAGAAAAATCTGTTTCTTAATGTGTGACTGTTTCTTGCGTTTTTGTTTCTTGCGTTTTTGTATTGAGATATGGCAGGGTATTCTTATGCCCCAAATCTGGTATTTTTGTCTAGTAAACAGTAGAGGAAAGACCAAGGGTTGACAATTGATGAGCCATGCAAACAAGTCTTGTTCCTGATTCCTATTAGTTTCTGAAAGACGATGGCTGTTTCAGGCAACACCAAAAAGAAAAACGTCCTTAAGCGTATTGCTTTTGGTGTGTGTGATGAAGGAATAGTTAATGTTTTTCCAACTTGAACTTCAGTAAGCAGTTCAGCATGCCAACAAGAGTAATTAGTTATCTTTCTAATTCTTTTTTGGCCTAAGCTGGCATCTGAGCTCCAGGTGTTCGTTCTAAATTCTTAGGATTCGTGGAAAACGGAATCAGATGTATTGATTAAAATTACAAAAATTCAAATGTAATCCTGACTACAGGATTACTGCTATCCTTCATTTATTCACATGGTCCACTTCTGTATCACTTGACACTAGCATTGTT
This sequence comes from Casuarius casuarius, assembly GCA_003342895.1. Classification (NCBI taxonomy): domain Eukaryota; kingdom Metazoa; phylum Chordata; class Aves; order Casuariiformes; family Casuariidae; genus Casuarius; species Casuarius casuarius. The sequence continues at coordinate 676,334 of PTFA01000211.1, forward strand.
TGAATGGTCATGTTTTCCATTCTTCTTAAAGAAATGTCTTAGCATCACAATTAGCAGATGTTATTAGCTTGTGGTTTTGCCATGCCTTATTTTTAATGTTGGTTCTCAATAAAAAAGTATACTGATGAGTTATGGTATGTCTCTAACAAACAATACAGCAGCATCCTGGTACCCATGAAACGTTTGTAAGCAAAGTAGCTGATTTTGTGTGGCTCTGCAAGTAAGCTTTAGGCATGTTATTGCAGTTGTGCTTTCAGGCTCTACCTAGTAATACTGGACCATGCAATATTGTGCTTCTAAACATTGCCTTGTTTGTAGGCTAACTTAAGTATATATACTTGTGCTGTCTTGTGTCAGTGCATCCTCCATCTCTGGTTGGATGGCACCCTCTCCTGGTGTTGTAATCCTGCTCTAAAATGAGAGGATAGATGCCAGCAGCATCAAAGATCAAATAAGTATTTGTATGTGGGGATGGAAAAAATGGCACTGCAGCTCTAACTATGAAAACTAAGCAGACAGATTAGCTTTCTGTTCCTTCAGCTTGTAACGCTGCAGAAACAATTGATAGAGTAGTTAACACTTGGAAACTACAAGTATATGATGTAATAGTGTAGAGGCCTTTGAAAATGCATTATTCTTCGTGTACTTTCTTCAGGGTAGAAATATTAAGAAATGATTGTGTGGTAATCTAAAGTATTTCCTTATACATCCTCATCTTCAGAAAGTACATGGCTGTAGCTGTGAGCCTGGAGGTTTCCTAACATTGGAAGGAAACATGAGCCTTTCCATGTACACACAAATTCCACAGCAGACTTTGAATTGCCTCTGCTAATGGGACACTTTGGATGACTGTATGAATTGTTTGTTAACTATGTCAATAGTTGCATGTCTGATTCATGATAAGTAGCATGCAGATATAGATCAATCAGTATGTGGAATCTCAGCAAGTTTTCAAATGTAATAAGAAATAGTTCCTAAAATATTGTAGCATTTTCAAGATTATTTTAAAGCAAATTCTGGCAATTAAGACCTTTTTTTCTGTCACAGGACTCCTAAATCGCACAAAATCCTAGAAACTGCTTTCAGGTGACATTTCTACTACTATTTTTAGTCAATGTAGCGTATATAACACATTTAATATTTTGGCACTTTCATGGCTAAATATAGTAGATATCCGAACACAGTGCTTGGGCTTCCACAAAGAAACACTGTTCTGAAGACTATGCTGCTGACATTTTTTGTTATTCCTTTGTCAGATGACCGATTTTCACCTAAGTAAAAATTCGCACTTCAAAGTGTCTAGACTATCACTGTTCTTTCTTAGAAATTAAAATATTGTATCTGATCCCTATTTATAATACTAGGAATATGCAGTCTGGCTAAAGCTAGCTTCATATTTAGATGGGTGATTACTTGAAAACACAAAGCTGTAGCAGAGACTTCATGTTTTTGATGCATAGCGGAGTCAAAATAGCTGAGGACTTTAATTTGCACTGTTGTGTTCTATATATGTAAGTTTTAAAATAATTTTTGACAAAGTAGAAATGTGGGGGGGTTTGTTTCTGAATGTACCAAGGGAGAACAGTTTATATATATTTGAATAAACGTCCACATTCACTAGATTATCAGAACATAATACTTTGACATTCAGGTTTTATAATCTGTTTTCACTACTTTATATTGGATACAAGTGCTTTCTTTTAAATTCTGATCGCCTTTATTTCTTCTTCTAGAAGTCGAACTGAACCAGTGAGTGGAACATCAAAAGCAGTATGTAAAAACACAATCTCACACTTTTTTCTACACACTGCACTTAATTATAAACAATGTAGCCTTACATTTAATTTTCCAAACATTAACTTAACATTTTCCAGCAAAACATAGTGTATGTTGTAAATACAATGTATTTGATTAAGCGTAGTAAAAACTGAGTAATGCCATCCTTTGCACAGTTCTAATGTGAATATTGGTATTTGTGCCTAGTAATGCATTGTATTTCATATTGAATATGCTAGAATATTTCCTGTATGACTTTGTGTTGTACAGATAATGTATGATCATTTTCTAGATCATGTAGGTTCAAGGTTTGCACAATCGAACATGGTACCATGTTCTACATCTGTCTGTCTATAGCTAGTAATATGTATGTTTGTATAGGTTGTTGTGTGCTTTTTGTTTCTTGCAATAAAAATGTTTGGAGTGTATATTTTTTGCCATTTTCACATTGTATCACTTTAGCTTTTGTTTTTAAATAATTTTTTTGCCAAATGGTTTTTGAAAATGTTATCAAAAACCACCGAGAAACCATTATTGTTAAACTTGGTATTGTTTCTTTCTTTTGACTTAGGGGTTCAAACAAATACCAAAAGGAACATATCCCATACATTTTCTGAGGACAGTTCTGTGCAGTTAAATGATTCCTTTCTGATGTCCTTAAATACTTGAGTATTTGTTCCTAAAACTGTAATTGAAGTGATATTGTTTGGGCCCCTCTTGAGTACGTAAATGTGTTGAAAAGATTGCCATGGATTTAAATATCATTGCAACACAAAGTGGTATTCTAAAGTTCTGCATTTGCTCTTTCCACTTTATCTGATGAAACAGCTAAGTTTAATAGTATGTGGATGAAAATATCTAAAATATGGTGTACAAATTCTAGCACAAGGTTAGAGCCTGGTGCATTTGTGGATGAAACCCCTGTCAACTCTTAACTTCTGCCTGCAGTACATTTTCTTTTCTGGGTGACTTCAGGGTTGGATGCTGCTTTAAGTTACCAAAGGTTAAGCCTTTCTTTAGTATACCACCACAGTGAGTTTACATTCCGAAAAGGGGCAGCATTTTCCTTCAGGTTTGAAAACACGTCATTCTGCTGCTAAAATATAGATAAGTAACACAAGGAAATACTTCACTGGTAATGGTGTAGATCTTGATTTGCCACTTGGGTTGAGTATTATGTGTAATGACACACTTCAAAGTAGTCCTTATTAGTATAAAAATTACTACTTGGTGTTTTTTATTTTCCATCTTTATTTTAAGTATAACTGCTTTTTCTTCACTAGAATGGTGTGAGGCATTACACTAACCCTGGATCATTGGATCTGATCACTTGATAAGCTGTTAGGATAACTTAATCTAGAGAAATTCATGAACTCTGGGTCTGTGTTCTATGAAGAATACAGCCTCTGGTTCTGATGAAATGGTATGCAATGAACCTAAAATTCAAAACTTCCTGTATGTAGGTTTAAAAACAGAGTGTAAATCTGACATCCGTAATTCTATCACTGATTGGTTCAAATTCCTTTTTGGACATAAGTGCCTCTCATTGTGAGTTCGAGTTAGTTTAACTGGCCCAGTGACCCTAGTAGTTAATGTAATGCATTTGTGTAAACCACGTTTATATAGTATTTGATCTAATTCAGATGGGTTTTTATTTCTTGAAAACGGTTATTTTTCTTTTTGTTTACTAGCATGTGTATAAGCACAAATCACATGTTCATAAATAAAGTTAACATTCTTTTAGCCTCGTGTGTTCCCTGGCATGTCTGTATTACATTTCTAAGTAGCATCTTACCATGAGCTAATATAGATTTATCAAAAAAAAAAAAAAAGGCCTAAAAAGGGGGATGGGAAGTCCTTAGCTGTTAGTTGGAAGTAATTAAAGTAAATGGAAAGCAAAACAAAAACATTGCCTTTTTGTTTGCTCTGGCTGTACCTGATTTGGGTTGTGGGTAGACATAGGAGGGGGGAAACCTCCTTGGATCTCTCCTTACCAGACCTCCATATATATGTAACTCACTATCCATGACTCTTTAAAGGTATTGCAGTCTCAGGCACTTCCATTATTGGAGACATAATTAGCTTTATTCTTAAAGCTAATTCAGATCTTGGTCTAAAGGTTTAAGAAAAAGTTACATATATACAATTTCTGTGTGTATTTCAAAGCAGAACTTGGATATTATTGTGGTAGGAACAAGTTACTGGAAAGCTGACCTATTATTACTGTTAAACAGTAAAGCATAAACAGCAAAATTAAAATGAGTTAGGATATCAGGTTCACAAAAGCTTATGACTTTAATACTTCTTCATTGTCTTGCTCTTTCATGTTAGTTGTCATTCTACACTTCTAAATCTGTGCTGTTGTCTGATTATTATTATTACAGCCAAATCAAGAAAGCAGTTCCTCTTTGTTTTAGTATTTGAGTAGCTGCAAGAATCTGTGGTTCGTATTTCTCCTTAGAGGCTGTAGAAACACAAAAGTCATGTCCCTTGCTTCAGCACTGTCAAACACAACTGCAGCCCTTCCTGGCTTAATCCTCAATTAAGCCAGGTTTTCAGGTTTTAGGTAACTTATAATTTAGATGTAGCACTGTAGCAGTGACACTAGCATTTTCTTACCTATTTCTTTCCGCTTTCCCACTTGCTCTATCTTAGTTTCCATGTAGTCTTCTGTATGAAAGAGGTAATATGTTCAATGTCAATTGTGGGTTTTTGTTTTTTTTTTCTTTTGGTCTCCCCCCAGTTCTTCTGCAGTATTATGCTAGGTGTGTGCCTGAGAGTCCTGGAGATGTTGTTTCCACTTGTGTGATTTGAGGGACTGGCAGAAAATACTTTAGAAATTAAGAAGAAAAGGTGGCTATTGGGCAAAGGCACTAAGTGGGACACTAAGTAGCTGTTTGCTGCTTTTGATAACTGTTGAGTAGCAAGGAGTGTTATCTCCTCCTTTAAGAAAGTAGGTTGTTGCCTGTTGTATTTTATTAGGCAACAGTATTATATGGCCAAGAACTAATTAATAGTTCATTAACTGTTACGTTTCAGTTATTGATCAATCCTAGACTGTTTAATGTATCATTAAATTGCTAGGCTCCAGTTGACAGCTTTTCTAATCTGTTTGCCTCTGAAATAACACAGATGGGTAGCAGTTAAGTTCTACTTGTCATGAGAACGTAGGCTTTATTTCCACATGTAAAAAGGAGTGGCATAGCGAGCAAGAGGCTTAAAGATATTTAATTGGACTTCCTTTTTAACATGGCTAGGAACTAAATGTTCAGAAATGGAGGAAACTTGGGTCTTCTGATAGCTCTCACAAGGGAAGCAAGTTCTTATTCCAGGTCTGAGTCTTTCCCTCAATGGGACTTTTTTTTTTTTTAAACTTAATTTTTTAGTTAGTAATATGGTAATGTTGTGTATGCTTTCCCAACCATGAATGATTCTCTGTGTGGAAGGAATGATTAATTCTTTTGCTGGAGTGAGGAATCATCTGCTGCAGGTAGATTCTGCCCCTGCCACCCCCGAAGTCTGAATGATTAAACTACTCTCTTGAATTCTTTCCCTACATTAGGTAATATGGGACAACAGCCTTCTCCAAGGAAGGGATTTAATTTTTTTTTTTTTTTTTTTTTTTGGCCAATTTGGTGACTTCTCAAGGAGAGGCATTTAGTATACATTGTGAGACTTTATTCCACTTTTTTGAACAATCTAAGACACAATAAACAGTGATTTGAATGTCTTTCTGATAATGGTTTGTGTAAACTTATTGCTACTTGCAACATAATATAATTCAATATCCTGGAAAAGGAAAAAGTTATAAATTACCCTTTTTACATGTGGAAAAACTTTAATTTGATATTAGTTTTCAATAAACACTGTAATCTGCAGTGTCTTTATTAACTAGCGGCTTGAAGACTTCATTCCTGCAAGCTGTTCCATTAGGTAGCTGGGGAGGGAGGAAGAGTGGTCACAATGGAGAAAAAAATTACAGGATTGCACTCTGAATCCATATTTTCTCAATCAGAAATATTCTTTTTTTTTTGTTCATTTAGCTCTGAGCTGCTATTTAAAAATTTCTCTTTGGTTTTGTAGGAAGGAAAATAATGAAGTCTCACATTTTCTGAACTAATTCTTATGGCCTACCATCTAAACTACTAGAAATTACAGATATCTCAGTTTTTATAGGCTATTCTGTCGTGTGATCGTAAACACCATTATAAACTGTTGGATTAAATTATTAATATAATTTTTTCTGGACTAAGTTATGGGTTACTTTTATGACTGATTGTGTAGATTGATATTTTTATTAGTTTTTTTATGGGGCGTGGTGAGTTTATTTTACCTTTTTAACTTATTGGGAAGAGGGGCAAAGTGCCTGTTTCAGGGCTGATACGCCTGATACGCCTGTGCTTTATTTTGACAGGCAGCTACTGTGTTCACAAAAACCATAGTCATGTGTATGGTTATACATGACCCACTGAGTGATTAACTTGCAAATTACACTGAAAATTTAAGTTTCCTACAGTGATGTTCCCTTCTCAAATTTCTTAATTTTTTTTAAATGCTTTTTAGCTGAAAATTGACAGTTTCCTTACCCCTTTGATTTTAAGCATTTGTGAGCATTTGACAAAGGTCCCTCTCTGAAATACCCTGGAGTAATAAGTTGATTTCAAATGGATTCAGTTATTTTAGTTTCTTCTCATTAATCACATAGACACTCTTAAGTTATTGGTTTTGAACTGTTTTGAAGAAATACAAATTACACTAGGCTTGAAATGCCTCTTCCAGTGAGACACAGAAGATAAAGTGCAGACTTTCAAACTACAGTAGGGGCTAACTATTGCTATGTTTTGATTGTGGAACTTGAATATGTGTTTAATTTTTTGTGAACAGATTGATGACTCTTCTGCATCTATTTCTCTGGCCCAGCTTACTAAGGTATATATATATATTCTTGTCAAATACTAAACAAAGAAAAGTGTTTGCTTCATATTTTTAAATCTTATACTGCGATCTATATCTGGCTTACTATTGTAACTTGAACAAAATTTTAATTTTAATAATTTAAATTATTTAATTTTAAAATGTGTGTATATATTGATACTATCCTGTAAAGAGTAGTTCCCAGTTTGGGAAGATAGAAGGGGAGTACCTTATCAGCCTCAACATAATGTTGCAGTATTACTCATCCTCAAGACACAAAGAAGAAGCACTTCAGAAGCTGTTTACCGTTTTTCATACGTTTCGTTAATTTTGCGTTGGAAACTAATACAATTTTTACAGAAGAATTTAATTGGCTGTAAGTTATGGACATTTCAGGGGGGTTTGCAACAGCCAAAATAGAAGCGTTTCCGTAACATGGACAATTGCATGGCTACTTTTGAATTTCTAGTTTTTATAGATCCATTTTTTTGAATGCTGCACAATTTTATAAATTCTGTAGTATATATACAGCGGACAACCTTTTATACAATCTAATTTGTTTGAACGCAGACCGTGTAAATTGTGTAAATGTACCTAATTGTTTATAGGAATATACCAATGTGTATGTGTGGCATATTAGAAGATGTGACCTTCTGAAATTGTTGTAATGCCATGTTTTGCTATGAAACTGCTTGCATTTTTTGCTCAATAATGTGTAACTCTGTCTGGGAAAGCACTAGTGACTGCACTTTTTGAAAAGGCATAGTACTAGCCACTTAAATTACTAGTCTTCAAAATTACAAAGATTAGAGAAGGCAGGGCCTAATGCAGAGTAGCTAGACTTCTCTTCTGAAAACAAAGTCTGGAGTTAATTTCCAGAAATCTTCTTCCCACTGGTAACTTCTTCCCTCACCACTGCAGAAGTCAAAAATTGTGTACATTTGGCAAAAGAGAAACTTCAGTTTGAAATGTAGCCACCTAAAGAAATTGGTCTCCATTAGTGCTGTCCCTAAACATGTCCTTGGTTTTGTAAACTCATGTCAAGTTATTTTCTAAAATGTGATAAACTGTCCAAGCGGTGTACACATTTAAACTTTTGAGAAAATTTAAGTATTTCTGAAAAATACAGGAGCATAACATATAGCAGCTCAAAACTGTTACTTGCTCTAACCTCTTCAGTGCAGACTGGCTTAGCATGGAGGCAATGTGTTAACAGTTTCCTATTTATTTTTACTATGTATTAAATGCCATATTTGAATTTTGGTCTATTCCTACTAATGTTTCGTGGTTTTGAATGTGTTTTGTAAACCGTTTGGGTTCAAACAAATTAGTCGAGTATCTGTAAATCAAGTTTTCTGTAAATGTTAATGGAAATGATTTCATAGATGTCAGTCTGGATTATGTTACTGTTGAGAAAAACTGTGTATATGAAACAACCATTTAATAAAATGTTGAAACTAGTTGGTTGCTTTTGTGAATGAATGCATACAAAAACAAAAACATGAGTGGTTGACCTGAATGGTAGGTGCTTGAAAATCCAAATAATTTGCAGTCACTCCCTTAGACCCTGCTTGTATCTGGACTAGTGTATAATAAAACATTTTAACAAATACAACAAATACTGCTTTAAAAAAATCAGATGGTTTCAATAATTTGAAGATCTAGTTCTGCATAAGGTTTATATTTACAATTTGTGTATTAAAGGGACACAGTCAACTGGAAAACCTGCAAGTTTTACTTACTAGTTACAGCACTTAATATTGAGAAGTTAGGGGGGAAAAAACATGCAGTTTGGACTGTCTACAGCATGTTGTTCTCAGTCTTCTACTGAGAAGAGTCTTTCTGTTGTCTTACGGAGAGTTTTTAAGAAACTTGATTCTTTTTAATGCTTCTTTGTCAGAAGCTGAATTTCAGCAAGTAGAAACAGCTTTCCCACTGTAAATTACGTGTCCTTTTAATCCTGCAAAATGTAAATAATGCTTCTTGTATCCATATTTCTGAATTAAATACACAGTGAATACATTTCAAATAGCCTGGAGCTTAAAATTCAGTCTAAAAATACTGGATAGTATATATTTTTTACACATAGCTTCAGTCCACTTTGTATTAAAGAAAATTGGATTGGTTACACAAGTCTTTACGTAAGGTACAAACAGAGCCTAAGGTTTTGAGTGCCCAAGAAGGTTCTTTTCGAGTAGGTTAACAGGCACATAAACATCATGTAATGGCATAAGGACTCCCCAGAACATCTTCAGGACAAATATATTTTATATAAGCAGCTGTTTTGATGCAACTTCAGCTAGAGTTGTGCTGCTCTTTACAGGATTGGATGAGTGGTGTTGTCTTTGGCTGTGTGGGCTTAAATGTGTTTCTAATGTGTGTGTCAAATAATTACCTGTTAAACAGACTGCCAATCTGGCTGAAGCCAATGCTTCCGAAGAAGATAAAATAAAAGCTATGATGTCACAGTCTGGCCATGAATATGATCCGATCAAGTAAGTGTTCATAATATCAAACCTGTTCTTTGAAGATTATGGAAAATTTGTAGAGATACTTGCTTTGAAAAGACACACATGCATACTTTTTTTTTTTTTTCTTCCCCAAACTTTTTTAGCTACATGAAGAAGCCCTTGGGTCCACCTCCACCATCATACACTTGCTTTCGTTGTGGAAAACCTGGCCATTATATAAAGAACTGCCCAACAAATGGGGTAAGATTGTGGTGAACTTCTGGTATTAGATTTTTAATTTTTTAATTTAGCAATTATTTGACAATTAGATGAACATTCGTGAACTAAGTATTGTTTGTCTTACGGCTGTACACTGTGAAGGCAGGCACATTAGTACAGTTGGAGAGATTTGTTACCACATGAGTTTCTCTCCGGGTTAACATCTTTTCCCCTTCAATAGGGATTCACTTCAAAGTATGATATTCTATTGTGAATGCTTAAGTTGGAGGGTATAGGGAGCTTTTACAAATACCCTGATCTGCCCTAGAATGTATGAAATCAGCATTTGATGTTTAAGAAGTGAAGATATTGCAAATATAGCAGAGATCCTTATTTTATCCTCTTGAGAAGTGAACTATAGAGGTTATAAAACAATGTTGCAAAGCCCTTCAAAATTCAAGGGAAGTCTGGAATTATAAATGTAAATTTCCTCTTGTTTCTAGGACATGTCATTAGATACCATGTCCATAGATCTTTCTCTGTGTACTCTCATGTTTCTTCATATATATTTTGATAGTATTTCAATTTTATTGAAAATTCTTTTGAATGTTACAGCATGATTTTTTTTATTAATGAGCATTCATATTTGCCAGTACTTCGTATAACTGAAGAGGATATCTGTCAGTCATTAAATTTCATATTTATATATAGCATAAATACTTTGCACTTGAGGTTGAAGAGTTGTGTTTGGCCATCATCTAGTGAAGATTTGCATGTTTTTGACATCTTAATTGCACATATCTCTGGCTGAGTATTTATGCCATTTAACATTGGTGACTGAACTTAAATGTCTGAGGTATGAATTTAACCTTTCGACACAGACAGTGAATGTAGCTTCCTCCAGTGCCTGATTCAGGGCATTGAGTTAAGCTCTTTTTCAGTTGTGCTTTGAGGGAGCCTGTTTGTGTCTCTCTTTTGAGTGGTGAGCTAAGGGAGATTTGACTCCTAAGTAACATGCCCAAAGTTAAGCTGTATGAATCTCTATTAAATTCAAAATACTGCCCAAGCCTTCAAAAGATCCTGGCTATATATATTTAGGAAAACAAATATTTTAATTATGGAATCCTGATTTGTGGGAAAAGGAGAGTATTGAAGGTTTTTTCTGCTTACTTGAAATAATCATTTAAATGTCATTTTGCATGTGGCTCTTTAGATGAGATATATCTGGATTTCTTTTCTTAACAGGACAAAAACTTTGAGTCTGTTCCCAGGATTAAAAAGAGCACAGGAATTCCCAGGAGTTTCATGATGGAGGTGAAAGATCCCAATACAAAGGGCGCTATGCTTACAAACACTGGAAAATATGCAATACCAACAATTGATGCGTAAGTATGGAATTATCCGATTGACCAGAAAGTGAACAAAAGAGAGCACATGTAAATGCCTGAGTGAAAATACAAAAAAGTTGACCAGCATCTGTAATGGCAGCGAAGGAGGTGTTATCATTGTGTCTTAGCCTTAAAATCAGTCATCTGGTGTTTTCAAATATTAAAATGGCGTGGTCTTACTGTTTAAACCCCCGGAAGTAAGTTAAACTTGTAGTGTGTGAAGAATCTGCAAAAGGGCTTTCAGTAATGTTTACAGTTGGAGTTGTTCTTTTCAGAAAGCTGTTTTTGCATTTCTGTCTTTCAAAGGTTTCTTGCAAAACTGAACAAACAGCTATTGGCTTGAGGTTTCCTCCCCCTTTGACTTGTATCAAATCCCATGACTTAGAGAAAAGTTTTTATGTTGCTATAAACTAAGAAAACACTAGTGTATGTTGAACAGAGGCTGTTTTAAAATGCCTGGTTCTATCTCAGCTTTAAAAGCATTTAGCAGCACTTCCTTTTCTTCTGTCAAGGATATCCTTTTGTAGAAACTGTAACATAGACTTTTTCATTTATTAAAATTCAGTTACTCAGAGATTTTTATCCTGAGTATACAGTTTAATTTTACACTCTGACACAGGGAAAATAGTCATTTCACCTAACTTTTAACTGTCAAAAAATTATTTTTCTAGTCTAAGCTAATCTCTTGTCTCTCAGTTGAGTCAGTAGAGAGGGGTGAATTCTCCAGAGAGATAGTCTCTCTCCTCCCTCTTTCAGTGTGGTGGCTATAGAGAATGAGCTTAAAGTAAATGCCTACATTTTAGAAGGCTAATGTGAAGTGAGAAGAATTCCATCTTTTCTTGATAAAATCAAAAGCTTGGAAAAGTTTTCTTTTATCCCCCTTTAACTTTTTTCTTCCCTTTCCCTCCCCCTCAGAGAAGCTTATGCTATAGGAAAGAAGGAAAAGCCTCCTTTCTTACCAGAGGAACCATCATCCTCCTCAGAAGAAGATGATCCTATTCCGGATGAGTTGTTATGTCTGATTTGCAAAGATATAATGAACGATGCAGTTGTTATTCCCTGCTGTGGAAACAGTTATTGTGACGAATGTAAGTATTTACTCCAGCGTTTGTTTATTCAGAACATCAAATCTGATCTTGTGAAAGCAGGAATAGGAGCTAATTACTTTGTTACTGGCTCTGTTTAATACTTAAGTATGCCATAATGGGAAAGGACTCCCTTGATGTAAAGAAGAAGAAAGGCAGAAAGCTTTTTTGCCTTTTTGAGAAACTATTTGAATGCTTTTTACATGGAGAAGAATGAGTATGAGAAGAGTACACAATTCTGCAGCTCATTACAGTACTAAATATTTAACACATGTATTTCGTCTCCAGCCCTTTCTCCCTCTTATTGTATAGAATATTACTATTATGTATTCAACTCTGATTTACTGTGGACTGAAACAAGAGGATAGTTAGGCATTTAATCCAAGTTCTTCTTCTTAAAGGGACAGTTGTTTAAAACCTTTAGAACCCAAACTTACTGATGCTTTTTAAAATGTATTTTATCATTAATTTTGAGGTTGGTGACTTCTTACTGTACTAGACTGTGGAAAAAACTAGTTGAGATAGCAAGAACACAGCATGTTTTACATCTTCACATGTCAAATGTGTAGTTATTTGCTCCATACTATATCCTTTTTACACTTTTAAACATTTACAGCTTTATGCTGTCAATTCAAGACCAGCTTCACCTATTGATTGTGCATGTGTTTTTATAGTTAATTATAACCTCCCAAAATCTACTAGTTTGGCAAAAAATATATTTGATTCTAATTATTCACAGGTATCAGAACAGCACTACTGGAATCTGAGGAACATACCTGCCCGACTTGTCATCAAACAGATGTTTCTCCTGATGCTTTAATTGCCAACAAGTTTCTACGCCAGGTAACATGATCTCTTTTATGTGAACTGTTTGTGAGAAAAGTCTATTTGTAAATAGCTTGTAGTCTATTTGTAAATAACTTGTCTCCTTGAGTGAGGCTAACAATAGGTAAAGTATCTGAAAAGTAAATTTAAAGAGGCTTACAGATCTTTACACGCAGACCTGGACACTTTTGGTCATGCTTTTGTTTATTAATGATTGCCTCACTTTCAGATTCAATGGTAGCACTAGGCTTGAAATCAAGCAGTTTAAACACTGATATTAGTGTTCAGTAACTCTATGAAAAGTACTTGTTTTTAATGTGATGTGTTCATATATCTGTATGTTGATTTATTTCAGAACTGATAGCGTTTAAAGGAGTACACAAGTAATCTTATTCTGTGAAGGTTTTTGTTTATATATCTGCTAAAGTTTCATATGACTCTTTCATATATGTTTTTCTGCCTCTAGGCTGTGAACAACTTCAAAAATGAAACTGGGTACACAAAGAGGCTCCGTAAGCAGATTCAGCAGCAACAGCAGCAGCAGCCGCCGCCGCCACCACCACCACCGCCACTAATGAGACAAACGATAACACGCAACCTGCAGCCTCTACTCAGGCCAACAATTTCCAGACAGCAGGATCCACTAATGATTCCATTAGCTGCTCTGTCTTCTCATTCTGCTGCTGCTTTGTCGTTGGCTCCTGGTCACTCAGCTATGGCAGCTGCTCTGCCAGTAAATCCGTCTTCTGCCGCTGTCTCTGATCTCCCTCCAGCAGTGTCCCTATCTCTCCGCTCTGAAAAGCCAGATGGACCTTTTCAGTAAGTAAATCTGTAGGTCAACACAAATAGAAAACACATCAAAATACTTAAGTTATATTCTCCTTCTTGAGCTTCTCATGTAGCTATTTATATATCATTAGTGACAGTTCCCAGTAGTTGTGGAAGTTCTGTTTTTTCTCATCTTTTATTGCTTTGAATGAGGACACTTGATAAGTTGGAAGTGTGCCTCACATAACCTTCTCAAGTGTTTCTTATTTGATTCCCTATCACTCATTCAGTACAGGCTTATCCTGTAATAGGAACTTTTTTTTCAGTAATCCTTTGACTTTTTTTCTTTTTTAATTCCTAGAGTAACCATTTAGTTACCATCCAATTGTCAAGTGTTCTTGATTCTATTAATTTCTCTTTATTACTGAAGACATTGTGTTTTCATGGAGAGTGTAAAAGTACATTCATAGGTAAAATTGACTAGATGTATTCACATTACCTTTTTCTAAAATAGCTCCGTCATCAGTATTGTAAGTCAGAATCATCCTCAGTAATATACATAGTCTAGCCATGGCCCATACAGATTTGGATGTAGTCATTATTTAAACCATTCTTTAAAAACTATCTGAATTTCAAGTATTTACAAACATAAAACTCTGTCTGCAACCCAGCGAAGTCATGTAAAAATATATTGTAAGGAACTATTTGAACTGCTGTTTAAGGTTTATAACCTTTCAGTTTTATGGACTGAATGCTAATAGCCCCTCTGTCCAGAAGACTGTCAGGCTCAGTTTTACTGTTGAATAGAAACAACCACAATTCAAAAGAACCTCTAAGGCAATCTCTAAGCTAGCTTATAAACATTTTCAAATAGAATTTCAATTCTTAAATCTTCCAAAACTGAGGTTCAGTGTGTAGGTTATACATGCTCTAAGCCTTGCATTTGCAACTACCTTAATAAAATATTTTTCTTGTGGACCTTTCTCTTTAAATGTCAGTAATCTGAACTGACTTCTTTAGTGCTTCATTTGTAATCAGCTGACTTTACATATGTAAATCTGTTATTAAGATTTTTAATGTATACTTCCGTTTACAGTAGTCAGTCTTCTCTTATCTCACGTTTTATATTTTCTGTAGCATTTTAAAACACTACATTTGACTAATAAATTTTGTTTTTGTAGTGATCCTGATACTGTTTTACCTCCTGCTGCTCTTGTGACCGCCTCTGAACTTGTTAAGTCATCATCTGTTCTGTCAATCGGCAGTTTGATGGAAGAGAAGGTAACTTTTATTTCAGCATATATAGTGATTCCCATATTTTAGTAGAGCTTATTTTCTAACTGTTCACATTTATTCACAAGGGCTATCAGGTTCCTGTACTAAGACAACCAGCATTACAAAGTCTTCTAGGCTCACAAGGACAATCAATACCCACAACTGGTAAGTATCTGCAACTTGAGAATTTCTTTTAAAAAATTATCTTCATAGAAACTGAATAGGACTTTTTTTTAACTCTTTCCCCCTCATCCCTCCAAAAGGTCAGCCAATGAGAGCCAGTACAGTACGCTCAGCAGGAAGCAGGCCAGGCTGGGAACCGTAAGTACATTCTACAGAAATTCAATATATTAGTACTCATAACCTGTTGATTAGGCAGTGACACACAGTGTAAAGAACAGCTGATTTGTAATGAAATAAGTATGCACATGTAGTTATGGAAAAAAAAAAGCAGTAATTAATTTTTAAATGCTTTAATCTGAATTAGCTCTAACAAAGGGGATCTGTGCACCCAGTAAGATTATTTGAAAGAAAGCTCCAGCATATAATTGAAAAGTTACTTTGAAAAATTAGCAATTTTCAAGGAACCCATAGATTTAAAAATTAGATATAATTAAAACATTAGGTGGAGAGCCACCCTTTTGATTGCCAGCTGAACAGGGCTGAAGAAATTGATATTCCATTAGAAATAAGCCTCCAACATTGTTTTTAACAATGTAATTAATACTGATTGAGCAAATTATTGAAAAGCCCACACTCTTATCTCGCAACAGTTTGGAATTTCTTCAATTTAGTGTTCTTGAACAGCCAAGCTGCTTTCTCTCAGTTGGAGTGAGAGTCAGTTTTACCTATTACTACAGTGTCAAGTTTGTCCATCTTTCTGGGATACATTTGTTATAGATAGATCATAAGGGTGTATTATGTTTTATAAGCTCTTAAAGATAAAGCAAAACAAAAAACAGGATCCATCCCACAGATAATCTAAAATATCAAATTCAGTAAGCAAGAAAGCAACAATTTGGGGACAAGAACAGGCCAAATGCATCATCATGAGGACAACAACATAGGAAGTCTTTATGGAAGAAGTTAAAAGAAGTTCAAGAGAAGAATAGTTAATAATTGTGCAGTACTTTGAAGATCAGAAGTGTGAAGTATTAAGTATATCAAGGAGTGGCGGAGGAGCGGTGGGCACTTGGCACATGGGAAATGGGAGTCTATTTTAAGCATAGGCAGCCTCCATCCACAGTTGCAAAGCTGAGTATGAGGAGAGAAGACTGAGGGAACTGTTGGGGGTGAGGATGTTGAAAGCCAAGTATGAGGAACAAGAAATGAGTATAGCCTCAAATGAACAGAAAGCAGGGAGAAAAACACTTAAGTTGAAAACAAGAAGTGCTTACCACCATGCTCCCGCTTCATTCACTTTCCTCTTTAAAATCAGGGCAGAGTGTAACAAACAGTGACACATGTTTTTGGGTTTCTTTAGAAGTTCAAATCGAGGACGCCCGCATAGTGAACGTACACAAAGGACTCAGGCCCCAACACTACCAGCATCAACACCAGTCTTTGTGCCTGTGCCTCCACCTCCCTTGTATCCTCCACCTCCCCATGCACTTCCTCTTCCACCGGGGGTACCACCACCACAGTTTCCTCCTCAGTTTCCACCTGGTCAGCCTCCATCTGCTGGGTACACTGTCCCCCCTCCAGGATATCCCCCAGCTCCTGCAAACATGTCATCAGCTTGGGTACCAACAGCAGTACCAACGGCTCATTCAAATACCATCCCAACGACACAAGCACCTCCTTTATCTAGGGAGGAATTTTACAGAGAACAACGGAGACTTAAAGAGGAGTAAGTATTTGGCTCAATGAAGTTGCGTTATTTTTCATTTTTGTATTTCGATAGCATATCGGACTGCAGTTACACTAAAGTGCATCTGGCATAAACAAAAATGACATAAAGCATTTTTTCCAGTATACTTTTTCATTGCAGATGGTAAACATGCAAAACTAAAGCAAGACAATGTAATTCTAAAACTTTCCCTAAAAGCTCGTAGGAATTCTAAACTGTTTTTGCTTAAATAGGATGTTCACCTTTTGCATTTGCATGCAATATACATTTTCTCATATTGGCCATGTTTTGTTTCTTGATGTCTTTTTGTAATAAAGGTCAAACTATAATTGTAATAAAGGTCAAACTTATTTTAACAGGGAAAAGAAAAAGTCCAAACTTGATGAGTTTACAAATGATTTTGCTAAGGAATTGATGGAATATAAAAAGATTCAAAAGGAGCGTAGGCGTTCGTTTTCCAGGTAACTGCTTTACATGTCCGTAATGGAGAAGCAGATTGTCTAGAAGAATCAGGAGGAGTTCCACTCCACCTCTCTATCTTTAGATGGATTGGATGATTCGAGGGATTAGCAGTGACAGGAGTTTCATATGTAGGTTACTAGCTCAAGTACAGCAGAGATTACAATTGACTGATAGCTGTAATTTGGCAGCAGCAGTTAAGGAACAGGTGTCTTTATTAGTAAAGCATCTCTATAACGACATTCTTCACCTCCTGACAATCTTGAGGAGGCTAAAAACTGGATAGGTGTTGTTGCTGGATTTTCTTCGTCTCCCTAATTCTGATTATAACCAACCAAAGCACCTCGGAGGAGATATGAGAGAAATTGTCTTCCGTTTTCTCTTTGTTTATCTGATGTAGACACATGGAGAGATTTTATCCTGGACTGCAAACTGGTGGCTTTCACTAGTGTTTTGTTGACATTGTTAAATTTTTCTTAGGAATTAAAAGATCTGACTTCTTTTTTTTTTTTTTTTTAATGAAATCTTAAATTGTTAAATTGTTGAAGGACTTGTGAGAGGAAGAACGATGCTAATGAGTATGTGCAGGATAACATGAAATGGTTCTTGTCAAGGAAAATACTCAGGGTAGTCAACATTTTATATCCAAAAATATCACTTGGGCATCAGTCTTGAATAGTTCTCCATTACTAAATGTCATTAATATCATTCTGAGAGTAAGCGTTGAATCATATTACTCCTAGAGGCTGAGTTTGAAAATTTAGATATGATTTTACTTGCATTGAGGTCGCTCTCCTTGGTTTGATCTAGAGATACGTGCAAAACTTTGCTAGGACATCTAGCTAGAAGTGTTGATCAAGTAGTACTGTGTGTAACATTGCAGTACAAAGTATTACACATCTTTCCATAAATTGCCAGATAAGCAGTAAAGTTAAATTGACTGAGCTAGCATTTTAAAACTTAGCTTTACTGTCTTCAGGCTAAATCCTGTTCTGTTGATGCTTGGTACTGCGCTGTAGCCATTAAGACTTGCTCTTTTTGCATCTTACTGCAACAAAAATGATTTGCACATCATGTAGTTGCTGACGAGTGAAAAATTTATGCATTCTTGTACCAGTAGAGGCCAGTATACACCACCTTAAATAAATCAATAGATATGGAAGTTAATATGATAGAAGCGAGTGGAATTAGACTTACTCTTCCTGTATGTTTTTACACTAACAAAGCAGCAGCTGTTCTGTCTTGTAAGCAGAAACTTTTACATGTTATCGAGTTCTTCAATTTGCAGTAGCATTATGTCAGCAGCTGAAAGAAGCTTTGACATAAGCATATGGAGAGAGGAGAAAAAAACAAATTTGAGAGGAAAAAATTGGGTTGAGCAACTGTTTTGAATTAACTTCATTTATTTTTTTTTTATTGTGTTTTTTTTAAGGTCCAAGTCTCCCTATAGTGCTTCATCTTACTCTAGAAGTTCATATACCTACTCCAAGTCAAGATCAGGCTCTTCCCGCTCCCGCTCCTACTCTCGGTCGTTTAGTCGTTCCCATTCACGTTCCTACTCACGATCACCTCCGTATCCAAGAAGAGGCAAAGGAAAAAGTCGTAACTATCGTTCTAGATCAAGGTCACATGGTTATCACCGCTCGAGGTCAAGATCACCACCATATAGACGATACCATTCACGATCAAGGTCTCCAATATTTAGAGGCCAGTCTCCCACCAAAAGGACTATACCACAAGGGGAAGGAGAAAGGGAGTATTTTAACAGATACAGAGAAGTTCCGCCATATGATATGAAAGCTTACTATGGCAGATCTGTTGATTTTAGAGATCCATTTGAAAAAGAAAGATACAGAGAATGGGAAAGGAATTATAGAGAATGGTATGAAAAGTTTTACAAGGGCTATGCTGTTGGAGCTCAACCTCGACCTCCAGTAAATAGAGAGAACTTTTCTCCGGAGAGGTTTGGTCCACCTGGAACCAGACGAGAGAATTCACCATATGCTCGGGGTCGTAGGGAGGATTATGCTGGTGGGCAAAGCCATAGAAATCGTAATATAGGTGGAAACTACCCTGAAAAACCTTCTGGAAGAGAGAGCCATGGCATCAAAGATCCTACAAAATCAAAAGAAAAGGAGGTGGAAAATCCACTGGGAGATGGCAAGGGAAATAAACATAAAAAACACCGAAAGAGAAGAAAAGGCGATGAAAATGAAGGATTTCCCAATGCTGAGTTGTTAGAAGGTGCAAGAAAACCAAGAGAACCAGTTACAGCAGAAGACATCAAAGCAGACTCTCTGTTCATGGTCCCAAATAGAGATGATGCCACCCCTGTGAGAGACGAACCTATGGAAGCAGATTCTATTGCTTTTAAACCAGTGTCTGAAAAGGAAAAAAAAGAAAAGGATAAGCCAAAAGCGAAAGTTGATAAGACAAAACGGAAAACAGAAGTAGCTGTTCCTCCTAAGAAAGATAGTATAGTAAAACCAACTAAAGCTTCCCAGGAGAAGGTAGACACTGATCGTGAAAAATCTCCTCGAACAGAACCTCCTGCGAAAAAAGCAAAGGAGGAGTTGCCAAAGACAGACAGTGTTAAAACATCCTCATCTCAAAAGGACGAGAAGACTCTTGGTACACCACGGAAGGTTCATCCAAAAGTGACAAAAGATCACCCAGAAACCAGACCAGCCAAGGAGGAAAAGGCCAAGAAGGATCATCCAAAAGAAATCAAGTCAGAGAAGCCCTCCAACAAAGATGAAAAGTCTAAAAAGACAGTTGAGAAAAGCAAGCCTTCTGATGCAAAACCTGAGAAAAGAAAAAGAAAGGCAGATGAAAAGGTTGATAAAGAACACGAAGCCACTTCCATAAAGGCCTCTAAACCAGAAACTGCTGAATCAAAAACATCACCAAAGGGGAAGACTGAGCCTGATGGTGAAAAAACAGAAAGAACTCCAGAAAAGGATAAATCTGCTTTTCTGACTGCCCCTGCAAAAAAGATTAAACTTAACCGAGAAACCGGCAAAAAGATTGTGAGTGGAGAAAATGTACCACCTGCAAAAGAACCTGCTGAGAAACCTGAGCCAAGCAGCAGCAAAGTTAAACAAGAAAAAGTGAAAGGAAAAGCGAGAAGAAAAGTAACGGCAGCTGATGGATCTAGTTCAACTCTCGTAGATTATACCAGGTATCTTACTACTTTTCCTGTTTTTTCTCACCCTCCCCTCCCCCCTCCGCCCACTATAAAAATGTAAAATCTTTATGGTGACTAATGAAAGGAACAGCTAAATCCATTCTAAATGAGTGTTTGAATAATGTGAGAGCTGTTTCATCAAACTGTAATTGGGTCAAATCTAATTTTGTGTAAGAAAATCAGTCTGTACTACATAGAATGCTGGTAAGGTTAATTCATAGGTGATGTGTTTGACCCTTGTTTCTGGGATTTTTTCTCCTCTTATTTGTTACCCTGTCAAATGAAGTTATTTGACTCTTGAGGTGAAGAGGATGGATTGGTGTCCCTTCTTTGTCTTCCCTCAAATCCAGCTTACTGCTAAAGACAAGGATAACAGGCCACACCTATACCATGCAATACATTACATTTTTAGAAATCCCAGGGTACTATAGTGATATACTTCGGTTGGTACAACACAGAATTATACCTTGCAGAAATGCCAGCTCAGTTGCCAGTATTGTTTATTGATTTTAACTTTGAGCACAGTACCATGTTGACACAGCTGCACTGTGTCCAGCCCAATACCAGCTTTTCTGGCATGTACCTTGGAGAGATCTCTACTATATTCCATTGTGTGACATGTGAAACCGAAGTGATCTTGTGTGGAGTTACTATGTATGTTTCAGTGGCTAAAGAAGCAGGACTAAGCAAATTCAAAACACGTAAGATATTGTTGGGGACATAAGATACTGTTTTGGTATTCTAAGAAGCTTTAAAAACACATTTTTCTAAAGGAGAGCTTGGACATGAGGGTAAAACAGTTTGACTGGACAAATTTCTTGTTCCACTGATGCTTGCTTCTATGGTGAAACAAGAATGTATATCTAGTCAATCTACCATTCGTAGAAATAGGACATCAAGGAATTACCAGATCAGACAGTCCCCAATCTGATAATCTTGTGTCTCTGTTAATTAAATGTGTAGTAGGAAGATACTAAATTAATTGATTGCTCATAATCTTAGCCAGTGGACTCATCCTTTCTCTTGTCTCTTCCTTTAATTGAACATGTTTTGAAAAAAATACTGAAGACTTAGAGTTTAAACAAAGGGCATTTTATAAAAATGTATCATGGGGTTAACAAAAGGCGTGCTTGTATCTTACTCCTTATTGATGTATGGGGTTTTTTTGTTTTTTGGTTTTTTTCTTAGCACTAGTTCTACTGGAGGAAGCCCTGTTAGAAAGTCTGAAGAAAAGCCAGATACAAAACGAACTGTTATTAAGACCATGGAGGAGTATAATAATGATATAACCGCCCCTGCTGAAGACGTCATTATTATGATCCAGGTCCCTCAATCAAAGTGGGATAAAGATGACTTTGAGTCCGAAGAGGAAGACATTAAATCTACCCAGGTACCCTCAAATGTAGGAAAACCTGCTAGTGTTGTAAAAAATGTAAGTGCTAAGCCCCCAAACCCCGTGAAACACAATGAAAAAGAGGCTGAGCCTTTGGAAAAAACACAAAAAACTACAAAAGAAGCAAGTTATGAAAGCTCCCAGCATGATGCAAAAGGTTCAAAAAGCTCGACGTCAAATGAAAAAGGGAAAACCAAAGACCGGGATCATTCTTTGTCAGACAAGGACACTTCTGAGAAGAGAAAGAGCAGTGTTCAGCCAGAAAAAGACCACTCGGAACGTGGGACTGAACAAGGAAATGGAAAAAATATTTCTCAATCTTCCAAAGAGAGCAGATCTTCAGAGAAACATGATACTGGGCGTGGATCCACTGCTAAAGACTTTACTCCTAACAGAGACAAAAAATCTGACCATGACAGCAACAGAGATCATTCTAGTTCCAAGCGCAGAGATGAAAAGAGTGAGTTAGCAAGGAGAAAAGACTCACCTTCTCGAAACAGAGAGTCTACATCAGGACAGAAAAGTAAACCAAGAGACGAACGAGCAGAGCCATCCAAAAAGAGCACTGGAGATTCCAAAAGGAGCAGCTACAGTCCTCCGCGTGACCGAAGGCAGTCTGATCACAAAGCTGCTCATGATTCCAAGCGTTCATTGGAAGAACACAAACCTCCAGATAAAAATTCAGGGAAAGAGAAAGAGAAACATGTATCAGAAGTAAAGAGCAATAAAGAAAAAGAGCCAGGTGGTAATAAGCCATCTTTGAGACTTGAATCACCAGATGCAAAAAATGAGAAAGAAAATGTGACTGTGCAAAATGATAAAAGCATCATCAAGCCTAAGCCTCAGGTAAGCAGCTCGTCACGGCTCTCTTCTGATTTAACTCGAGAAACTGATGAGGCTGCATTTGTACCAGACTACAATGAAAGTGACAGTGAGAGTAATGTATCTGCAAAAGATGAAGAAACTGCAGGAAAAAATTCTAAAGAACCGAAAGAAAAGCCTGTTGATAAAGTTAAAGAAGAGACAGCAGCACCTACTGTTGACCAGCCTGATGCAAGCAGAAGTCAAAGTCAAAGCAGCCCCAGTGTTAGCCGCAGTCGTAGTCAAAGCCCTTCTGAGAGCCAGACCCGAAGCCACAGCAGCAGTGCCAGCTCAGGAGAGAGTCAAGACAGCAAGAAGAAGAAAAAGAAGAAAGATAAAAAGAAGCACAAGAAACACAAAAAACACAAGAAGCATAAGAAACACACTGGAAATGAATCTGAATTGGAGAAAAGCCAAAAACACAAACACAAGAAGAAGAAATCTAAGAAGAGCAAAGATAAAGAGAAAGATGACCAAAAAGTTAAATCTGTCACTATATAGAATGACAGATAAGAAAAATTGACTTAATTCCTAAGTCATCTGTATTAAATTTTGTTAAAATGTAAACGAATTCAAGCTTTGTAAATAATGACATGAAAGACCCTGTGCTGCACTTAAAATATTGCTGCTTGATTATTTGATTTTTACATCAGAGCTTTATAAAGTGAACATTTTGTACAGAATTGTGAGTTGTGACCATGTAACATGAAAGGTTTTGCTGGGGCATCTTATTTTTAACCACCATTAATTAGTTTGGGTGGAGTTTACTGTACTGTGAAAATTTTCACATTTGAATTTTTTTTAATTGCCTGGCAGAAAAAAGCTGGTATCAGTTATAAAATATCAGCAGAATGATTTGCAGAATACATTACAGCCCTGTTATGTCACTTTTTGATTACAATAAAAAGTTTTCAGTAAACTTTATTCAATGTGATGAGATTTCCAATGGTAGGTGAACATGAGCAGAGAAAGAATAGTGACAGAAAAAAGTTACCAGTAAAAGCTTGCAGGCAGCTAAAATGTATTATACGTAATATATCAACGGGTTTAATTTTGAAGAGACTGGTAGAACTTGAAAACTTCTGAACTGATGCAATGTGGGGAGGTACAGCCAAGAAGAGCACTTTTTACATGTGCCAGGTTATGCCAAGTGGACTTGTTTTTATAATTCAAAAGGTATATTGCCTGAAAAATATAGCCACTATTAATAGCTGGTACTGACTATTTTAAAAATAATGTTATATATGAAGCTGTCACATTTCAACATTGTTCCAGTTTGTTTAGAAAGCTGTTGCCATGTGTTGGCAAACATTTACACACATTTTAAGAAAGCTGTCCTATGATCTGTATTTCCTTTCATAACAACATTGATCACAAAGATGTTTGTGGTTTTTTTGAAATAGCTTTGTTTTATAATTAGCATTTTCATACTGTGTTGCCACATGATATAGAACAATCGTTTGCATTAAATGTGGGGTTAAGTAAATGAGTTTGGCAAAAGAAGAAAGTCCATTAGAAAGGCAGACTTATGCTTTATAGTACTTTGAACAATGACAGGAAATATAGAAAATGTAAATTTAATTGCTTTGATAATTTTACAAAAGATGGTTTAAAGAAAAAAAGTGGCAGTCGTGGGTGTTGTCCAACTGTCAGAAAGCCAGCATGGTGAGAAATATTTCTCGTTGTATATTAAGGGTGTAAGATCCCAATGCTAGTTGAATTTGGTAGTAAAAGCCCTTGACTTTGGGCTATGGGATTTGCCCCAGAAGAGTTCTGTTTAGAAGTAATTTAAATTAAAGCAGCATTTCAGGGCTTCCTGTTTGTGGAGACTATTTTGTTCAAAAAGTGGCATTGTTTCTAGGAACCGTCACTTGGATATTTGGCAGTATAGAAATAGTAAAGTAGTTTTTCATCTTGCTTTTCAGTGGGGTGACTGTCATTTTAAATGTTGGGTTAAAGATTGGGCATACTGTACTTCTGATAGCTAAGAAATAACAAACTAGAATTAGTATCAGAACTCGCTTCCAGTATTTTGTACCTCTTCATGTTGAGGCATTCAGGGCAGGTTTCAGATGCTTTCTGCACAAGGTAAAGCAGGCTTTCAGAGTAAGCCACTTAAATTTTTACTTTCCAGAACAGAAAAAAGTACATGTCCATAATAGTTGCTGAGTGTGCTTACCTGAGATTTCCTATGTGTAGTCCAATAAGCCCATATCACACCAAATTAAACAGCAAATGTATTGGAATTTAAGGCAGCCTAAGATTTTCCCTTTGTATATTCTGTGTTCATGATTTTAAAGCCATTAAAAATAGAAGGTTTATTTAGCACTGTTCACTGTCAGTGAACGTACTTTGGTGTGATGAAATATAGTAAATTTAAGATTAAGTGAAATGGGATTCTTATTTGAGTTGGAGTATGTTAATATGCTTTTATTATCAAGATTCAGAATAATGAGTAAACTTGCATGGAAATCAAACTTTAGAAGTTTTTTATGGAGTAGCTCTATAAAAACAGGCAAAATGCTGTATTTTTTATATAATCTTGTGCTGAAAAAGCTGTAGTCAATGCCTTTTTTCATACTCAGTTAAACTCTCCTTTGCTTTCAGAGCTCTATAACAGTTACTGATTTTTTCACCCTATTATGAATTTAGTTGACTCTGCACATGTAGTTTCATAGGATTACTTTAGTTCTTTTCCAGGTTTTTTGAGCTGAAGACAAGTGAAATGCAGATATGTTCAGGCCTGAATATGAGTAATTTTTACTACATTCATGTTTGAAAGTTCTCTGACTGAATTTCTGAAGCATTTATGCAGTGCTTACAGTGCTGTGAAGGGATGTATCCAAGCAGTGATCTCTAGATTTGAGGAGAAATACTCCTGGGATTCATTTGGCTTCAGGTAGTGAAAAATAGTTAGGATAGTTTTAACCACAGTAAAGAAAAGCATATGTACATAGCAAAATAAGTTTTATTATCTTGTTCAGATATAAGAAACAAATGTTGACTCAATGACTAAATAACTTTTAATATATTCCTTATGATAAAATAGTATTTAATCATCTACTAAAGGTAAGTGTGGCCTCTTCAGTGAAAGTGATCCCAAATGCTTATGTCAGTGTCTTCAGGGAATCCTTAGGAATCTCTTCTCTCCCATCTTCAATTTAGGCTAAATGTGTCAGAATGTTGTTTGAACATACTGATAGATGGCAAATCTTAAGCTGAAAAAGTTCAGGAAAGAGGGCAGATGAAAAATCTAAATGACCAAGTAGAAAACTACGCCAGTGTAGAAGGTAATCAAAGACTAGTATGCTGTCATCCAGAACTTTGAAATAAAGGAAACGTGTGGAAAAGAAGACAGAGGTATAAGGCTTAGGATACATTCATGTCATCCATTGATAGAGATGAAATCAGGAAACCTAGGACACAAAAAGAATTTTAGTTAGAATCCCTAATAAATTGTTTTGCATATTAAAAGTTAAGGGAAAGAGGGGAAAGCTTATGTTCATTGTTTAATAACGGGTGAAGCAATAGTGGTGAATATGCTTTTGCTTAGTTTTCAGCAGAAAGTGTTGATCGTAACTAGTTTTACTAAAATTTGATAAGGGAGGGGTGCATGGGCTAAAGGAAAGAGGTTGTTAAATAATGTTCAGAGAAAACTTATGACTGAGTATTAAAGGTACTAGCCAAAGCACTTTTTTGTGAACTCTGAGGGGATGGAGTTAGGTCTCAAATGACTGGAGAAGAGCAAACCTTGTACCTTCCTTTAAAGGGGAGAAGACGAATTGGAATGTATTTAAATATTTGTTGTAAGATCAATCCAAATGGGGCTGAATATTTTATAGTGTATAAACACACCTAATAGGATGAAGAACAGCCATTGTCGAACTCTGAAGAACAAAAGTTGAACCTGCTAGTGGGTCCTGCCTCCTCAAAGTCTGTTTGTGAGAGCATGATACGGAAATTAGAGCTCTGCCACAGATCTGGAGAGGTTTGCGTGCTTGGGCTCTGTGCCTCACTTACATGCTCGTGTTTCATTATCTATGAATACTCCAGTACAGTTAAGGACACACAGGCTCTTTGTGTAGTGCATTTGGAACGGCTTTATGTTATGTTATGGGGAAAAAAAGGCTGTGATTGTGCCCAAGATTTATGTAATAGCCTCATAATTGTTGAACTTGCCCAGCCAATCGGAGATCCAGAGCTCGTGGCCTTGGTCTGAAGCTTTCACATATGTATTTCCTCTTAAGACAACTTTCTACACTTCCAGAAATGTAGGCAAGACTTGCAGGGCAAGGAGAGAGCACAAGTGGGACTTTGTCACTGTAGCCAAGTGGCTAGGATACTCTGGGGAAGGAGTGAATTCTGGGTTTTGGTATGTAGAAGTAATAAGCCTAAGGTATAGGATGGAAGATTTAGGTTTGACTAATAAAAACTTTCAGTAAAGATAGTAAAGGGCCGAACTAGAATTCTGTAGGAAGTTGCAGAATCTCTTGTATTCAGAACAAGCTAGGCATCTCTCAGGAGTTACTGCTAGCTAGACTTGGCACTGGAATAGAGGGGTTATGCTAGTTGAATTCTTGACAGCTTCTGCCAGTATTCTCTGATTCAAAATGACTTTTGTGTGTGTAATTGTTACGAAGAGGGTGATGAACAGTTGTTTTGTCTGCTGGGAAACGGCAAAAGTAAACAGCATATTGGTGGAGATGCCATAGGAAGCATAAGGGTTTATTTATCTCTACAGGCGATGGATTGGTTAGACAAATATGTTGGATATATCTGATCTGCCCAGAGGTAATTTGAAACAGGTAATTTGAATACTACAAGTTAAAGTATCACTGATACAAAAATGGTAATGTGCAAAATCCAAAGTTACCCCAATTAGCCACAAGAACTAAAGTGTGTATAGGAAGCCCTATTGGTGACTTCATGATATTTGTAAGGCAATTGGAATAATCGAAAGATTAGAAAGCTGCAAGAAACTGCAAGAAAAATCTCTTTCCTGTCCAGTCTACAGTTCTGTGTAAGCTATAAAGGCAAATAGAGACTGACATTGAGAATAAATTACAAAAAGGGATTTGGATCCACAAAATAAACCTTGAAATTTCCTCTGGGTAAGAGTCATTTGGCTAATCAGGGATTTGATGTACTTTGCAGTCCTGTGTTGTATGTCACCATACGACTATGTCACCATAGTTAAAGGCACTGCTGTATATTTTATAGTATCTTTTACTTTTTCTTTCACAGGAAAAGCAGCATTTACCCTTCAAGTCTTTGTAGTGATCTTCACCCTTAAAGGGGATTTGGCATGCAGCTCATCCAACTCATCTTAGATCAAGTACTGATATTTGTGGAAGGAGGAAAATAGTTATTAACTTCTCTCTGCAACCTGATGGCTGCCAAGACTGTAGTATTTGTTACTGATTTTTTTTTTAAGCTCCTGATGGAAACTAAATGCCAAACAAAGCACAGCATTTAGAAAAATGGTTGCCAAATGGTTTCTTGTATTCTTACCTAGCAGGCTGAGAGGGGTAGTTATTCAGAGGTTGGGGTTTATATTGAAGGGGGATCAACTGAGGTTTGCTTTTTGCATCATTGCCCTGGAATTGGGTCTTACAGGAAGAATTTTATTATAAAATAATCATGTTGTGAGCTTAGCCATCTGTTCAATGATATGAATCCTATATGAATACAGCAGTCTTCATGCAATTATATTTGCAGACAAGGTTAGAACATGATGGGAAGAGGCAGCTCCTTTGGTAGGACGGCCTTGGCACATGGACCTGGTGGGTTGCAGGATGTGCTCTACTGTTCCCCTAAAGGCAAGCAGGCATCAAGCGCAGGGCCCAGAGCACTGGAGACCCACAAGCTGTGCTGGTGTCTCGGCTGCTGCGCGCTGTTGTTGGCCAGGTCCCAGGTGATCCCCTCCAGTACAGGGCATGTTGCTTCGCTTCTCTTTAGAGGAGAAAGTCCTTGGGCGGGTGCAGTGCAGCTGGGAGAGGCCTAGCTGTGGTCTCCTCATCACACTTACATAGCTGGTGGAAAGTGGTTCAGTGGTTTTTGTGGTATTTGCTACTTGGGCAGGGATTTGCATGGGAAGATCCATGAGGTGAGAAGATAGTGAGCTGGTTGCCTGGAGCCCAGTGTTAGCATATGCAGAAGTTTTCACTGTGATGGGGGATCTTGGAGAATTTTCTGGTGATCATAGCAGCTGTTTATCTGTGCGAGAGCCTTATCTTCCCCAGAGATCCCCAGAAATGCCTTAGACACTTGGGCGTGCAGACTCTAGGTGCAAATCACTGCTCTAGGGAAATGCTTAGTGCCTTCTAAAGATCCAGCCATGCACTTGGCTGCCACTGGAGATCATAGCGCACGCTCGGCCCTCGTGTGTGCACCGGTGAGCAGAAATGCAGAGCTGCTGTTACTTTTCCCTCATCCTCTTTCTCCTCTGGTCACAACCTTTGACCTGTGGTGTCAGCTGAGGAAGCTAACTGCTGGTAGTGTCCCAGCTTTTGAGATCCGACCTGACTTCTGTGTTCTCTGAAACTGTCTCCCTAATAACTTTTGAACCTGTTGGCCAGCTGCAGCCAGATATGATGGGGCCAGAGGTCCCTGGAATAACTGCAGTCTTTCGGGTTCCCGTGAAATCAGTGGCTGGAAGAAGAGGAGAGGCCCTAAGGGAAGCTTGCCACTTGCAGGACATCAGCCCTTCTACAGGCAGAGAGGCAGTAAGCATTGCCCCCACCCCAAAAAAGGCGCTTGGTAATGGCCTTTCCAGGGCCTGCTGCTTTTGGTAGGAAACCAGGCCTTGTTTTTCCCACCAGGCTTGTAGGAAACAGTGGTTTGCCTGAAGCGTGGGGAAGGGCGGCTGAAGCAGCTGCAGGGGGGAGCGGGGATTGTCTAGCTCTGGTTAACAGGCCAGAAAGAGAAAGCAAAGGCAGCCCAAGGTTGAAGGAAGCAACACCTCTGAATGAGACTAATTAAAAGGAAGAGCTAATCAAGGCCTTGCGCTGTCGGGAGTCCCGCTGGGCTGGGGCGGGGGGTGCACCTCCGCGGGGGCGGGAGGCTCCCTAATTAAGCAGGGAGAGCTGGGCTCCGAGGTGGGGGCTGGAGGACGCTGTTAGCGCTGGGAGTCGCGCTCTGCCGCGTCGCTCCCACGGACCCCTTGGCCCTCCCCGGCCTGGGACGGCGGCAGGGGCCCTGCCAGGAGCCCGCGGGGCTCGTCCAGCAGAGCGGTGCCATACCTGGTGCTTCCCCAGCCTCGCCAGCACAGAGCAAGATGCTGGCTCACGTCAGCTGTGACCCAAGGCCAGGGTGATGGACACCGAGCCTGGGAAACACCCAGGCCCCGCGCCACGAGTGAGCAGCACCAGGGGCATTGGCAATGCTCGGAGCCCGGCTGCGCCCTGGGTGGGCGGATGAGTGGTTAACTCGGTCGAGAAGCAGGCGGAGAAGCTGTCGGAGAGCACAGGACTGAGCCGGCGCTCGCGAGGGGAAGCTGGGCCGCGACCTCCCTGTTCCCGCAGCCGGTGTCCGCAGTCACTATGGCCGGAGAGGGGCCTGGGGCGGCCGGGCCTTGGCGGCGGTGGGCACGTGGCAGCCTGGGCATGAGGAGCCGCCCAGGGCGAGGCAGGGCCTGCCAGGAGCTGGGGTCCGGCTCGGGAAACGCTGAGTGCCGCCACGACAGCCGATCCACGGTACGGGCGGGCTGGCGGGAGCGATGGCAGTGGCGGCCTTGCCGTGGTCCCGGTGGCCGCCCCGTGAGGGCCTTTCACCTCGTCGCGGTAAAATGGGTGACGGGCCCCAGCCCTCGGGGTGAGCTTCGCTGCCCGGCGAGGAGGCCGAGCTGTAGCTGCCCCCTTGCCGGGGCCCCCGGCCAGCCGGCACTGCCCAGGGCAGCCGCCCGTCGCGGCAGCTTGCGGTGGAGGGGAATGAGATGTGGGGAAGGCCCTGTGGCTCCCCGGCCTGTCCTGCCGCCATCTGCGCCTGTTTCGGGGCCACTTCCATCACGGTTTTACGTATTTGAGAGCAAGTTGCAGCCAGTTCTGCAATTCTTCGTTTTTAACTCTTCCCCGAAGACGCAGGACCTGGTTCCTCGCAGGGAATTAGCCCAATGGGGGGCTGGAGAAATCCTGCCCCGTGGGGGCCGCGTTTGGCCCGCGACCCCGGCGAGATGGGGCCCTCCTGGTGCTGGCGAGCGCCCGGCCCTTGTCCCCCGCCGCCGAGCGCCCCTGGATCGCGGTGCGCGGAAACCGGGAATTTCGGCAAACCGTATTGGAATTCTGATTTTGCCCATCGAGCAGGAGAAAAACAGGCAGCATCGCCTGACCTGTCCGCCCCGTCACACCTGCTGAATGCTTCACTTTCTTGCGCTCAAAAATAAAATATTCTAATGAAATTACTCTCAAATGGTCCCTAGAGACGAGGGCGGTGCGCTGGGACACGTTAGTCATTTTAAACTAAAGATAAAAATTGCCAACAGTCTTGTGTTCAGCAAATTTTAGGATCTTTTTTTTCTCCATTCATACTTTATTTTTTGTAAGTTATTTAGTCAGATCTATTTATATCCAGTAATTGTATTGTGTGAGTGATTCATATTTTTGTAGAGTTTCTTGGTGGATATAACAACAGAAATTTGTACAGCTTTGTTAGGTTCTGCTCTAATCTGCCTGATAAAATGCATATGCTCACAAAATGAGTACGTGAGATCCCTATTTTTTGTAAGTCTTTGCAAATGATTCAGTTAGGATTTTTGTTGCAAATTACATTTCAACTGGACTCTAAGCCAGTACTTTTAAATTGTTTTTATGGATCTGGACAAAGTGTTGCTGAGCGAGGGTTTAATTTTTTTTTTTTTTGGTAACACAATTTTCAGCAACTAGATTTTTTTGTTGTTTTTCTAATAATGTCAGAGAATCAAGTAAATAAAAAACAGGAACAACTCGGAGGTATTTTCATACCATCCTCCAAGGGAGAGGAATTTGATGGGTGTCAGTGTATAACTTCAGAAAGGATGCAGTCTGTACGTCCGATTACGGGTTTCACATTATTTTCTGTATTTATTTCTATTGTCCAGACCATCCTCCCCCACAGCCCTGATCAGTGTGCTCACATTAATAGTAAATGCAATCTGATAGGAAATACTTTATGAAGATAATACCACTTTCTTATCTCTCTGTTTACATTATATTTTATCTCTGGTCTTTGCAGACTAGCTGCAATTTGTTCAGTATGGTCTTACACCTGAAATGGGTTTTTATCTGTATCTGTTCCTCTCTATCTGAAAAATATATTACACGTGAGGGCAGAATAAAATAATAAGCAGTCATTGTCTCTTCTGAAATACATTTAATGTTTTAAATTTCTGCAGATGGATTTCTCTTTCTGGGGAATGCTAAACAGGGAAAGCCGTGGGCTTCTTCTTATCTGTCACTTTTAAGTTTTTGACACAGCTCAAGTTGAATACATTAATTACAGTTATTTAAAGCACTGGGAGGTTTCTGCTTTAAACATTCAAACCTCTACACTTTTTGCTGAACTAAAGCTGTTCATTACAGTTTTTTTCTACGGCTGTCTAGCTATCTATCTGCAACATGTGCCTAGAGCCTATCTACAGAGATCCAAATAAGAAGTCTGGGGTTTGTGTGTCAAGATGACATGCTGGTATTTTCTTAAAGACAGCAGGTATAGTAGTTTGCTTGGATATAATGTCTTTCATTTAGCTTCCCTAATGTGTAATCTTGGAGTCAATTTCAATTAAAAGTGAAATGTTTTGATGATTCCCATCCTTATTTTAATTCCCCTCTGTGTAGGATATGCTGTAAATTGATAAAGCGTAAAATTAGGCACTGCAAAAGCTAACACAGTCACTTCTCACTTCATTTGTCCATTTGTGCAGAAGTTTATAAAATAACATGCTTGTTTTTGTCCAGAATGTAGGTTGTTGGGCTTTTTTGCTAAATATTTGACTAAATCCCCATCAGTATCCAAGCATTTACATTCTTGCTATTCCCCAGGCATTGAACAGCTTCTCCCCTAGAATGTGTAATCACGCTGGCTGTTGGCTCCTCTCTATGACGGAAACAAAAAACCAGACAAACTACCAAACAACATAATGAAACAAACCCAACCATTTGCCCCGAATTAAATATCTGCATTGTCTTTCCACCCACTTAGATTTAGAAAAACAGACTTTAAAACCTGAATGTGTAAAGACTTTTAATCCTGCCGTTCCAGGCGCAGAAAGCCCGCTCTACAGCCCGTAGCCCTTCCGAATAACGTTAGTTATTTCTGTTCGGCCGCACCTTCAAAATACCTTTCCAGCTCTTTGCTGGCTGTGGTGACTCCGCGTGGTTCCCGATTTTGTTTGTATTTGTTTCAAATGGATTTTCCTTAAGTGCTGCTCAGTGGAATTTTTTTGTTTGTTTCAGATCAGTGCAGTATTTTTTGTAGGAGAAATATTTTTCATGTTTCCAGTCTGACTTTACATTTTCTCTTTACCCAGATGCTACACGCCAACATTTTAAATCCGCTTCAACTCTTTGCTTCCTTCCGCCATGACAAGTTTCTCCCTCCTTGGGTGCGATGCGTGCGTGGTGCGATCTGCCTCTCGGGTGCTTCCCTTGTTCTTCGCTCCAGGAGCTTCCAGGTAAAGCACGTTGTGCTCCTCTGGGTCCTGGATTTTGCATGCGTGCTCCTGCAGCTTTTTTCTTCCTGGCGTGCGTGGAAGTTGTTCAGTGCATGTGCGTGAAATGTGGGAACTGGCAGCGTGGGGACGGAGATGGGTGCGTGCGGGGGGTCGGGGGATACCGGCGTGCCAAGAGCGCAGATGCCGCCTGAGCCGCGGAGCCCGTGCCGGCAGTCCGGTCTGCAGCGGGTAGGGAAATGGCAGCTTTCCAAACCCATCGCCGCTTTATTCATAGCCTGTGCAACAACTAAATAACGTCTCGTTGGGTCGCGCCAGGCGTGTTTGGACAAGGGAGACGATGGGAGAGTTTTGGAGGAGGAGGAGGAAGAGTGCCGCTTGGCAAACGGGGTACTCGGCAAAATTCGCAGGCTTTGGGCTTCTTTTCTTAAATGGTGCAAAAAAACGCCGGGTAGGTTCTGCCCTGGCTCGGTGCAAATTTCCTCTGCGAGTCTGCTGACGTCACTGCCAGTCACGACGGGCTGGATATATTTTGCAGCGTGGAGTTGCGGAGCGTTTACTGCGGAGCCTGTGACCTGGTTTCCTTTCCTCATGCAGCAAGGAGTCCTCTCGTAAATTCTAAGTCGTAATCCAGCACAGCCTCCCGTGCCAGGGCTGCCGATGCAGACCCAGCCCGGCCTCAGGTCCGCACTCCCTTTTATTCCTCCAAACTTCCTCTCTTCGTCTTTGAATGGAAATGCCTCTGCGAAGTCGATCAATGCCTGCTCATTTGAGAGGTAAACGAGAGCTGAATAATTAGCAATGATGCATTTGGTGGCAAAATTCCTCTGCTTTAATTGATATCAACTCCACTATTGCGCATTGCATCTGGGCCAGGCTCTGCCAGCGAGCAGGGAGATGCAGCACAAAGAAACAGTGAGACAGAGAGAGGCAGGGAGCAGGTAAAAAGGGGCTTCAGACGACACTCGGGCATCTTTCTGGCACCGGCTTTTCCCCTTCCGATATCCTCTCGTGTTCTGGGGAGGTGGGGCTGGGGCAGGACTAGTCTTTTGCAGGCAGTTCGCTTTTTCCATCAACATTTTGTGTGCGTGTGTGTGCCCAGGCTTTTGTCGCCCTTTTGTGAGTGAGATGGTTGTTTGGTAGCAACGGGCGAGGGCTCCTTGCCAAGCCTGCCTAATTAAGATTAAGCATATGCAGATTTGCCTTGTTTTCAGCTAATGACAGCTGCAAACAATTATTTGTCATGCTCGCTGACTGTTGATTGGTAAAGGGAAGGCCATGCGAGGACTGTGCGTGCTCTTCCTTTGTATCGCGGCGCTCCCGGTCGAACAGGCAGGCGCGGATGTGTGTGCGAGAGGCTTCTTCCTTTCCTGGGACCGGATTTTTTGCTTAGAATTCAGCTTATGCCCTTGGCGGTTTGTGTTTTGTGCAAACAGCGATGCCATGTCAGACCTGTCCGAAAGGTGCCAGGTTAGCTGGGTTTGCCGTTAGTGATGCAGCTCTCTTTCGGTTGGGGGCTGTTGGATATGGGGTTTTTTGTTTTTAACGTTGCCGTCAGAATAGACACATCTTGGTATTTTCATGGGAAAATAAATAAAGATGTTTGAAAATGTATCTGACGTTTTTAGTTTTCAAGCCAGCAGCCTTCATCAATTTTCTGCAAGCTGAGAACCAAAGCAGAGACTAAATTAGTCAGGAGGCTTTCTTCCCGGAGTCCTGCGCCGAAAGCTTTTAGCTTCGCAACAGAGAGTGAGTGCATCTCAGGAAGCACCTTGGCATCTCTCCAAAATGCCTGGGCTTTTTAAGGACATTCTCAAAAAGAGCTTGTTTTTTTTTTATTATTATTATGCTGATGAAAGGAGAGAGCCTTTCAGACAAAAGAATGTCTGAGAAAATGAAATACTCTGTGTTGCAAATGAAAACACTCTGCATTGTTTTAAAGATGGCATGGAAATGAGGACAGATTGAAAAAAATAGTCATCACAGAGATATAATTATGTTCTGTTCGACATACATCCTGCTCTTTAATATGTGCAT
Organism: Casuarius casuarius; assembly: GCA_003342895.1. Classification (NCBI taxonomy): domain Eukaryota; kingdom Metazoa; phylum Chordata; class Aves; order Casuariiformes; family Casuariidae; genus Casuarius; species Casuarius casuarius. The sequence goes on from PTFA01000211.1 coordinate 711,462, forward strand.
CATGACTGTGTCCTTTCCTACAAATGTTCCCTCTGCCTTTGTCTGCAGCCTCAGAGCCTCCGCGGCAGAGCCGGTCTCAGCAGAGACAGGAAAGTACAAGCCTGTCTTTAGATGCATTTGAAATTTCTCCCTGGGTGTTTCAGCTGATTTCTGTAAGTCTCTCTCAGCTGTTTTCAATCCAGATGCAATTTAAAACAGAATTGAGGAAAACGGAAGTGTTCTGGGAGGAAAAATTAGAAAATGTGTCTTCTAAATAAGCACTTGGCTACAGCCCGTGCCTGTCCACATCTTGTGGATGCGGGATCAAGGAATTCCACACAACACACAGACCTGGATGTAAAGGTTTAGTGCTTATACTAATTTGGGGTTTCACAGCCCTCAGTACTTCATAAAGGCCAACAGACCTGTATTGATCGAATGTGTGTCCAACAAAGAGAGTGTCTGCTGTAAGAATATGCCCATTGCAGCTGTTTTTCTTTTCTTTTTGCACTTGCACAGTTGCAGCGCACTTCTGGTGCCCTACGCGTGACTCAGGGTGCGGCGGTGGCATCCACTGCTGTGCCAGGAAGGAGCAGCGAACACCTCTAGGCCGTTTTCCTGCTAACGTCATCTCTGGGGCTTTTGGGGATTGAGGTCAGTGTCTTAAATTTTCCCAAAGACTTTGTGAGCAGCAGCCAGCAGGTAAATGTCCACCTTCCCTTCCCTTAACTTGCCTCCAGCTGCTCTGCAGGCAAACTTGTTCCAGTTTCTGTCAACACCGAGGAAACCAGGCTACCCCGAGCCACTGAACTTCGCCAGCAGGCAGCACTGCCCCCCTCCAGCATTGCAGGCGAGGAGACGCGTTTTCAGAGTCCCTTGTCTCCGTGCTCCTGTGGTCCTGCTCTGCTGTTAGGTGGACCGTTTCCTCCAGAGAAGATGCAAGATAAGTGCAAAGCTCATAGCAGAGCTCGAGGTTGCGTGGATGAAATAAACAGCGAAGCAGTCGCTGAACAGATGTAGCCCATGGAGAAGTGTCCCAGAGATTTTCTGGGAGGACTGATTTGGGTGTTGAACAGTGCAGAACTATTTGTGAGCGGTGCTTGGGTCTCAGTGATCACTCTGTGGTTATTTAGGTCACTCTGCAACTAAAAGCAATTGCAATACAGGGCACTGGTAAGCCAAGCCTGCTGGGCAGGGTGAGGCGTTTGCCAGTCCTCTTAGAGAAGAGGAAGGGGCCGGGCAGACCCACGCGCTGATGGTCTAGGTGCGTAGCAGTACTCTACGCGTTATTTTGCAGGCGGACACGAGCCAGCTCTGCCCTTGCACGCACTCTGAACGGCGGCGTCTGCGGTTAGTGCAGAGCTGAGCCCTAATAAGCCAGCTCCGGATGCCAGAAAGGATGAATTACGCAGCGCTGCTCTGATGCCAGTGTGAATGGCTTGGAGCACGGACAGAGGGATTTCACAGCTGCCTGCAAAATATTATGTAGGCGTCTCTGCTTCAGTCCAGGGCCGCGGTGAGGGGGTGCGGAAGGGCAGGCTTTGCTATAGCTTCGGCAGAGCAGAGGGCACTGCACCACCACCACCGCTCATTCACCAGCGCTCTTACCTTACCGCTGGCCTTGATCCAGCGTTTGCCAGCTGACACTAGTGGCCACAGGCGAGGCGGCAGCAGGAGGCAGGGACACCTGGAAGGAAGAGAAGGGATGGGAGGTAAGTCCCAGGAGAGGCAGCTCTCCGTAGCAGTGAGGCTTGGCTTAACTGAGAGAGAGAAGCCAGGAGTCAGGAGAAGAGAAGGTGATGGTGACACAACCGAGAAGGGAAAGGGTTTGAGGTTAGGAGGCAGGAGCAAGGGAGCAGACTGTACCCGACTGTTGAGATGTGCAGGAAGAGAGAGAAATTTGGGGGGCGCAGCAGCCCGCTGGCACCTTTGCATCCCTCCGTGCAAGCAGAGCAAGCGGTAGGTGTGTTGCTTGCTGCATACTGCAGACCCTCTCCTGCAGAGCAGCTCCTGGTGCCTGCGGGCACCGGACCCTCTGTCTTGCACAGTCCCTCCCAGGCGCTTTGCCAGCAGGCTCTGCTGCTCGCCGGCCGGCCGGGGCGATGGCTCTGCGCGCCCACCCAGCACATATTCTCATGTGCTCCTTCCCCGGCACGGTGCCTCCAGGGTCTGCATTTGGCTTTCTTTACACTTTGGAGTCCTGAAGTGGTATTGTGAATCTGTGGTGAGAAAATTGTGCCGTTGGGGCTGAGGTTAAACGATTGTTGTCTGCTTTGCGAATTGTCCCTGGAGTCCCGCTTGCTCTAAGAGTGACGAGGAGCCAAGTCCTCGCGTAAGGCAAGGAGGGACTGCGCTTGTCCCTCTCCCACGGCGAATCTTGCAGCTATTCCCGGGGAATCCAAGGGAAAGGACTCGCCCTTCGTGCCTCGGGGTGGCCTCGCGGAGGGTCCTGAGCTGCTCTGCCGGCACCAACGCCGTCCCAGCCCCGGCACGCGGTAGCGGGTGCTCGCAGCCGGGTGCAGGGACTGGTCTCCAGCAGGTCCGGTAGCACGGGCCCCTCGGGGCAGCCCCCGCGGCAGGCAGGTCCTGGGGGCCCGTCCCTCTGCCCGCCGGGGACAGCAGCACCCCAGCCGTCCTTCTCGCCCTCCTGCTCATCAAGCGCGTGCTGGCACCTCAGCCCGCGTCCTCGGCCGGGGGTGCAAACGTGACTAATGCCGTCGTACGCGGTCCCAGGGTTCATTAACTGCTGGCCACGTCTTCTGCACGTCTCATGTCCCACCTTTGTGGACCTGTGCTGCTAGTGCTGAGAGGAGTTCATCAAATATTCAGATGCATCTGCGAATATTTTGGAGAGTTCCTGCTTTTAATTGGGTTTACTTAATTATTATTTACTTTGACTGAAGAAACTGTTGTATTTAAATAACACTGGTTTTTGCCAAAATGCTGTCACAGAGAAGCTGCTTTCTCTTTAGGAACCTTCAAACATGGGCTTCCTTCCAAACCCCTCAGCTTTATGTTACTGGAGACTGTGCACATTGCATCGTCTTTAATTCTGTTCTCCGCTTTGACTGAATTGGGAGATGAACTCTGTCCTTGCAGGGCTTTAGCAGAGATGCGAACGGGATGGAGATTCCTGGTCTGGGCAGCTAGGCAGACAGCAGAAAGGATAAAATAAAAGTTTTTTACTGCTTCCAAAATTAACCCTTAGTTTTTCTTGTTCGAGTTTAGCAGGGTTGACAGTCTCAGCTGTGAACTTCCTACAATATGGAATACCCTGGTGTGTCTTCAAAAAGTTTGTGACACGAAGGGAAAACAGATCCAAAGAATATCTACAAACATTGCAAAGATAAATGACTGAACTCAGAAGAATGGTGGGAAGAAAATTGAACCTCAAGGGATAAAAGCAGTCCATAATTATAGATAGCAACAGTAACCAGCATTGGTACTGAATTGTAAGCAGACTTATCCTTATTTCGAATCATAGTGTTGGGTTGATTTTCATTCCTCTCTTTTTCTTTTTTTCTCTGTTTTTTTAAAAATCTGTTTAGCAGCATCCAATTTCCCTTTGGAGCTGGAAATGCGAGCTCCCGATAGCTGCAGCTTTCCGCCTCCATTCGCGCTTTGCCACCTCTCTCAGTTCAGCACAACCAGGCAGGAAACGCTCCGCAGGAGCCTCAGACGTGGCTTGCAGACCCACCAGAAGAGCAATCTAGGCTCGACAAGCAGGGTTTGCGGGGTTTTCTTTTTCCCTTGCCTTATGAATGTGTCTGGACTGAGCACCCCACAGATTTTCTGGGCATAATATTATTCTTCAGGATTTGTCCATTATGCCATGTAAAAGACAACAGTATGTTCTGAGATAGATGACAAGAAATTCTGTCTCTACTGAATTGAGTGACCGAACTCGTGTTGACTTCAGAGGGGCCAGGATTACATTCAGGATCCCTCTGTTGCAACCAGGCCCTTTTTTTATGTCAACTCAAATCTAAGAAAGAGCTTGCGTGCTCCACGAGGGATGTATACATACTTCTTAGTGTAGGCCAGCTTATCTCTTGCTGTCAATACTGTGGATGATGGAGGCTTGTCCTGTCGGGATGGTTATATTGAGAGCACATCAGGATATAAACCATGATAGAAATTTGCCCCAGCATGAGCAAGGTGGGCAGCCAGTGGACGTGGCTGATTTATTTACTTGCACTTGCGCTGCTTAAAACTCTGCATCACGAGTGTTGCACCTGGTGAGGTGATTAATGAAGGTCTGTCTTAGCCATTAAGAATTTAAATGGTCTGATGCGGAGAGCCACGCGCTGACACTGGGACAAGCCTTCCTCAAGGCAGGTGGCACGTGTGCACGGCGCAGGCCAGCGCGGTGCGGCCAGCCAGCTGGGGCGGGCGCGGGGAGCAGCACGGGACGGTGCCCGCCCGTTACCCTTACCCGCAGCACCCGCAGTGGGGGCTTTTGGGTGGTCTGCCGGGTGCGAGCTCGCCAGCCGGAGCAGAGCTCCGCAGGGCATTGCCATGGCGCAGGCCTGCCTCACGCTGGGTCCTCTTAGCCTTGGAAGCTGGAGTCCCGGGACGCTGCCGGATGGGAGACGGGGCAATAAACTGCAGCTCCGGATGGCAGGAGCACGGAGCATATGGGGAGGAGGAAGCCCGCACTTCGGAAGGGGAAACACTCATGTCTCTAAATAAATCCTGTTGGTTACTAGCTGCATCTTTACTCATATTTTTCCCCACATCATCACAAAAGGTACTGCACAATGGGTCAGAATACATGAAGAGCTGCATTCCTGCTCTCAACCTTTATTTTATCTGTTTCTCCGACCAAATTTCCGCAGCTGTCTTGGCTTTGTGCTGTACCGCACCGGGTTGTGCCATTAGCTGATGTTCGATAGTCACAAATAGAAACTGGAACTCGGGATGTGGCAAGTCACTGCAGTGGGAACAGCACCATTATGTTGCATTAACGTGAATTCATCTCTGAAGTTAGGTCAGTACACGTGAGATACCTGATTATTTTATTGTCCACCGTAAGAGACTCTTGCACCTTCTGCTTTTCCTGGGGATTCTGGGTGAGATCTTAGAGTTTCAAGCTAAGGTTTCCTTCCTCCTGGAGTGTCTGGAAAGGAATATTGTTGATTTCTGGAGTGTAAACATGCAGTTGAACTGGGAGCTTTAATTTCATCTGACTCTTAGCTGTTCTTGAGATTTTACTTTATGGGAAGTTGCTGTTGCTCTGGTTGTGCCAAAAGGAAGTAGGAATCTGAATTATACAGGCGCTGAGGCAGATTCCAAACTGTTCAAAGAACTGTGAGGTCGGGTGCCGTTCAGAAAGCAGAGAGCAGGTAGGAAGATCCCGGGAATCACATGGGATTCACCCTGCCCCCCTACCTTAGATTATTGAAACAGCCTTTATTTTAAAAGCTAGGGAGAAAATTAGAGCCTGGAATGAATCCTTCCCTCCTTGTTCAGGATCGTTCTTCAGTCTGGGATATGTTAAAGCTCTGGTGTATGTTTTGATGTTGTCTAACGAGTGTCTTGTATGCCTCGCTGCTGCCTGGTGTTTTGGAAGGAAATCTGTAGCTATTAAACAGAGGATATAGGAAAAACCATCCATTTGTACATGACTATTTTCTGTTTCAAGCTGCTGAATATTCAAAGGAAATCATTTGTGACCTATATTCAGTGTAATTGCTATTATTGCAGGGTAGGTAACAGAAATGTCAGGGCAAGCACCACAAAGCTCAGTTCTCGTCTCTGCATTACATTGTTCAAAGGTAGCTGGGGGGGAAGGAGAAGCAAGAAAGGTTCAGCGGGCTTCAGTTGCCTTGCAAGTCTCTGCCTTCTTCAGAGTTCCCCCTTAGGGAACCTAGCGCTTTCCAAAATCTTAATTTAAAGAGTCTGCAATTCTAAAGAAAATACAATGCCAATATAGTGATAAGAAGTGCTAAATCGCACCCTGACACTCGCTGCGTAGAGTGCCTTTTATTCTGGGACCACCGGGTGCTTCATGGACTGACTCGGCTGAGACCTCCCTCGGTTTCTCCTCGTCAGGGCCGGGAGGAGACTTGCCCACAGCTACCCGGTGAAGCCAAGGGCTAAATCAGGGACCGACGGTTGGAGTTCTCCTAAAGGTGCTTTTCAGGCTGTGCTGTGGGTGCAGAGGAGCCTACCCCACACCCCTCACATTGCCTTTTGGGCCATTTTTCCCTCTTTGTTCAGATCGGATGGTTTTGCTCAGGAAGATGGTGGCCTGGCTTGCTTTCTGGCAGCGAGAGCTGCGGTTCCTCTCTCTCGCCTCTGCTTGCCCAGCCTCCTGGGCAGCTGCCTTCCTGCTGCAGAGTGCCTCCGTCGCTTAGGTCTGCGTTTGAGCAGGGTAACGGAGTCCTACAGTAGCAGCACTTTTCCCCTAGTTCTGCAATGTATGGTTTTTCCCCCAGAATCGTAATGAAAAGCACCCCTGTGAAAAGACTGTCACTTCCAGCATGTGTGAATGATTTTTATGCTCAGTAACACTACTTTTCTATCATTTGGTCTCCTTATTTGGTATTTCTTTAATAATTAGTGGCAGATTTTGTACTTATGTTTGCAATTATCTAAATGCCTTTGGGACATGTTCTGCCAGATAATTGAATCTCCTTGGTATGTAACTGCAAAGATATTGTTAGTGAATGTATGCTGGATCCAAAGAATGTTTTGCTGGCTTTTGGTGTCATGTTAAGATAAATTAGTCTTTTTCCTTTTAAAAAACTAATAGAAACAAAGTGTTTCGCTTTGCTTTCCTCAGCAAAAGCTTTGCTAGAAGCCTTATATCAGAGAGGGAAATATATTATCAGTAATTAACGGGATGTGCATTTTGATTATATGCAGTGGTACTTTCCTGGGCTTCAGCAAATCCTCCATGTGCCAAACACACAGGTGTAGCAACTAATCAAGGGAAAGATGCAGGCAGGACGTGGAGGAGTGAATTCTGGGGTTGCAAAGATGGAGGAGCTGGGGAAGCTCTTCAGAGCCTCCATCTAGAGCTCCATCCCCTCCATTTAGAGCTAGATTTTGCTCTAAAGCACACAACACAGTGCATTTTTCAGGCTAGTTTGAAAGTCTTCTCCTAGAGAATTTCCCTGTGAAGTTGTTCCGATACGGATTCAGTCTCAAGCTGAACCGCAGGAAAGCTCCTTAGACTCTTTTTCTCCGAGGCTGCTATTTGTGGCGTTGTGGCCTCCCTGGCCACGGGGTTGTTGGCAAACCTCTGCTCACCATTGCGCTTGCACGCGTGTGTGACCGCACTGTCAGATTGTGTTGCTCACCTGCAGACTTGCCCCTGGTTTTGCCTCTGTTGGGGATGGAGTTACGCCCCAAGGCAGGACTCTGTGGCAGGAGCCCAGGTTTGAAAGCAGCAGGCGTCCTGCAGCTCTGAGACGTGACGTTCCCGGGGCAGTGCCTGGCCGCAGCGGGCAATGCTTCATCCTCCTGGTCTCCTCCCTTTCTGATGCCCAGGAAAGAAGAACAGAGGAGTGGTGCAGCCTCTCGCTCTTCTCTGTCCCTTCTTTCCTCCACGCAGCATCATTCCACATTTCCGTGTTGAAATCCGGGCCTCATCTGGGCAGCTGGCACAGGCGTTCATCTGCGAGCGCTTGGCGCGTCTGCCCGAGCTCTCCGTGCCAGAACGGGGCCCCGCTCCCGCGGAGCGACGTGGCCTGCAGAGCTGGATGCTGCCGAGCGGGCTCTCCCCGGCCGTGCCCTCCGCCGCGTCTCCCCTGCTCCGGGACCCCACACCGGGCCAGCGCCTGTTCTGCTGCTCCCGGGGTGGCAGCCGGTGCGGAAGGAGGCCGTGCCCGTGTCACGGCTGCTGCCAACGGGAACACGAGCGCTTCCCAAGTGCGTCGCGGGAGACCGCGTGTCCGTGGCAGGTCCCTCTGCCCGCGGTGCAGAGGCAGCCGGCGGCCGGCCGGTCTTGGAGAGCGGTGCCAGGGCGCACCGACTGCTCCTGCGCCCAGCACCCTCCGTGCTGGCACCGTCCCTGTCCGCCAGCAGCTCCTGGAGCCTCTGCAGCAAGTGAATGTTCCCCCTCTTTTCCCATGTGTGCTCATAACATTTTGCTTTTTCTGTCTTAGCATATAACGTCGGGATTTAAAGTGCCAAGCAAGTGAAAGGAAACCTCCCACCCCAAGTGCCATTCTTGAGAGTAAGTGTGAAACTATTTGGCTTCTAAACACTTCTTATTTAGGTAGATTCAGTGAAATTCCTGTCGTCAGCTTCATCGTTTCTTTTAGGGCCTAGATAGGCAGAAAATACAGAGGCTTGGCTGAATGTCATATTTTGGCCACAGCCTGAGAAGTGATCTAAATCTGTCTTAAGTTTGAGCTGCTCGGGGCAGATGTGACTGCCAGCAGCACGAAGCACCTTGCATAAGTCTGTAAATGCTGAGAGTTGTATAGCAAATATTTTCTAACTCTGCCAGGTTTGGAGCAGGTGAAAGCTGTACTGTGGCTGGGCAGTGAAATACCGAGCTGGGGCCTGGGGATGTTTGTCTCACTGCTGTTGCTGCTTTGCCACCTCTCAGCTCTGAGGAGGAGGTTTGCATTAAGCATTAAGCATAGTGGCTTCAGCCAGTGGTCTTCAGACCCTGGGGAAAGGGTGCCTGCGGGCCATTCCTAAAGCTCTGCAAAAGATATATAGGTGCAGCAAGCCTGCTGTCCTCAGGCTCATTCCTTTCAACTGCAGAACATTTATAAGAGGCTACAAGCCAAGAAAGGTTAAAAGACCCAGCCCAGAGGTCCGTGTGGGTGCAGGTGTCGTTGCGTGCAAAGGCTGAGGAAGGCTGAGCATGAGGGTGACAGCACTGGAGTGTGTCGGTTGCTTCACGTCCTTGAGACGGACTTGCTGTGAAACCCTTGCGCTGCCCGCTTTGCTGCCCAGAAAGCCAACAGGGCAGGGAAGGCCACGGGCACTGCAATGGGCACCTTCCACCTTCCCTGCAGGCAGCTGGTGCTTGGGGCTCCAAAAACCAGAGGGGCTCCAAAAACCAGAGGGGCTCAAAGCTGTGGCCAGAACTTGCTCGTGCACACTTTGTCATTCACGGGGTCTAGAAGAAGGCCCTGCTCAGGCCGTGACACACCAAGGGTTTTGCAAGGGGAGCAACTTGATCTTCTGGCAGGGGAATTTGCTCCTTTCCTGCAGCTATATCCTAGCTGTCCCTGGAACCGATTCCTGCTCTGCCTGCACCGGCAGCACCGGTGGGAAGGGAGGAATATCTGTTCGCCCCTGCCTCTCCCGCACGGCCCTCCCTGGCAGCGCTCGGCACCCTCCGGCCGCGCTGCCTCCTCCATCAGCTGGGAGCAGGCGGGTGCGGAGAGCGTCCGAGCCCTCCCCAGGCAGCTCTCAGGTGAGGCCAGGAACCCCCTCGCTCACAGTCAAATAAGATTGTGTTGTGTTTCGACGTAGGTAATGGAAGAATTGTCAAATCATGCCCAGGACAATGTAAACGGGGATCTCAGGAGGGAAGAAAAACAGGTAAGAGATGCAGATCTACAGTTCTGCCTCCACCAAAAAACTCAGGTTGAAGAAGAAAACCAGGCCCAGGACAGAGGAAAGACTGTCATTAAGGGACAGGGGAGATGAACGAAACAGTTCTCTGTGACCTAAACCATTGTATTTACTGAACCTCTCGATTATAGCTGTGCCTGTTAAGAAAAATGCAGCAGAAAGAATTAGAGGAATGAGAAGAACACAATTCCCTTTATTCATTTAACCTTTGCTTTATATGAAATTCTCCAATTCCAGCTCATTTTCACTGCAAAGAATAAAAAGGCCCTTTTCATAAAACCTGGCCAGGGTGGAGATGGCCCTGCACTCTTCCTTGATTCTTTCTCACATTAGAGATAAAGACCCAGCTTCCTAGTGACACCGAGTCTGTTCATGGCACGGAAGAAGGGACTTGTCACACTCCCCTTGTCCTGAGAAGGTCCCTGCTGTACTTGCAGGAGGCTCTGGAGCTGCTTTGTGTGGACCTGGCAATAGGCAAAGATCATCCCGCCCCTGTACAGCTCCCACCACCCCTACAGTGAGGCTTAACACTACTTACCTGTAAAAGAGCAGGTTATTTTGAGTCAGTCAACACACTTAGCCCCTGTCTTTCACATACTTTGTTATTTTCCTCATAATAGTTGTTGTTGTTATTCGACTGGCAAACCAGCTTCGCGTTTGGGGTCCGAAAGTGCCGGCAGTGTGCAGCGTGTTTGTGCTGCTCTGTTTGTCTCTTTGGGCTGTCACCTCACTTGTGTCTCATTTGTGGCTGTTGGAACAAGGGTGCAGAGAAAATACTGGAAAACATAGGTTTGGAGCTTGGCCAGAGCTGGCCTCCGTTTCTGTCAAGGTGCAGAAGTGCAGGTGCTGGTCCGCTCCATCGCGCACGCAAGATGTGAGCTCCAGTTTGACAGGTGCCTGGGCCTGGTCCTTCGAATATGCAGCCATGCTGCTGGAGCCAGCCTCCCCGCGCTGCCCGGGGGCCTCGCTTCACATGGCAAGAACGTTATCTGAGGCCTTGGCACTGCTACAGGCTTGTGCATGCAAACCGTTTTATCCAGAGCTGTTTCTCTCACACAGGTTTGTGCCTGCTGCCGGTGCAGCGTGTCCTATTTAATAAGCTCTTCCCAGGTCACGGGCGTTTGAGTCTGCGGTTGTTGCACTGGTGAGAGGCTCAGCAGCTCCAGGCGCGAGTGCTGGCTGTCACCGAAGCCGGGGTGAGCTGAGGTCTGTGCTTCAGGCCCGTCTCTGCGTGCTGCCGCTGCATCGGCTCTGGCCACGACACTGCGTGAGCACTCGGACTCCAAAGCACCGGCGCGGCTGCACGCGCCAGGAGCAAAGCCCCGGCCGCTCGCTCCCACCGGGCTCCCTCTCCCGAAGGAGCAGGGGAAAGCCGGGTGGCTGTGAACGAGAGCAGGGGTGACATCCGCCTCCGAGCCGCCTTGGGACAGTGACAGCAACAACACGAAGCTCTGACTTAGGGGACTCACGGCAGCAGTTTGTTCAGCGCGACGAGCTCACGTGGTGCCTGGGAGGAGGTCGCTCCCCTCTACGTGGTGGGCTTGCGTGGTGCTGCGGCCTGATGGCCATCTGCTGCCGCCACGCTGCTGGTCTCCACAATTGAAACAGCCCCTAAGAGGCTGGCGCGTCCTCCTCGCGAGGAAGTTGTTCTAGCCTCTGCCTTGGGAGAAGGGAGGCAGTCCACGGAGCAGAGCTTTGATTGTGTCGCTCTTGGTGAGGATGCTGGGAAGGGTCTGCCTGCCGCTCTCCGGCCCACAGGGAACGTTACTCCTACTGTGCCCCTTTTCCTGAGGCCGAGACCTGCCTAAGCCATGTAGTGCCAAATCGCTGGCTTAAACAGAAGCACTGGGGAGAGTGGCCCAAAACTGCCCCGAAAAGGAGGGGGTGAGGAGCGGCACTTCCAGGAGCTGTGCAGGGTGGGTGCGGAGGGTGGGCTTGATTTTGTGATTTGCCTTGAGGTGCTTTCATGAATCGTATCAGACCTGCTGCTTCAGGTTATATCTGGAAGAAGTCATCTGCTCCCTGCTCGGAGTGAGAACCTGATTTTGTAAACAAAAAAAGAGAAATTGATATGAATCAACCCATAAAAATGAATGAATATGCTAAAAGGACAAGCTGTCTATTTCAGCGATAACTCAGTACTGCAGACATTAAAACAGCTTGCTCTGAATAATGACACCTCTGGAGCTTGAAGTTGCTTTAGGGTTGCTATGACTATTACTTATTTTATATTACTTTTTTCCCCCCAAATATTGAATTTTCTCCTTTTTAAAATATGGCTGTAATTTGCCTCATACTGCACCGGTCTTCCTTACAGCTGTGTTTAATAACAGTGCTCTGCTGGGTTACCTGTTAAGTACAGGGAGGTATTTCCAGGATCACGCTCCACTGACTGTTGCAGACTGCTCCAGGTTGTAGGCAGGAAAGAGGCACCTGCAGCGATGCTGAACGAGTGCTCGGAGTAGCATAAGGCCCTTCAGCCACCAAGTAGGTCAGGCAGCGTATGCCCTTATGCTCTGCTGGCTGACTTCTCCTTTTTCTTTTCTGACTTTCCAATTAGTGGACTGTGTTTGCCTGGTAGATGCAAATGGTGAATGAGGGTCAGCCACGAAGAGGCTGAATACGCAACGTGTTGTGAAATAGCGTTACTTGGGGTGGTTTGGTAACATGCGCACGGTTCCTGCGCGTTTTTGTGCCCCGGCGGGCTCTGCCCGGGGTCGTGCTGGCGGAGGCCACCTTCGGCGGCTGCAGGCTCACCACGCTGGCTGCGCGAGCAGGTGCAGTCGCCGGTGCTCCTGGTTGCTCTTCTTTCTCACCAGGGCTGATTCCACCTCCTTTTCCAGACGCTCTCCAGTCTGGTGATGTGGATCTGGGGTCTGTCCGCTCAGTCAGTATTTGAACACCAGCATTGCAGGCAACCTGAGTGGGCTTCTCTGCGGGGCTGTCCACGTGGTATTTGCCCTCTGAAGTTTCTGAGCTCTTGGGGAGCTGACACTGGCACCAGTTAGTTGACTAAACACATGTTTAAAAAAGAAACTTTGGCCTTTTTCTTTCATGTGCTGTGAAGAGACTGATGGTGAATCGACTCATGTGAATAACTCCATGAGTATACCGCTTAGCAGCTATAAGAAAAGACCTACAGATCTTAAAACACCTTGTGAGCATTAATTAATTTGGTCTTAGAGTATTTTGCAGTGGAATTATCTCCATTTTTTGAAACACAGGAGTTAAGCTGTGAACTTTGAAGAGGTAACTACTTAGATGAGTTTCCATTCCTGACTCAACTCAAGGGCTTTTGGCGCCTGATTTTCAGAGGTGCTGAGCCCATGGAAATCCAAGGAGTGGGGAGGCTGTAGCAATTGTAAAAGTCTAGTGCTGAACTATCAGTGCCAAGCAACAAAAAATAGATCTCTGTAATTAATAGGCAGTTCTGAAAACGCGGGCCTGAGCAGCTGCTGACATAATCGGTGGCTGGTCTGGAGACCGAATCCAGGAGTCCCGGCTTTCCGCTCCCTGCTGCAGCCACCAGCCCAGACTAAAGCGACTGTCCACAGCCAGCCGTCGTCCGGATACTCGTGCTGTCCCTGTGAAGGTGCAGTTCAACGCGCACCTTTGAAACACAAAGGCTGGCTGCTCAAAGGGGGGGGTGTTATGCTGAATAAAGTAGTGAAGATTTTTCTTCCTGGGTATCTTTGTGGAAGGAACGGAATAAGCTATCCATGCAAACTTGCTATACGTCATGGGATGTCCCTTCTGGGCGAGCTGCAGCGTGCAGCTACCCAGCCTCTGCTGCGTTATGCCTTGCGTCAGTGCATGTCACGGTTAAGGCTAGAGAAATGCAAAGAACTATTGGCAGCCCCCCCAAAGAAAACCATTGCTAATCCATCTGTTCTGAAATGCCTTTGTTTCTCCTCCAGTTTTGGTGCTTATTTTGCTTCCTTTATAATCTCTGTATTGCTGGGGTGGCTGGTGGGGACTGTGTTGCTGAGCTGTTTGCTTGTCAGTAGCTTGTTCGTTACCTGTGGCCTTGGCTGTTTGCGGCAGGGGTTTATTGCTGGTACGGCGTGTCAGACATCTGCCACTCACAGGCGGTGGGAGAGAGACTTGGTGAGCAAGACCTGCTGCTTCAGTTGCTGCCCCCAAAGCTCTGGCACCCCCCGGATGCTGAATGGCCTGCGACAAACCCTCTGCTTGCTCAGTCAGGCAGACTGGGGTGTCGTATTCCCCCAGGACAAGACTGGTGGACAATCTCACCTCCGTGGTGGTCTCATTGCCCCCACGACAGTCACTGCTTTTGGGCTTGGCCGGGGGGAGAGCGCGGGGCTGGGATGCCCGGCAAGCCCCATTTCCCTAAAGGCCTCCTGCGACAGCTGTGAAATCCCCCACGGCAGAGCAGCCCGCGAGCGCTGCTGGACAGGAGGAGATGGTGGAGCACGTCCAAGCGTCCGTAGCTCGTAGCCTCGAGGCTTGGGAGCGCCCCGGTCTCCAGCCCGAGCTGCGTCCTGCCGCCAGCCGCCCCAGGGCTCGCCCCTCGCCTGCAGCCGCTCCAAACCAGCGCGTGAGCTCGCTTTGCTGGAGGAAACCCGGCGTGGTGCTGCCGCTGAACGCCAGCACTGAGAGGGGTTAACGGCGTGCCAGCCCCAGCTCCTGCCCGCGCTGCCGCTGCCGAGGCCGTGCTTGCCGCACACCCCCTGCTTCTGCTCCTCGCCTCAGCCACAAAGTGGTTAATAGTTGTTGATCGCGGCACCGTGCTCCGCTCTCCGTGCGGCTCTTGGATGCAGTGTGGTACTTCCCGGTCTCCAGGGATCTCGTGGCATTTTGCCCAGATGGCATCGGTCTGTGTCTCAAGGACATAACACAACGCCTGTGAATCGTTGCAGTAGGTGCTGTGGTGACAGATGAAGCTGGGGCGCTCCTCCGTCTCTGTTAAGAGGAAAGAAAAGCTCCTTAAAATGCCAGGTCTCCAGCCAGCAGCTCCCTTCAGCCTCCATGAATGATCCGGTACCCGGCAGCCGCTGGGCGTCCTTCGTGCGGCGGGAGAGCTGGCTGAGCGCGCGGGACCCCCTCTCTCCGGCGGCGGAGAGCGCTCGCTCCGCTCCTTCTCCTTCTTCCAGCAGAGCAGGTAGGTCGAAACGTCCCCGTCTCGCCGCGGCCGCGCGACCGGCCGTGCCCGGGCTGCACGCTATTGTTCGGCGTCTCCGCTCGCCCAGGCAGCCCCAGCGGTCCACGCTTGGCCCGACGTCCCCACGGCCGACGTTAACCCTTCTCGGAGCAACGCTCCAGGTTGCCAAACGCCGCTCGCGGGCTGGCACAGGAAGGCATCGCTCCCCGGGGAGGGCAGGCCGGGAGCAGCCCCCCGGCCCGCTTCCCTGCCCTGCTTCCCGGCCGGCGGCGGGGCGCGAGGGCTGAGCTCCAGGCCCACGGGGCACGGGGTGGCCGCCCGGCAGCGTGGTGGCCCACTGGCAAGCGGCCAGGGCACAGAAAAACAACAAAAGACGGCTCGGCTCGGTGGCGGCCCAGGGGAAGGGAGGGCAGCGCCGCGGGAGGGCTGCGCGGCCGCCGGGGCCCTCGGCTGCAGCCGAGCTGCCGCTTGCAGTTGTCTGTTTGTGCGCGCCATGTCCTGGCTTTCTCCTGGCTGGAGAGACGCGCGCGTCCTGCGGAGAGCGGCAGGGCTTTGCTGCAAGGTGCCAACGGCAGGGAAGGGGAGAGGAAGCCGAACGCTGTCTTACATTTGCGAGGAGGTCCGTGCGAGGTGGCACCGGCAGCCCTGCAAACATCCTGTACCACCCAGGAGATCCCACCCAGCCCCACATCCTCGTCTGCAGGAAGGGGTGGAGGGGAAGCGTGAGCGGCCGCCCGGGTGCCTGCAGCGCGGGCAGCACCTGCCCTTTCGTGAGGAGGTTTGGTGGGGGTCACCTGCCACTTCGTGATGAGGTTTGGTGGGGGTCGGCCCCACCGGGGCTCCCTCAGCCAGCCAGGCCATTGCACCACCACCATCTCGTGTGCAGCCTCTAAAGCTGTCTGAGTACTCAGCACCATCCAGCCTGGGCTCTGCGAAGACGGAGCTGCATCAGCTGGTGGTTTTGGTGGCGGTGTCCACGGGGAGCTGCCGTGGTCTCGGGAAAAGCTGTCCATAGTAGCTGCAGGTGGTTTCAGGCAGCGCTGGATAGTTGCGCAGCGTCGGGGATTTCACTGCAGCTGGGCACAAAGGGCAGCAAGTAGCCCAGCGTCTTCCTGCGCTGGTGGACGGGAGGAGAGCTACAGTCCCTCCCGGAGCAGACCCTTCTCCGAAGTCGTTGGCTTCCCTGCAGCTGCTCCAGTTGTCCCAGGCTGGCCGGACAGCCACACCGGCGCTGCAGGGTCCTGCGTCGCCCTGGAGAGTCCGGCCAAGTCCCCGTTCTGCCCCAGCGCGGATCGCTGTGCTCTCGTCCCCCCCGTGCTGACACCACCAGCGTTCGTTAAAGTCCGTCTTCTCGGGCTTCCAGGGATCGCGGAAATATTCGGGTGCTCAACGGCCGACAGCACGAGTGATAGTTCGGTATCTTTAGGGGAAGACTTGAGAAATGTTGCTCAGCCCTTGCGCTCTGCGGTTATTGCCGCCGGGGGGGTTGTGTAATGCCTTGGAGGGAGCAGACACACGTGTCCTTCCTGGCTGCACCGGAGGCAGCTGCGAGCAGCCCCGACACGCTGATGCTGCCCGGCTGGAGGGCTGCCTCGCCGTCCCTGGATGCCAGCAGCGCTGGCGCACAGCTGGATGCACCACCAGCGCGTGCTGAGCCTCCTTCCCCTCCTGCACATCACGGGGGCCTCGAATCCGGGGCCCAAGCTGAGCGTGGAGACTTGGGTGCTGGGAATGCGCAGAGCACTGGTGCAAATTCCAAGCGGAGTCCACCCCGGGGGGCCTGGCCACGCCGTCCCCCGCTCCCCCAGCAATCGCGGGGTGCCACCGCGCCGCGCTTTCCCTGCGTCGTGGTTCCCAGGACCGCGGGCCTTCCTCTCCCGCAGTCCTCCCACCTGCTTGGCTCAGAGGAGGCTCGTTTGCAGGCCGAGCTGTGTGCAGGCAGAGGTTACCAGCGCGTCGTCAGCACTAACTGAGCTAGGGAAAGGGAAGCGGTTCGAGGAGCGGGGTGGGCGTGCGACTGGCTGTGTCGGTGATCAGCTGAGTTTTATTTATGTGTTTAGTTTTTACGAGTGACTGGAGCCAGTTGTGAGAACAAGATGTTGCTATGGGGAGCAGTCTGCATCCAAGCGAAGGAGAGTGTGCGTACCGCAGCAAGCGGACGTACGCGGGAACAGACTTCACCTAGGCGGGATGAACGCTGCCGGCTCCCTGTGCTCTGGTTGCGAGTCCCGTGGAAGGGAGAAAGCAGGCTGGTCTGGGCGGACCGCAGGCGGGTAGGAGCCGCAGCCTCGCCGTGCGTGCCGTGCGAAGCCGGAGGCCGGCATTTGTACCTGTTCCTGTGCAAAGCAGACCAAAGAAGCCAGCGCACGCCGGGATAACTGTGTTCCAGAACCCGCTGATGGTTATGTGTCTGGAGGAGGAAACTGGAGCGCTGGTGTGCGGGGTGCTACGTACAACCCTCCTCTGCCCAGGGCACCCGGCCCCGACCCCGGCCCTGCACGGTGACGGTGCAGCTGGGGGAAGCACGGCCCCGGCCTCGGGACGCTGCCCCAGCTCCGGGAACGGCACGCGCCCGACCCGGGTGTTTCACCACTTTGGCTGCCCGGCGCGGGGTCCGGCTCGCGCAGGCCGCGGTGCCACCGGCCAGCTCGCTCCCGCAGACGGTGCTGCCAGCCCTTCCCGTCCGCGCCGGGATGCTGCAGGCACCGGCTCCCGGGAGGCTCCATCGCTTCCCTTCCCTCCTGCTCGCTCTGGCAGCCCCGTCTCCCTTTCGGGACCGCGCGGCGCTCGCTGCCCTGTTACGCCTCTCCCGGCACGGTCGCCCAGCTCCTCCTCGGCCATCTCCCTCGCCAGGGCAGCAGAGCTGTCCCCTCCCGCACCGGCCCGACGCCCTTTGGATGGTCTCGGGAAACATCACGAGCCCTCGTTACACCAGTGGCACACGCAGAACTAACTAATAAAAATGAGCACRCGCCTATTACGAAAATTAAGCGTGCCGTCCTGATGGCGTGACACCTGCTTTCCTCACCCCTTTTCTCCCCCGCATGAGGGGACGCGGTGGCCTGGCCACCTCCTCGGCGTCCCTGAGCCCCGCGGAGCTGCACGGCCCCCCAATCCCTGCGCGGGATCCAGCGTTTCCCTGCGATGCAGGCAGCCGATTTAATGCAAAACGAAAATTGGTTTTGTTTTTTTCCCTTTTTCTCCTGCGTGTGGCCAATCAAGTGTTTCCTCTGCTGCGTCTCATTAAAGCCTCCGCACAGCCTCGCAGACACCTATTTCAAGCGGCTGTCCGTGTGCCAGGAATGCAAATGGACCTGCCGGCACGGCCTTGCTGTGCAGCAACCTGCAAAGTATATTTGTCCTGAATGCAGAATAATTAATGGTTTAGGAGAATCAAGCAAATTACACTGGAGCTGTTGCCCAATTAGTTAAACTAATTGAGAAGTAAAGATGGCTATCAGAGACCCCGCGTCCCGGCCGCTCGTGGCAGCGCTGTGGTCCCCTCGTCCCATCTGCATTCAAACCCCGCCGCGCTGTGTAAATTGGCCGGGATCTAAATCTTCTCTGCAGAGCCCAGATTTCATTTCTGATGTGCTGCTTGATTTTCACAGGGATGATGTTGTTATTTATCATTTATTTATGTGATTTGTATGTTGGTGCGCGCGCAAAACTAAATTTTTAATTTCCAGCCGTCGATGCCAAATGGGGGTACGTATGTTTTTGTAACCAGTCGTTTTATTGAGTACCACGTCACCCGTTACCAGGACGCGGCTCCCCGGGATGGGGCGGTCGTGGTCCCTGCGTCCTGCCACTGCCTGCGCCGTAGGGGCCGTGACTGCTGCCGTGGTTGCGGATAGCTCGACCCGCAGCCCCGCCACCCCTCCAGGGCCCGGGGGTGCTGTCCTCGGGTGGTTCAAAATTTGCGGGGGGCAAGGAAGAGATTTTTATTCGTGGAATCACAGAAATTTACGTGCCTCGTTACTTCCTGCTTTAAACTAGGGAAATTTCAGGTAATGCAGAATTCCGTGTTTAAAATGGCAGAGACAAAACCCAGCTTCCTGCGGCTAATTCCGGTAGGAAAAATAAGCAGACAGAAAGCAGGGGGTCTCTGGGGCCGCGGGACGAGCGGGCGCTTTGTGCGTGGCGCGGCCGGGAAGGGGTCTGCGCTCCGCTGAGTTACGCTTCCCCCCGTATTCGCTGTGACAGGTTACAGCTTGATAGAGCTGCAAACACCGAATAGCAACAGAGGCGTCAATTTAGTTATTAACAAAGGACGGTATTCAAATGGCGCTGGCACGGCTCCAAGGTGCCGGAGCTTATGAGGAGCGCGGAGGGTGTATTAAATATTCATCGAAATCTTGGCATTTCGTTCCCATCTTTCTCTCCCTCCCCTTCCCCCCCCCCCCCGAAATTATTTGGTTCTAAAGGTTAGAAGCCCACTTCAAAAATTAATTATTTCATTAACCTGTTATAAATTAAATCGTTACAACTAAGTTTTTTAGGGCTGATTCTAAATGGGTCTTAGTGGCACTTCATCAGGTCCCTCGTCACGTGACTCCTGACCTTGGTCACGTGACAGCACAGACTGATGCTAAAGGCAGCATGTGACCCTAAATGCTACGTGAGCTCAAAAAAAAAATTTAAATACAAAAATATAAGCAGGTCTCTCTCCTTCCTTCACCTGCCCTTTTATAGTTCAGTCCCTACCTTTAGTCCTGAGAGATCCCGTAGGTGCAGGAAGCTCCCTGCCACGAGCCGCCTGCCAGACTTGGGCAGCAACGTGCCACAGAAGCGCGCTGCAAAATCCTGCCCTCTCATTTTGCATCACGACTCCCAATTTGGTAAGTTAACAGATACTTTGAGCAATTAATTTGCGCAGCTTTCCTGGAGTAACTCATTAGCATGCGTGGTGCAAGCCCGGGTGTAAATATGCATGCAGCCTCATCGAATGGATGCGAAGGCGCCCTCTCCGCGGGAGCTGCTGTCGAGCCCAGGCGGGAGCAGGCGAGCGTGCCTCGCTGCAGAGGCAGCATTTCTTTACAATTTACTGGAAGGCTCCGGGACGGGGATTTTAATTTATTTAGTGCTGTGTGTGCTCGCGGGCGCGGGGGTGTGCGTGTTTCCGTGCTCCGCTCCACGGAGCTCCCGTGGCACGGTCCTGGTGACTAAATCCGTGCAAATATTGGGACGCTCCACAAAGGAATGCTTCCAGGTGGGAGTCGGGGAGCCCTACGTCCACGTCTTTTAGTGCCTCGGCGTTAGGATAAAGCTATATATAGGTATCCTGCGTGCAGCTGCTTTGCGGGGGCTTTTTTCCTTCCTTTTTGCATCCGAGGGGCTGCTGGAGACGAATTGCTGGAGCGATGGAGACCCGCGCCAGCCGCCGATATTGTTCAGCTCCACCGGCGCTGGGCTGCAGGTCCCGAAGCGGCGGCTCGCAGACAATGCGAGTTTTATTTCGGCATTAAACAATCCCGGCAGCACCCAAATAAAAGTGTGGCTTAGTTAGTGTCTCGGCACTCCTGAGTAATATCCCGGCGAGGGGTGGGGCTGCTCATTTTCCTGGGCTGTATTTGCAGAATAATGAACTGCCATGCAAATTCACCCGGAGAAGAATAGGGGGCTGAATCTTTAATTATGTGAGTGCCGTTCCCGACACCGCTCGGAGTCCAAGTTTAAAAGGAGCCTGCGAGACCCACTTCCCAGCTCCGCAGGCTTCAGGCGTCACCAGCCGCCCCTTCATTAGGATGCAAGTCCATCGCCATCTCCGTGGAGACCATGGGAAAGGAGGGCTTGGCTGAATTAGTGTCTGGTACAACTGGCAGCCATGCTGAGAAGAGGGCAGCTGCATGCGGGCTCTGAAGGGTGCTGATGAATTACTGCCCCTGTTCAGGCACAAGCCTTTGTTCCCTATTTATTGTCAGCAGAGAAATTGGAGAGAAAAGTAAAATTAATCAGGCGCAGCTAGTGATATGGGGAAGACAATGGGCTGAGCTCAGACCCCGAGATAGGACCGGGGAGCAGCATCCGCCTTAGTTTTAAGCATTAGTAACAATTTTTTTTGTCCTTGAACTAATTATCCACAAAAGCCCTTTTGAGCTGACACCGAATATGAATTGCCTTTCTGGTGTGGCATTGTAACTGTAGCGATCCCATATTTAATACTTGGGACATTCCTGGGCAATCATTAGCCCCTTTGTGTCGCTGAAGGAAGCCATATGTTTCGGAGACATCTTTAAAGATGTTTGTGGAAAAAAGAGGATTTCTCTGCGTCGCTGAACGCTGCTGCCGGTCAGCCCGCGTCGCGCGGGGCGCTGGGCTGCGCTCCCCGGCGTGCGGCTGTCGGGTCAATAAGGGCTCGTGTTTGCAGCCAGGATTTCCCGTCTGGGGGAATGAACTGTGCAAGCTTGTTAATTGGCACGAACGTCCGCCCTGCCCCTTCCGCGCATTCGCTAGCTCTCCCAAGGATAACTCTTCAGTTCGGCTGCAGGGAAGTGACTTCCACAGCTGCGTTGCGAGAGAATGATTTTTCTCTGCCGCTGGTACAGATTTTTTGAATTTCAGCCAATTGTCCCCGTGAAGGAGCAGTTAAACAAACAAACAGCTGACCCAGGCCCTGCTTTTCCTCGTGCGGCAAAGTCCCCCTGGGCACTGGCTGATTTCCTGAGCTCTCCCTGTCGCAGTTTGCTCAGACCCTGTATTTTTATTCAGTTTAATTGATTCTGTAATAGTTTAGCGGCAAGCAATTCTGTTCCCATCAAAACCTTCTCGTGTGAATGCTCCCTTGTGTTATTAAAAAGATAAGTAATGAGGAAAATCGATCCCAGTTAGCTCCATGGGCTGCGTCGCTTAACAGCGGAGCAGGCAGGCGAGGAGCAGCCGCGGACGGACAGGCGGACGGCGGAGCCCGGCCTGGGCCCGCAGCGCCGCGGCCTGACACTGAAGGCACCCGCCTTTCCTAATCGGCTGCGGGAGGATTTAGGGGGCAGCCCCAGCCGTCCGCGCTGTCCCCCGTGCTGATCGCCAGTGACGGTCCCCGCAGTTTGTTGGCGTTGCAGATGGGAAACGAGAAGCCGCCAGCGTGTCTGCAACACGTGTCCTCTGCCGGCTCGCCGCAGGCGTGCTCGTGGCGGCAGGTCGCCGCGGGGAGAGCAGGGTTCCTCGGCGAGCGTGGGGAGACGGCGGTGCTTCTGGAGGCCGGGCCTGCCCGGGCGCGAGCCTCCGCCTGCCTGTTGGCGCGGCTGGTTCTGCTGGCTTACAGACGAGGAAGCCTCCGGCCGGTGCAGCAACACCGCAAACCGGAGTTAGACGCTGGATCTCCGAGTGTCGGAAACCGTGTGGCGAGCAGCAGCGGCGTTTTTAGCCCTGTTTACGCAGACTTCCTCTTTTCCTTTGTGCGAACAGCGTTTTGCGCACAGACGTGATGCAGCCGTTGACTCATCTCGAGCCTTAGAGAGGGCATCTTGCTAGTTTATGGTCTCCAGTCGACCTGCCTGATCCTTCATCTCCTGTGTCATCTTCGTCCCACCATTGGGGCTGTCGGTGGGTTTGAAAGAAGAGGTACCTCTTGGTGGGGCCAGCTCTCGTACATCTCTGTGATCTGCTTTTATTCTCAGCACGTGTTTACACAGTTCTCCCCAGGGCGGAATGGTGTCGCAGGGCTTCTCTTGGGCGCTTTTCTTTTGGGCGTCTTACCGGGGTGTTTATTATTCTCCTTGAAATGGTTCACGTGCAGATCGCTCACATAACAGAGTTCAGAGTCACAAGTCAGCAGAGATACATGACACGAAGTGGGGAAACAGCCACCTCCCAAGAGCCCTTTTGGATGCCAGCGTTACAGATGTTCCTTCCGGATAATCTGCTCATCTCTCAATTCTCCAGCCATGCAGATCCTGCTGCCCAAGAAGTTAACCGAAGGGTTTGTTCTCTCTGGGAAGCAAGAGCAGATCCCTGCAGCACTGGAAGCAGGTCAGTGAAACAGCCTTCCAAGAATCTCACTCTCCTTGAATACCTGAGAAGAGGCCTTTTCTTCTGTCTTCTTCCAGGGAGGATGCTATAGCTTGGAGGAGGGTTGGGGTAAGGACGGCGCAGGCTGATGACAGCTTCCTAAAAGGCTCGTTTCATGAGTCACAACAGCATCATTCTCCCTCAACTTTTTGTCCTATGCATCTGCCTCTGAACTCCATGAGTCACTGGATTTGCAGATTAGACTTGAGATACTTCAACCAACCACATTCTTCTCCCAGCCCTTTAACTTCTCTCTTAAATTACATTTTCTTCTGGCACTGGGAGGCTGTTCCTCACATTTCTTAGCTTCCCATATGTCACTGATGTCACTTATATATTCCTTGAGAGCATCTTCCTTCTCTTCCACAAGTGCAGTGTTCCAGCCTCATAGCTGATTTGTAATTCCCTTAAATCTTTGCTCTCTGAACCCCAGGGAAGCTGTAGCATGGCAGTCAGCGGCCTCCTTGCCCCGGGAAATAGGGTTGTATTGCACTCATTCATCACCATCTCTAGTTTCCTGCTCATCTCAAAATCTTGATGTGAGTCTTTTCACACCTTTGCTCTTGCTGATCCCTGTGACCTCACATCCAGGTTTTCTCACCCCACTTAACACCTCTGCTGCTGTCACCATTTGGGGGCTGTTCCTTCACGCGCATTAGTGAGCCGTTCGGTCAGAAAGCCCCTCGCTAGAGCCGGTTACTCATTTCCTCCCTCAAAATCTTGCCTACAGCCCTGTGTGCTCTCTGACCCTGCCTGGTACCAAGCCTTGCCCTCTGCCCCCTCCCAGACCTCGCTGCAGCTGCCTCTGCAGCCTTGTGCCTCTGCTTTAACCAAATGACAGCTGCTTTTCTTGTACTTTCTTCTCCTATGTTAATTTTCCCATTTCATTCTGAAGCCACAGGAGAGGGGTGACATAAGGAGAGTTGTGTGTTATCTTTGTTTTGTTTTGAACTGATGAATTTTATATCTGCAAGCAAAGGGCATTTTGCTTTCAAGAGGACTCCGTCACAGGCAAGCCAGGGAAAGAGAAGTCCCCTGGAAACGGGACCCACCTGTGCTGGGACCCCCCCCAAAGCTGGCCGATGACTGGCCCCGGCAAGGGCTGGATGTGCTGCTCTCTGGAGCCTCCAAAAACACCTCCTGGGGGAACCGTCTTTCCTGGTCACTTCGGCTGCAGCTGTCTGGACACAGGGCCCGGGGAAAGCTCGTAGGCTTCCTCGTTAGCTGCAAGCTGGGGGTGTCGGGTTCGGTCCTTCCTTGATGCTAGGTTGTAAATACAAAAGCTGAGTGTGTTGGGAACCGGGCTGTAGCCCACGGTGAGACTCCTCTGTTTGTACCAAATGCCGGCGCTAGGGAAGTGTTTCTCTGTGAAGATAAATATTTAAGTTAACCGCTAAATATTAACTTAAATATTAAGTTAGCGCAGCTAACAAGCCACCCGCGAGTCTGAGAAGGCAGCACCTTCTCCCTTCTGGCGCGCAGGCCGCCCCGGGCGCGATGCTGGCGTGCCCCCCGCCCGCCGGCTCCTGGCAGGAGGTGCGCGCTTGCCGAGCTCTGCGCGGGCGCAGGACACGCAGGGCTGTCCGGAGCTGTCCTCCGTGGCCGGAGAGCAGGCTCGCAGCACGTGGGCCGCTCGGGAGGAGACCTGCACTTCGTCTTCTCCCGAAACTGCGCGTTTCCCAGCAGCTATGGGTGTCTTGTCCTTTTGTGCGGTGCCGCACTTGCTGCAGAGGAAGGAGGAGTGGGGGTCTTGCAAGCCTGGCTGATCAAGTTGTGTCTCCGCAGTTTTAGGGAGGCGGAGTTGGTTCCAAAGCGGATCTGGTCCAAATTCGGGTAGCTTGTAGACTGTGCAGGGGAGAGTGCTGAAGGAGAGAGATGCAACGAGCGTTTGGCAAGATGAGTGCGTGGCACAAGGTTTGCGTGCCCTTGACCTCAGGAATCACCACTGTTTGCCGAGTCCTCGCTGCTCTGATGTGCCTGTGCCGCTACCTAACAGCCCCTTTTTGCCGTGCAACGAGCACTTTGGGGGACACGCGTTCCCTCGGCGGGGAACAGGGACAGGCGTGGAGACGGCAGAGCAGGGTGGCTGCGCCGCTGCTTTGTGCTCGCTGCCCAAGCCGTTTGCAGGGTTTTATCCTGGCTTGCAATGCCCGGGTACAACACGCAAACAGGCATGCTGTGCGTGTCCCCTCCGGGGTGAGACGTCTCTGCCCTTGGAAAGCAGCGGGGCTGTGGGTAAAACCGAGAGCCCAGACCAGTGCCAAACACCCTAATTCCACCAGGTAAACACTGCTTTCTGCCCTGCTTATGGCAGGTGTTTCTCTGCAAATGATTTCACGTGTTTTCTCCCCCAATAAACCTCTTTTTTTTTTCTCTTGTGCAGAAGGGGAATATCCCAGAATCCCTTGCATGACTTTAGTTAGAGTAAAAAGAAAAGGAAAAGACCAGTATTGAAGTTTGAAAGTTGCCAGAGTCTTACAAGTTCAGTGAGGCGTTTGTAGTCAGCTTAGGAATTTGTTGCTATGAGTGTATGAACTGGATAACTTTAATGTCATAATACACACCCGTGAACGTTACACTGTGATTCTCTGAGTTCCACCATGAGCATGAGGAATTAAGAATTAATTTGTCAAATGCTGTTAGCAAATGGTCAGTAATTAAGGCGGCAGCCAGCAAATGGAGTGTTTGCTCAGCGAGGCCTCCCCGGGGAGGGTAGCCGTGGGATCGGGGCTTTGGGGTTGGTGCGAAGCGTCCTGGTGAGACAGGTTAAACTTTGCTGCCTGCCATTTCGGAAGGGGATTGGCGGGGAGGGGAGGATGTTGTGTGCTGTGCTCGGGGGGTCGAGGGAGCAGGAAAGGAAGGGAAGCAAGACTGATAAGGGATCTCTGAGTGTCACGTTACAAGGGCAGTTTCTACTCACTTCACTATAACTGTGACAACCTCAGCTGGGGACCTAGTGACTTGAGCAAAGTGATGCCTGGGCATGTCGGAGGCATCCTTGCTCGCGTTGCCTTTCCCACGCGTGCCGGGACAGAGGTGGCCAGGACCAAGCAGGTGGAGCAGAGGTGAAGAGGAGCAGGGTGGGAGCCTGGGAGAGGAGCAGCGGGAAGGAACGGTGTTCCCCAGAGGTGGTTTCCACAGTTCGGGAACTGGCTGGCGTTTCTCAGGATATCATGTTTCTCCTCATACTCCTCTTGTCTTGACTGAAGGAGCCCGGTTCCTCTGGTCTTTGCTCACACCCTGTTCTCCAGCCTCTGACCGTTCTCTTTGCTCTCCTCTGGCCTCTCTCCAGCTGTCCACATCTTTCCTGACACGCAGCGTCTGAGGCCGGTCACAGCGTGGTGGCTGGGCAGAGCAGAAAGCCGGATCTTCGAGGCTGTGCATCCCGCTGCGCCTGCCTTTTCCATACCAGCAGGAAGCCGTTGAGCCGCGGTCTGCTTGTGACCGCTGGAGCCCTCGGACTCCGGCTCTCGCTTCATTTCTGAGTCCGGCAGCAATCCTGGCCGCTCCTTCAAACGGGCCCAGCCCGCGAACCCGAGGGCCGTCTGCCCCCAGGCGCCAGCAGCGAGGCGGAGGAGGAGGAGGAAGGCCTCAGCTCGGACCCCGGCCGCTGCCCAGGGCTCCTCGGCGTCCGCTGCGGCGGGCTGGCTGCCACGGCGGTGCTGGCGGGTGGCCGCGCAGGGTCCCCGGCTGCGCAGTTGCGCTCTGCGTGCCGCGCGCCTGGATGAGGCAGGATTTATAGTGCCAGCAGCTGCCTCGAGCCACGTCTGTGCTGGAACTGCAGCGCTGTCACCCGTCCTGTCCTTGCAGGGTAGAGCAGAGGCTCAGGAAAACCTCAAGCATGTCGTAAATGTGCGTAGCGAGCGATGCGGCGGCGAAGGCCACCCTGAGAGCTGCTCCTGGCGGGAGGGGCACCCCATGGCACTCCCGTCCGCGGGCAGGAGGAGGCCGCTCAGCCGGGGACCTTTGTGCCGAGCCCCCTCGTTTTCCCGGGGAACTGGCTGCTGAGGACCTGGCGCTGCTCTCAGCCGCAGCGCGTTCCGCGTAGCCAGTGGATTTGCAGAGTACGAGGAAAAGTAGTGGCCCGAGCAGCAGGGAGGGCTTGAGGCCCCTTGTGCCTGGCTCTGCCTGAGCCGCGCGGCCGTGCCCGGCTTGGTCACGGGCCAGGAAAGGCCCCGTTTCTTGGGCTCAGCCTGGGCACGCTGCGTTGGGTTGGATCCCGCACGGCACGGACCTGCCCCGTGCTCCCCCGTGCCGCGGCCGGGCAGCAGCCTGGGGTTTCCCGTGCTCCCGCCCTTATCGGCACCGGCCCTTGGCCGCCCCGGCTGCCGCCCGCGGAGGGGACGGCGGGGTCCGGTCCTTCATCTCCAGACATACCCCTTCCTACCCGTCCTCTTCGTTTGGTCTCTGAATCCACTGTCAAGCGCTCTGCACACAAAGCAGAACTCTCGATCTTGATTTAATAAGTATCTGGAAATGTCATAAAAGACGTGATAATAAAATATCAGATGCAGGAAAAACGACTAGCCAAAAGGCATTTTAAAAAGTGAAGCGTGTAAATGTGCTAGATTAAGACACTAATTCCTATCCCTTGTATGTTCTCCATCTTTCCTGTGTCTTGACAGACAGAAATAAATGCCCCCTCTTTCTGCAAAGCGCTATCTGCCTCTCCTTGCTGTACTGTAACCACGGGGTGCCCACAGCTGCAACAGCCCATTTACTCTCGAGATTTGATGCTTTATCACTTTCAAAGCAGAGGCTCGGCTAGTTCATCACGCGTTCCCGTTGCAGGCACTTATACTTAAAGGGCAGATAGAGATTCTGATGGTAAGAGCTAAATTTGATTTCTGGCGCTCTGAACTATCCCTGTAAATTAAAGACCTGTAATTTGTGTGTTTGTTTAGGCCGTGCAAAAAAGTGACAACAAAAAAGACAAAAAGCAAAATGACAGAATAGTTGGAATGAGTCCTGAGAAGCAGGAAGATTCCTCTGCAACTCCAGCTCTGCAAAAACAACAGCTGACTTTTTTTTATTATAAATGTAGCTTTGAGCTAAATAAAATGCCAGTAAATTCCCAAGCCCAACACACAGCGCAATAAAGACAGGAGCCAGATCAGCAGCTAAGTGATGGATGTGTTAATGTTTTAATAGGCTGATCACCTCATAAATAATTTGCTCTGTTCTAGAGTAATTGACCTGGTCACAGTGGTAATAAAGGACTATCCCTTGGGTTCTTGTTCAAAGGTTCACAAACCCCTTCCAGAGGAAGCCTTAAGTGGCTTTTAACAATATATATTTTATATAGTTACAGTCTAGTACCCTGCTAATTCAGCAGTCAGTGCAAATACCATCAGTTCAGGTCCATGGATATTTCAATTAAAAACAGAAATAAGCGATAACTAAAAACGGCTTTTGTCAGACGAGCTCTTTGTTTGCTCTCCCGCGCGCGGGGCTGGCGCCGACGCTGCCTTTCGGCGGCGTGCAGAGGCATCTCGCCCGCGTCGCTGGGACCTTTGTCGTGCCAGCGGACGCGGAGCGATGCCGGCTCGCCGGGGCGCGCGGGGAGTCGCTGCCCGGCGCCCAGCCTGCCCCGGTCCCGCTGCTTGCGTGGCCGCGCGGGCCGGCGTGCCGCGGCTGGGCTGGTTGCTCCTCGCGGGCCGGTGCTGGAGTCTGCCCCGAGGGCTGAGGTCGGCCCTGTGCTGCCCCACGCACGGCTCCGTGCTCGGGTTGCACTTCGTTGCCCGCCTCGTCAGCGGGGGTCTGGCAGTCTACGGCGTCTGCAGCTCTCATCCATAGCCTGAGCACGCTTTTTTTCCCCTTCACCTATTAATTTGAGCTTAATGAAATGCAGTTAAGTCTCAGCAAGTTCATGTTGTTGTGCCGGGTGGTACTGAGGGATTTGTCCTACCGATGGCTTTGGTGCGTCTGCTGAACAGGCCAACAGCGTGGTGGTTTTGTAGCTGCAGATAAGGAAGATACCGAAGACCGGAGTAATTTGTCAAATAAAATCGGTTACGGGCATCTCGTCCCGTACTGCACCCTCCAGAACGGGGACTCGACGCCGACCCGTTTCGTTCAATTAAAAGCGGCAGCCCCGCTCCCTCCTGCGCCACGGCCGGGTCGTTAGCACTCGAGATAGTTTGGCTCCTGCGCGCGGAGGTGGACGAGCCGCCCGCCCGCCCCGCGCAGCCGGTCCGGGGACGGCCGGGGCCTAAGCCGCTGCTGCCGGGGCAGCCCGGAGCGCGGGAGCGGTGGGAGCGGAGGCGGCCGCCCCGCGGGGCCCCTCCTCACGCTGGCGGCTCGTTTAAAGAACAGCTTTACGCTCGTCTCTAGAAGGGAAATGTCAGATGAGCCGAGCAGGCACTGAAATGAGATTTTCGAGCGCTCGGGTCAGGAGCTGATGCTGTAAGGCAAGAAACTACTCAAGTTTCCAGGCCGGAAACCGTGGCCGCGTGAGCCGTTCCCGGGCCCCAGCTGTTCCCAAGTAAAGTAATGGAATTGGGCTGATGGAGAGCAGTTGTGCCGTGCCCCTCCTGCAGCCAGCTGCGCCCTTCAAAGCCGCAGTGCAGGGAGTTGGCAGGAGCGCATGGGGGGATGGATGGATGGACGCAAGGACCTGGCTCTCTGGTATCGTCCTGCAGATGTAAGTGCTGCTGGAGGGAAGCCATCTGGGAAGCCTCGCTGGGATGAAGGCTTCAGGGCTGGGCTGTGTCACCCTGGCTGCTGCAGTGTGTCTGAGGAGCGGCGGGCGTGGTGGGCAGCCCGGAGCTGGCGGGCCTGGCTGGAGACCCTGCGGCTGGTGGCCCGTGGCTTCCCTGGCCAAGGGAGCGGGGCCTCTCAATGCCGTGGCGTGCCCTGCAGCAGCATGGTCAGCCGTGTCGGCGTAGCTCCTGCCGCCTGACCGCCCCTACCCTGACGGTGTCTGCGGTCACCTTTACGGGGACAGGGGCTCGGCCTGCAAAGGGCCACCTGTGTTTGGAGAGAGCCGCCTCGGGAAGGTCGCGCTCCTTGCGTGCTGCCGCTGGACCGAGGCTGATAGCCAAAGCCGGCTGGGGCCGTGCGCTGGCGTCTGGGGTGGGCTGGCCCGTGTCTGCAAAGGCGTCCCCGAGGGGCAAGCAGACAGGGAGATCGTTCAGGGACCTCAGTGCATGGGAACAGTTAAGTCCCTTGTGGCCGCGTGCCCAGCGGTCCCCAAGACCCGCAGGACCTGCCTGCCCCGACCAAGGGAGCGGCGGCAAACGAGAGCAGGAAGTTTGCCGTGGTTTCGCGTGTTGGCCCTGCCGTGCGCTGGCCCATCGGCTGTGCCGTGCTTGTGCTTCTCGACATCGCTGGCGGCGAAGCCCCTCCTTCCCGGGCAGCCGGGAGAGCGGACGCGGACAGCAGCGCTTCTCCACGCGGCAGCCCGCAGGATAACCTGCGCTTGGAGCCCGCCAGCCCCTGCGCAGCGGGAGTCCTGCCAGGCCAAGCCCTTCCCAACTGCGGTGCTCCTCCGCGGAGGGGCTGCTGGTGCTGGGGTTCCCCCGTGCCGTCCCGCGTCGGAGCACGAAGGGCGGATCCCGGGAGCACCCGGCCAGCGCCATCCCTCCTGCCCAGCAGAGCCTTCCCTCCTGCTCCCTGTCCGCCCTCCTCACGCCGTTTCATCCGAATAATCGCATGCAAACATGGCTGTAATGAAAAGTAAATGTAATATCTTCGGCCCTATTTTTGTAAATTAGTGGAACTGTCAGCCTCAGAATAAATGACACCTAATTACTGTTCGGGAAGTTCGTGCAGAAGTGCTTAGCGGGGAGGTGATCATAGGGAAGCGCTATCAGTGACGGAGAGCGAGCAGGATGCCGGCTGTAGGAAACTGTAATTACAGAGGACTGACATACTGTGAGCTGTTTATGATAATGAAGCAGTGCATCAAATCAAATTAACCTTAGTTATTTAACACAGAATGCACCGAGGACTCGTCTCAGTGGATGCGAAATCCAAAACCGGAGCGGCAGCCCTGTAGAGCGCTGCAGTCGGAAAAGCAGCTAAAACGAAGCCGCTGGCAGTGGCTTTTATTTAAGATATGTCTGCTAAGGAGTTGCCTCGGCGTCCCGGCTGATGCCATGGCGAGCGCTGGCTCGGGCGGGGAGCCGGCGGAGCTGCCGCTGACGGCCGGGGAGCCGCTGCTGAGTCCCGCTGCCGGCGGCTGCTCGTCCCCGCTCGTCCCCGCGCCCCGGGGAGCCTCCGGGCAGCAGGGCTGAGCCAGCGGCTCCCGCCTGGGCTCGCGCCGCCGCGTCCCCCCGGCCCCCCGCGATGCGCCCCCCGCTCTGCGCCGTGCCCGCGTCCCTGCGCTGCCGCGCTCCTGCCTCCGGAGCGGAGCCGCGGACAGGTCGGTATCCAGCCCGGGAGGAGGCAGCGGGAGCCGGGGTGCTCCCCGCCGGTGCCGGGGTTCCTGGGGAGCGGTGCCCGCGTGCGGCCCTGCCCGGCGCGCTGGGCTCGGGGCAGAGGATGCACGCGCCGCTTCGCTTCGCTTCCTTAAGAGGGTTTCATCTGCCCGTCTCTTCCTCGCGAAGGCTCCTGCGCTCGCCGGAGGGACGTTTCCCTTGGGATCCCCTGGCGCTGACGGGTGAGTAACCTCTCGAATTAACCCAAATGCTCTGTTAGCGATCTCTGAGCTTTCCGAGCGAGGGTCCCTCCTGTGCCGCTCCGGCGTCCGTAAAGCTGCGCATCCCTCTCGGCGGGAGGGAGGGATCGCGCCGAGCTGCGCAGGGTTAACTCCCGAAAGCCCCAGCGGAGAGCTGCGAAGCGGGGAGACGTGTTTTGTGGTGGCACCTCTGTAAAACATGTTCAGAGGCTATTCGCACCGGTGGTGGTTCCTTAGTTGAACAGGAAAGGCGCAAGATCCCAGCGCCGTTGCAGGGACCCCTGTCCCCACCTCTCTCCCGACGTGGGGTGCTGGGGACCGGGCTCGGCTCCCGCTAGGATTTGTGCTGTGGAAATGATGGAATTGCCCCGTAAAGAGAGCTGGCTTAGGGCGTCCGGCACGCGCCGTGCGGTCCTGCCTCGCGGCGCGTCTCAGCCACGCGCGCACGAACTGCCACCGACAGCAGGGAAAGGGGAGGAAAGCAAACGGCCCGAATAAACCCCTCCTGCCCTGCTAGAGGTGTCCGCGTCCTAACGGAGCCTGCTGCCTTTCCCAGTGTTTGGACATCTTGTTGCATGATGTTTTGAGTGTTTTGTTGGAAAATATTTGCTCGGTGCCCTGTGTGCCTGCCTGGGCCTCGGGGAAGCAGAGTCCCGCTTTGAGTGAAATTGTTCTGCAAAACTTCCCGTTTGTTGGAAAGACTTGAGTTGCTGCTTCAGTGGAATGCGTTCCTCTCGTCAACTGCTTTGAGTTACAAGGTTTTGAAATGTCTGCAGTCAGATTTGTCCTGAGTTATAGTTTTACATATCTTTCTGTTTATCTATTTTTTAAAAATACGTTTACTTTCTTTTCTACTTTCCAGCACAACTTTCTTTCTGTATCCACACATGTATGCACCCCCCCTCCAAGCACAGGCCAAACAAGCAGCAAACAACTAAACGAAAGGGTCAAGCGGGGGTTTAATAAGGTGCGTGACAAAGTGGTGGCCCGTCCTGAAGGAGAGCTGAGCGCTTGCACAAACGGTGCTTTTAGGTGTGAACCACGGCCGCTAAAATGCCGGGCAGGTGGGAGCCGGGGCTCCGCAGCGAGCGGCCACCTGGCAGGACACTGATATCTGCAAAATGTCAGGAGTTCATTCCCAGCTCTGCTTCCCGCCAATGCCAGTCCCCGGGGAAAATAAAAGCAGTCCTGCCTCTGGGAAGAGAGCACCTCGGCTCCTTCGCTGTTCGGCCCTTCGGTCGCCTCCGAAGGCAGCCGCGGAGCCGGGACCCCCGCGGACGCCGTGGGGGCTTCCGTGCCGAGCGGGGGACGTCCCCTCCCCAGGTGACGCTCCTGGGTTAGTCCGGTGCAGCCCACGTGGTCGTGTGCGTGTCTGTGCCATGCGCGCGTTTGCACGCGTTGCCCACCCGCTCAGCTTGTGTCCGCCTCTCTCCACCTAGATGGGGGTTTAGGCTGAGCGTGAGAGCCAGGGCATGGGTGATGAAGGGGGACAGCCCCTGCCCTGCTCGCTTGCTCCCCAGCCAGGCAAAATTCCCAGCTGGGTTACGAGATCTCGCCCAAAGTCATTTACAGTCTCGCTAAACCGAACTGGCACTTCTCCGCGCCCTCTAATCCTCAGCCCTGTCCTTGTGGCTCCCCTGTGTATAAATTAGCACCCCAGGTGTCATCCGAATAATGCCGTTTCTAATGCCAGCTTTGAGTCCTGGCTCGTGGTGGAGGGTGCTGGGCTTTTGTGGTTGTGAGTTCATTTTGCTTCTCTCCATCAGTATGAAAATGCCTTGCGAGTCCTGATAGTTAATCGCTATTGTACAGGAATAAAGAGAGGAGATTTTCTCTAATCCCCATTAAATGGCCTCCAAATGAGGGCTTGAGCAAAGATGACTAATGACAGACATGATTAAACTAATTTAGTAGGTGAAGCTTTGATGGGAGCCCTCCCAAGCCCAGGTATAGCCTTGGGGGACCATGCACTAACCATCCATGCTGCAAATGGTTGAGACATTTGAATTAAGCAAACTGATTTTTTTTGTTGTTTTGAAGAGAGGATTTCCTTTTTTATTGAAAATATATTTTTGTCTATTTTCTGCAAGCCTTTTAATAAGGACTGCCAAATATAATCTCACTAATAGGATACTAAATCCAGATTCACTTAATAGCCAGATGCATGCCTCATACCTTATGCGATACCTCTCCTCAAAGGGTTCCCTATGAACACGCATTTGTCTTTCAAGAACTGATAACAGTAATGAAATATAAAGTCAGTGAAATGTGTCTGAGGACCTCTCCAAGGAAGATGCTTTCACCTCTGGAAACGTGTTCTAATAAATTATGGTACCAGACGTGGAACGCCTGAAGTCTGGCTCCTTTTGGGAATGAAGCAAAACTGCAGTGATCTGTCATCTGGGGAGCAGATTTTTAACGGACGGGCTCCAGGCGTTGCGTTCCCTTCGCGGAGGGTGCATGGGCGGCGCGCACCACAGCCCGTACGTAACAAGGTGCAGGCGCGAGTCCAGCGCGGGACGGGAGCTTTTGTGCAGCACCCACCTCTGCGACGCAGCCTCGGCTTGCAAACTCTCCCCCGAGGTAACGTCCTGGCAGGGTGAAAGTTTTGCAGGGCAGATGTGAGGCCATGGTAAAAGCAGATGAAAGACCAAGATGATGTTAGGTTTTGAATCAAGGATCCGCTTGAACTACTGAGACTACCTCCTTCTGTGGCCTTGGGAGGTTGCTTAGCTTTCCCATGCCTTAATCTCTCCAGCAGGCAATGCTATGTGTTTCACTGCATCTAGAGATCATAAATTAACCAAAATCTATAAGATGCTTGTAAAAAGTCGAATCTAACTGTTCAATACTTTTCTTATTATTAGTATATGCTACTTTCAAAATACCCTCATGATGTCAGGGCACAGGGACTCACAGCAGCACTTTCCCCGTATCAAATGTGTGTATATGCTGGCTGCAGTGCTGCTTTTGAACCAAGGCCATCAGTGAAAGTCGTCGAAACGTGGTAAAACGGGTCAGCACAACAGCTCAGCCCCTGTGACCCAGCACAGGTCAGTAGTCCATACTGAAGCTTGGCACTAAATGTTGTTTCTGGCCGTTGAAGCAATGGTCTGTTCCGCCCTGCTCCTCGTACGATACAGGGGATGTGAGACTCGCTTTGGCGTTCGCCTTCTTACTCCATGCTGCAGCACAAAGCCGGAGCTGGCACCGGCGGCAGGGGCGGCTGAGGAAGAGGAGGCAGCAGCAGCAGCGGAGGCGGTGAGATGGGGCCGGCGGGTTGAGGGCTCGTCTTGGCAGCGACGGCTGGTTTGCGGCGGCGGCGTGCTGAGCACAAGGGGCCAAACCGAGTGTGAGCAGCCCTCAAAGCTGGACGGGCAGAGGCCCTGGCGGCTGGGATGTGGCTTGGCTCCTTTGCAGACAGCCGGGGCCAGCGCGTGACGGAGAGCCGCTGCCGGCCGGGTGGCACCAGCCCGTGTCACGGAGGAGCTGAGGCCGTGAACGTTTCAGGCCGTGCTGCTTACCGTTTGTAGCGAAGGATTTAAAGGTGTTAGAAGTTCATAAAGCATCTGTTTTAAGGAAATTCCCTTTACAAAAGGGAAGGTGACTCAAACTGCGTCTGCTGGATGCCGGGTGTGTGGGACGAGGCACTCGGCACCCGGCCGAGCCCTCCCCGCTTTCTGCCTCCGGGAGAGCGTTTCCCTTGCGTTCGGATGGGAGTAAAGCTCAGGACAGGACTGAGCAAACGAGCACCCAGCACGTGCAGCACAGAGGAGGGCTGTCCTGCTCGCCAGGCCGGGCAGAGGGCCGCAGCGGGGACTGTTCGCTTTGGACCGCGGGTGACGGAGAGGTGACGTCCGACGGGAGAGCTGTAAACGCACCAGCAGCTTGACGCGAGTCCGGCCCGAGCCGAGGGTCACGGGCGCGTGCTGAGGGAACGAACGCGTGTCAGTGTAGTGCAGCCGGCCCGTGCAGCGGGTGGGAGCAGGCTCGCAGGCAAGGTGGCAGAGTTAAGTAGTATAAATGCGCCTAACCGAAGGGCTCGCCGCGTGCAACGTGACGCATGGGCGAGCTCCGTGCCGGGGAGCAGCCGGCTGCCGCTGGGCTGCGGGAAGGAAACCTCAGGCCCTGCTCGCGTTTGGAGAGGGTGAACGTGGCAGCTTATCTGGTCTTTACCGGGTGTCGCTGCCCTGGCCTCTCCTGCTCTTCGCTGTTCAGATGATGCTCCTTATGTCTGGTCTCTTGCAGGAGGCTTCTCGAGCCTCTCCCCGCTTTTGCTGCCGTTCTCTGCACCTTTCCTATTCCCGCTGTCCCTTCTGCGGGTGGCACGCGGCTCTGCCTCGGTGCAGAACGGAGCTGTGCTATTTTAAGGATTGGCCTTTTCTCAGTGTAGCCTTTTCTTTCTTTGACCGCCGCCGTGCTTGAATGGAGCTTTCCATTGTGGTACCACCTGCGGCGGCCGAATTTTCCCCTCTCCCTTGCAGTGGGTGGGGACCCGTTTGAGTTCACAAGTAGCCCGTGCTGCGTGGAGACCCCGCCGCCCAACACCTATTACGTGGGGCTGCAGAGCCTGACTTCCGCGGGTCCCTCGGAAGGGTCCTGTGGGCCTGCTAAGTTTGGCTAGTCTGTGTGCGAGTTTTCTTGCATTATCTGCAAGTTCTGATAACACGCAGTCACCTCTCTCCCAGGTCGCCAGTAAATATAGGAAGTACCTTGGGCTCTAGCGTCGACCTTTGGGACACGCTTTTGTCAGCTCCCTTCCTTGCTGAGCCCTTAACCGAGTTCACTGCTTTTCCTGCTCCTAGCTAGGCGCTCTGCCCTTTCTGTAACGACTGCCTCGCCGGTGACTGTCCTGTCCCTCCGTGTTGCCCCGGCCGGATTCCCTGGGGGAATCTGAAGGCCGTAGGATGTGTTTGTCTCATCTGCGGCTAGCTTGTGCATTCAGCTAGCGTTCGCTTAGTGTTGGCCGCTTGGTTCATCCCCTCGCGGCTGCTGGGACCTGTCTTTAGTGATTTAAGAACCGCAGCTGGTGCGATGCGCTGTGTGTTTTGTCTCGGCCTGTGCACGGTCTCCTCCGGAGCAAAGTGCCTCGACACCCGCGGAGACCCGAGGGCCCCTTCTCCGGGCGCTGCGGTCTGCACGCGGGTGAAGCCGGGACAACCGCTCTCGGAAGCCCGGAGCGGCGTACGGCACCGCAGCCCCGCGAAGCTTTTAAAACACCTCCAAGGCTGCTGCTCCTCTATAATGATCCTGCAATATGCTTTCGTTCGCCAAACTGTAATTTATTCTTATATATAATTAACAGTAATATATCCCCTTCTAGGCCTATTAAAATACCAAAACCTTCACAGGGAAAAGTGTAAGAATGTGCAGGACAAAATCAGAATGTCCCGTCCCTTCCCCATAATATTGGGCATGATTAATGTGACGCTATTGCTGTCCATCTTGCTTTTGTTTAATTATCATTTTTGTATTGTTCTTGTCTCCGGAGACTCGATCTGGCGGGAATGGCTTGATGGATTATGTATGAAATCCAGGTCAACACGTCCAAGTATTACTGCCTCATAATTTGCTGCGCCACAGAGGCCAATATAGGTGCCTTGTGTTATTAATTATACCAATATATTTTCATGAGTAATGTGATTAATTAGGCTGTATATATTACAATTCCAGGCCTGTTCTGTTGGTATGTTTGTTCTTGGATGGAACTGACTGGCTCAGAGAGCAAGAAGCAAAATCTGTAACTTGGATTCCGTCTCGTTTCTTCTCTCCTAAAGTGTTGAAGGGAAAAATAAAATTCCATACGCTACGTTTTTCGTGCCAGGGAAACATGAAGCGCTGGGGAGGAGAAAGCAAGACTGCCTCTGAGCGACAGCTGTAGCCTGGAGAAAAGTGTATTAGCCCGGAGAGTGGACACAGAGGTTAAGAAGGTCTCTCTTTGCTGTCGATGTCACCTGAGATGTTGGTCGTGAAGATGCAAGAGCAGCTCACGTCAGGCAGCTGATCCCTGCCGCGACGGGAGGCAGAGCACACGCGGGGTGGGCTGCAGGGGCCTGGTAGGGAAACCTGCACTTTTCCTCGGCCAGTGCGGTTAGGATGGACCCTGCCTGCGGAGGGCAAGAGGCGTCAGGCCGTGTCGGCCAGCGCCACTGGACCGGTGCCGCCGCAGAACTGCAGCCCAGGCGATGCAGTGCCGTGGGGGTAAAACCCAAGAGGGCTTCAGAAAGCAGAGCCAGGACCGAGGGAAGCAGGTCCTGCCTTTGCACGGATCCGCACGGAGTCCGAGGGGCCGCCCGTGCTGCCGAGCCCGGCCCGCGAGCCAGCAGCGTCATGTCCGGACGGCAGGGCCTCCGCTCGCTTCGCACTTCTCGCCCTTCCCAGCCGGCGAGAGCGGATTGCCTGGCTTAGCTTCCCGCGCGTCCCGCAGACCTCTCCAAGAGTCCATCGCTACTGGGTTGCAGCACCGCAAGGATGAGTTATGTTTAAAATAAATCACAGGCAAAGACTCGTCTGCTCTCACTGAACTTCTTAAAAAGTGTATTGATGAAGTTGCTTCTGTAACTCATTTTTATTTTCCTTTTACAAGCTCAAAATACTGGGTCTAAAACTTGCTGAGTGTGGTCCCTGGCGCCACTGGCTTATGGCATCTGTGGGGCTCAGGTTCGCGAAGTGGTTTTAATGAGTCACATGTGATATCTTGATAAATTGTTGTCAGTTTGCACAGTGAGAAGACAGGATGAAGTGCTTTCAGCTTTGCCGCAGTGCAAAAATACTCACAGGAAAACAAATTTTGACAAAAAGGTGGTCTGGGTTGAACAGCAGTCTCCTCAGCTGTCAGCACACGTTGGCTCCGAGTTGGGGGTTTCCGTCTCCCTCCATCCCGTGAACTCTTTCTGCAGGAGCCTGTGGGCAGTCGTGTCCCCCGCAATGTCACAGCCACGCTCGGACGCGGGGAGGAGAGAGGTCCGTAGCACACCCCCGCCTCCGCAGCAAGCAGCGTCCCTGGGAGAACGGTGACACCAAATGAAACGGTGGCCGGTCCCCAGTTTCGAGTGATGTGTTGGCAGCTCCCCAGATGCAAAGTGGTCTTTTCTAGGGCCCTTTTTGGCTGGAGCCTCCGTTGCCCTGGCCCCCAGCGCTCACCCACACCTGCACGGCAAAACGCTACCTGGTCAGAGCCGTGTTTCATGCCAGGCAATAGGAGCCTGTGCCTGGTTTGCTGCATCCAGATCTTAATGCTCTTCTCCAAACATCAAAACAGAGCTAAAACCTCTTCTGTCTGTTGTTTCCATAAAGGTCAAAGAGGAGTCATCGTCCTTTAAGTGCCAAGAAGAGGCCTTCTACCCTCCGGTGCAAGAAGACTTTGAACAGTAAGGCAGCTTCTTTTTCTTTCTCAATGGTTACTGCTTGATTGCATGAACATTGATTTTACTCTGGCCATTTTTCCTTCTTGTCATGAGTTTGATTGCAAGGGTTTGTTTCTTCACTTTTTCATGTAATTTAGCTCTGGTAGCCACACAAATAATCGTGTCTTTGATGGGGTATTGTCTTGTCTGCTTGTAGTCAAAGCCCTTCCAGTGATGCTTCAAGATCCCTAGTTGCAATTTTCCCATCAAGCTGTTCCTTCAGTGGGAACTACAAGAAACGGGGGAGGAGAGTAATCCTTGCTTCTCTGGAGTCTCACTAACTACGTGAGAGCATTTAGGATCCTTTCTTGCAGAAGCAAGGGCTGAATTGCAGCTCCATTGACCGCAGGTCCTGCAGATACCCAGCCTGGCCATCAACGCAGTTGTCGGAGTGCCGGACCCTCATTTCTGCCTGGCCTTTTGCCCTCCCACTGAAAGGGGGTGACTTGTGTGCCGCATACCTCGAGGGACTGAGGACAGCACTGGCAGCATGCAGGCTCAAAGCCAGAGTAATTAAGGTGGCGGAAGCTGCTCTCGGTGGCCTGGTGTCATTTGCGTTTCATGGCTGCTGAGTCCACCGGGTTGAAGCGTTTTGGCCTGTTGCAGTCAGTCCTGCCGCCCTGGGCTGCAGAGACTTTGCTGCTTCTCTGTGTTGGTCTGCGCTCGCCTGTGGGCTGGCTTTAAGCAGGAGCTGCTGCCCAGGGAGGGCTCGCGGCCCCAGCTCCAGAGGACACCGGCCATAATTGAATACTCCAGTGAGCTGGAATCACCTGCAGAATGTGAGTGAATGTCCCAGATCTCTACGTGAACTCTCTGCTTGTTTACTTACAGCAAGGCCCTAGATATCTTGTGTGAGCGTGCTACACGGAAGACTTTGGTGTCCTTCAGGAACGGTGGCTGGCGGCTCCCGGGCGCCTGGGGACTGCGCGCCCTGCACGACTCGTCCCCTAACGGCAGAGCTGTGCAGCCCTCGGGAGCCCCGAGCAGGCTCTGCTTCTTGCCTGGTACCGCGCAGTCCCCCGGGGACCCCGCGCTGATGTTTGGTCCTGTGTGCACAGGGAAGGAGATGTTGTCTAGTGATGCAGAGTCTTCTCTGACACCCTCGCGGGGAGCAGAGCACTGAAACGGGCTTCTGAGCTCATTAAGCTTTCTGGCATTTCTAGAGTGCTGTTTTCCGCCTTGGGATGAAACCAAAACCTTTCATAACGTTTTTGTAAAACCCCCGAGCGACAGAGAGCCAGGGCTCTGGCCGGCCTGCAGCCGGGCAGTGGGAGGACAGCAGAGCCCAGAGCAGAAGGAGCAACAAGACATTTTGCTGCGTGGTTTAATACAAAGCAGGAGAGCAGCAAGCGAAGGCATGGACACACAACAGGTCAGCTGCTGCTGCTTGGCTATGCAGGAGCTAGATTTAATTATGCCAATGGCTGCAGTTGGCACCCGGCCTGATGAGCGTAATCCCTGCCAGGCTGCTATTATGGGTATCCAAAAATGCTGCCTGTGTG
The DNA here is from genome assembly GCA_003342895.1 of Casuarius casuarius. Lineage (NCBI taxonomy): Eukaryota > Metazoa > Chordata > Aves > Casuariiformes > Casuariidae > Casuarius > Casuarius casuarius. Next base: position 751,644 of record PTFA01000211.1, read on the forward strand.
CGGCTCCCTGCAGCCATCATTCAGACAAGTCTGTGCTCGTAAGCTGTGCCCGTGCTTGCAAGCCCAGCACCACTAATCAGTGGTTGAGGAGGGGTGATCTTCCCCTCGGCACTGCCAGCAGAAGCCCCTGGTGTAGATATTGTGCTAGGAGGACCGTACTTCAGCCAGGATGGCTGATCTCACGTGGGAGAGCCGGGAACGGACCGTGTGCTCGTAAGCACACACATGCTGTTTGCACACGCGGAAAGGTTTGCTGTCTAGCGTGCTGGCATGCAGAAATGTACCGAAACGTGGCTGCAGTGAAATGGCAGAAAAGCGCCGTCCCTGGGCTTTGCGGGGGTGCTTGGTGGGGCGGAGGGTGCGGAGGTGGCTCGGCGGCTGGGGGGTGCGGAGGTGCCGTTCAGTCCCACCGCGTCGTCTTCCGGGGAGACGTGACAAGCTCGGCACAGGGGGAGTCACCCGGCGCCTGTGCTGGAAGCCTCCTAGGTTGGTCCCCGCGCTGCAGGGACAGCCCCGCTCGCCCCGCAACGCGCTACGCGGGGAAGGACGCCAGGCAGACGCCAGCGGGCACCACGTTCTAGCTGCCGACAGCTGCCTGGGCGCAGACGTGGCGGATAGATGGCACGGCAGGGAACCGGAGCAGTCGGCCGTAAATTAGGCGTGATGAGGGCAGGCTGGGACGCAGTGGCTCGGGCTCGTTGCTGATGAGCTCTCTCTCTAGGTCCTGCTGTGTATTTATTTATTTGTCCTGGAGCTATTTGGAGTGTGAATTCCCACTCTCAACCAGCCAACGGTACACGCAGGCACTCGCTGCTGCGGCCGCGGCGGGCGCTCGGCGGCCGGGGCTGGTGGGCACAGCGGCACGTCGGCAGAGCCCTCGCCCCGAGCGGGTCTGCGGGGCAGCGGCCGGAGCCCGGGGAGACCTGTCTCGTGCGAAACCGGGTCACAGCCCCACGCGGTCGGCGGCTTGCTGACACCGTGCAATGGACTGTTGCTCCGTCACAGCTTGTCCTGGGGAAACAGCCGGGAAGGTGCTGTCGGGTAGCCAGCTTGGTTCCTCCTCTGCGGGACGAGGGTTCCCGGCAAGCTGCTGCATGTGCATGTGTGTGCGCGTGTGCGTGCACACCTTACAACACCGATGCTGCTATTCTGCCTGGCACCGTCGCAGCCGTGTGCCTGCCCAGCAAAGCAGCCAGCTTCGAGCAGCCCGGCTGCTACGTGCAATTTCCAGCTGTAGCGACATGTCTGCCAACAGCAGCATTTGCTTCCGAGGAGATGGGCTCCAGTATTTTAATCAGCAGCGTGGCCTGGCAGTTCCCCGTCTCCCTGTCCCTGAGCAGACCGTCGCGGGCAGGACTCGACGCCGGCATCCCTGGGAGCCGGGAGCCCTGCGGTGCCTGGGGAGCTGCGCTGGTGCGCAGCCGCGTCCGCCTGCCCCGCGTCAGACCACCACGCGAGGACCTCCGCAGAGCTGGGCTCCTTCCTCCTCTCCAGCTCTGACCACGTGGCACGTGCGACTTAGCATGAAGTGAGACCTTCCTGGGGGCAACCTGGACAGCCCAGCCCGGGGGGGTTCAGCCGTACGCCGGACAGCAGCTTCCTTTATCCTACGTTCAGTTCTTGGGAGTGACCCCCTCCTGGAAGCAGCCCATCGCTGAAAACGCCTTTTAGACGCTCTGGTCGCAGTCAAAATTAAATCAGAAAATGAACTATTACTCAAAGTGACTGGGAGTTGCTCAAGATTTATGTGCTTTGGGCAGCTCGAGCTCCATTTGCCGGGATACCTAGGGAAGCCGCAGCCACTAGTGCACCGTGACCGTTTGCAATTTCACACCACTTTAAACTCGCTCTCATTGAGATTGGGGAGATGAAAAATGTCTTTATTAAGGGAAGTCACAGGTCCCTGATTGGTTGCTAAATGTGTTTTAATGTGTGGTGTGACTGGTGAGGGTAGGGAGGGGTACGGGGGGGGGGCCACGCTGGTGGTTTTGCGCACGTGAGATCCTGAGAAGCCAGAGGAGCTCTGAACAACAGCTGTATCTTTGATTTTCCTGCTGCCTTGACTATCTCAAGATGGTCAGTGGCATTTGCTTCAGGCCGGCACGGTGGTTGTTGCGCTCTGCATCGCTCCGTGTTTCAGCAGGCGCGGGGAGCGTCTGCCCTCTCCTCCGGCACGGACTGGGTGCGTTGCAGAGAGGCAAAAGGTGGGTGCCGGGCAGAGCCCAGAGGCAGGGCGTCCCCCGGGACGGGACGCGGGTGCTCACTGAGGTGCGCCTCTCGTCTCCGTGCAGCCGCAGGTATTTGTTCCCTCTTCTGTGGCTCTGTTTCCTCCTTTTTCCTTTTCCCTAAGTCCCTGGTAGTTCCATTACAAAGTTTCCTCCTGTTCTCCTGCTCCAAGACATGCCAAGCTGCTCGGGGGGGAGGCAGCAGGGTCCTCACAGACTGACAAGAGCACCGCCTTTCTAGCGAGACCCTAGAGAATATCCTGGAGAACTGGGGAATTTGTTTATTTCTCATTATCTTTAAATATTAGAGCATCTCCAGGCCCCACGTTCTAGATTTGCCACTGCTCTGGCAGAGAAATGCAGTTACCTGGTTCACTTAAGTCACACCTGCTGGGAACCAGGATAAGGTGACAGTCGAAATAGAAGTCTTTATTGACGGGATCCAAAACAGGCAGGTTACAAGTGTTTACAAAAGACATAAGTCAAAGAAAGAACGTGTTTGGGGAGGCCCTGGGCATGCTCCTCCGGGCAGCAATGTTGCCCCGGGGTCACTGTCGGCCGAGCGCTCGGCGTGCCCGTGTGACCCGGCGCTGCCGCAGCGGTGACCGTCGTCGCTTGCGGACAACGAGTGGCTGCGCGACCCGAGCAGCTTCCGTGCCTGCGGGGTGTCGCGAGCTGCGCTGGGAGAGGTGTTTATGCTCCCCACCGCTCTTGTTTCTCCAGCAGACCTTTGTGGGTGTTTGCTCCGTAATAATCTTTTATTCTTGCATTTGTATCTTTGCTCCTGGAGTCATGCACTGAACCTGGAGTGAAGTCAAGCACAGACCCTCCTCCCAGCTCATCCAGCAACACAGTTTACAAAAGGCTCTGTTATTATCCCCGCATCCGCACTCTCTAACCCTGTAATTAGATGCTTAGGCTATGATTGCCCCATTGTCCGCTGGATGGGTTTAATCATTCTTTTCTCCTACAGTGGCAATTTTGTTCCAATTAATTATTTCAGTTTGAACAGCAATAGCTGGTTGAGTTTAGAGAGAAATTAAAAGGGTAGAGAAGGATAATGAAGAGTGAGCTAACTAGGGAGAGGCTGCAAACAGGGCTGCTGCATATCCCTGCTTCTGATCCAAGCTCTCATTCGCTCCCCCGAGAGCTTTCTGGGGTTTAAAATGTTCTCCCTGGAAACGAGGTTCTTGCGTGACACAGAAGCGCTGCCTGGTTTCATCCGTGCCAAGGAGATTTGTTATTGGGCCTGACGGAAACAACAGGGCACGCTTGCAGGCTTGTCCGCCCTGGGAGGGAAAATGTGGCTCATTCATGCTGTAGTCAATGCGTCTTTAAAGCCTGCGAGGGAGGGCAAGGCTTTGACTAGTTATGTTATACATCTTTTGTTTTCCTGGCCAGTGAGCACGTCTCGGTTCTGTCCCAGCTAAACAGGACTTACAGACCGCTCCCGAGGACCCTCCAGCGACTGCAGAGCAGCGCGGTGCCCCAGGCAGAGCTGCCCAAAGCAACGCGGTGCAAGGGGGAAAGGGTGCCTAGCCCGGCGTTCGCGCATTGGCACCTTCCCGTTAGGAGGAGGAGGATCTCTCTCCGGTCCTTGTTCTCATAAGATCCTGGATCGTTTTCAAAGCAGTATTGCTGTACCAGTGTGAGTGGATCCAGCTCTCAACTGGAGGAAAATTTGTCACAGGCCTGGGATCCCAGTAGCCGGCGGGATCTCGGAGCCTCTCCCAGCCCCCCAGCCTCCCTCCCTGCCCGTTTAAGGCAGGAGGCTGCTTGTCGGCGGCAGTCACGGCTCTGCCGTGCCCGTGTTGTCAGCCGTGCAGCGTGTTCGCAGCAGTCTGCAGTGCAACATCTGCTGCCCTTCCTTCCCTCCCTGCAACATCTGGCTCCTTGGCCAGCTAACAAATACAAGCTGTCAGCTCCGAGGGCCAGATGCACACAGCGTGTCCCACGTCCTTGATTTAAAGTGCCGTGGAAAATGATTCCAGGAAGGAGAGACGGTGTGTCTAGGACGGAGCGAGGAAGCCTCAGCCTGGGTGCCTCCCCGGGGCTGCGGAGGTGCCGTGATCCCGGGGAAGGGACGCCTCGCTGGGAGGTTTCGCAGGTCCTGCCAGGCTTCCCCGTCCTCCCCCTTCGCCCATCCTGCCGGGACCAGGCTCCGTCCCCGCGGCGGCTCCCCCGCCTGTCGCTTGCACGCTGCTCCCGTCGTTAATGCGGCGCTTTCTTCGCTGCGCTGGAACGGGGGGCGGGAGGTGCGGAGGAGCCTTTAAAATATGCTAGACTAACTCTAAACAGTGCTATAAGACACACTAAGTCAAAGCCAACGGCAAACTGTGATCGCCAAATCGCTCATTAATTCAGTGGAATTATCAGCCGGCACGGCCTCCGTTCTCAAGGTGATTCTGGGATGCAACTGATTTGGATTAAAAAAAAAAATTAAATTTTTTTTAAGGTTATGCAAGGTTTTGAAGGGAGAGAAAAAAATTAATGCCTTTCAGGAGTTACAAAAATGCTGCCTGTGCAATTCATGTATAATTCAATGAATTCCAGAGTAGTTTGAATATTTAAATTATGTATGATCAAAGCAATAAAGAAATCTGCATTTCCTCGCTCTGAGCCCCCCAGACATCATGCTCCCCGGTGTCCCCTCCCCGAAAGGCAGCTCCTCGTTTCCACCCTCCCAGATCTATCGAACCCTATTGCTCCAAAGAAATTGAGTTCGACTGGAAAAATACGGCCGTGGAGCGTAGCTGCTGTTCTTTAATAAATACGTGATGCATCGCATCTCGAGCCAGCGCCGTTGCCAGGGCGATGGTCACCGGAGCCTGGGCGGCAGGGCAGGCGCGGCGCGGGGTGATGGGCAGCGCTGCCCGGCCCCGCCAGCAGCCCCCGGCTCTAATTAGCCGCTGGCGCGGTGGCGGCGGCCGGAGCATCCAGCAGCCCGGCCCTCGTGCTCCGGCACGGCCCGTGGCGGCAGCCCCGCAGCCAAGCTCTTGCAGAGCAAAGCCACGGAGGGACCCCCCCAAAACCACCGCCGCAGCTTCCCTGCGCCCACCTGCCCGGCCCCGCGGTGGTTCCCGTCGTCCTTCCCTCCTCCGAGGCCCTGGGCTCGCCGGTGGGTTTCGCGAGGCTGCCGGCGCTGCTGCCGCGCTCCTCGGCGGGGCGGCCGCCTCCTTCCCTCTGCTGCGGCCAGAGTTTGCTGGGTCCCAAGGAAAAAAAACCCAAACAAAATGCTCCCTTTGCCCCTCCCCCATCTCCTCTCCAGACGCTGTAAATTTTCATTAGTATTCTGTAATTTAATGATCTATTCCCAAGAGAAAATTAGTCTTCAATTTACAAAAAAATCCCTGTTAATTTAAGCATAACAGTATGAGAGCGATGCAAATGTTGGAGCCCCGTCCTGCACCTCCCGCTCTTCCCTTGCAAAGGGCAAGTGCAGGGGACACTTTTAATAGTGCACTAAAGTCCATTCGAAATCTCTCGGTGAAGCCTGCAGAGGGGTTCCTGGGGGCGAGAAAAGCAATTTCCTCCCGAAACAAGAGGTTATTTTGAACCGGGCAAATGCACCGATTCAGCTGAAGGCTGGTGCTGAAAGACTCTGAGGGGCAGGAGCAAACGGAGCGGCTGAGCTCCGACGCCGTCTCCCGCGCGGCCGTCGAGATGGCGGCGGTGGCTTTGCTCGCTAGCGGCAGCGGTCGGGGCTGGGAGTCCCCTGTCCGGGAAGGATCTGCAAAGGGAGCTCGTTAGCGTGAAAAATTGGGACCAGAGGGCCCATTTGTCTGATACCAGCTCACTGTTTTCTCTAGTAATGCAGAAAATGGGGGGGGGATCTGAGTCTCCCCCCAGCGACAGACCCCTTGATTTGCCCATCCTGATTCGTGTCCGTGCTTTCAAATCGCTTTTAATGCTGTCTATTTTCCTTGGGCCTCGGGACGGCGCGTGCGGAACACGGCCCTTTGCCCCGTGGTGCTGCTCCCAGGGGACAGAGCAGACACCGCGGAGTATCTTTTATCCCAGCATCGCAGGGCAGCTTTTTAAGGGGCGCGTGGTGACATCGGCCAAGGTGGTCAGCGAGCAAAGGCTGCGGCGGGTGGAAAGCTGGCTTTCGGCTGCTCACCTTGACCAGCAATTCTGCTCCATAAACTCTCTCCTTCCGCCACGTGTCACTGCTCCAGGAATCCCGTCCTCCGGGATCCTCCGTTTCCATCCGCGTGTTTAACTGCTCCCTGGTGCTTGGCGTTAGCGCAAAGGGACGGGGCGTAAAGCTCTCCTCCTCTGCGTTACCTGCCCTGAGAGGGTCTGCACTGCGTTTCTCTCCCCCTCTTACTTTGCAGTGTTGTTGGTGCCTTGACTGGGCTTAAACATCCCGTCCGCGCTGCAGCCTCCGCTCGCGGATGCCGCGGTTAATCGTGCTCCCGGCGTGCGACCCTCTGCGCGGCAGCGCGTTAGCGCTGGGACGGGTTGCTGCCGGCTCCCTTTGCCCGGGCTCGGTGCGCGTCCCCCCCCCGTTTCCCGGGGGTGCTGGCAGGCAGCTGGCCGGCTGCCCGCTGGCAGGGCGCCCGCGCGGAATCGCGGCTGCGGTACCGGTGCCAGGGCTCTGGCACGGCGCTCGCGCGCGGTGAGGTGCCAAACTCCCTCCCGACGGCTGAGGCTGAGGTCAGCGTGGAGTCACGCCGCGATTCCCCTTGCTTTTCTTTGCCAATCCACGGCAGAGGTGATAGCCGAAGGACCCCCCCGGGGCCTGTCGCAGGGCACCATCACGGAGCGGTGCAAACGCAGAGCTCCCTGGAGACGCGAACCTGCCGTCCTGAAGCCTGCAACCGCACAGGTCGCATCGGTGGGCTCTTCTGTCCCGAGCGCCAGCCCCGCTGGCAAGGTGGGCTTTTAGCAGCGCCGCTCTGCGTGTTACCTCCTTGCACGTCTTCTGGTGCACAAACCCTGTGCCAGGCCAGTGAACTCGCCGGAGGGTCGTGCTGAGCTCGCGCTGCCTCCCTAAGTACTCCCTAGCCGGAGCGGGAGCTGCCAGCGCAAGTCGTGCCAGGAGCTTTTAGGGTCTGCAGGGCTGAGCACGAGTACGAGCTGTTTCACGGGTCATGGCATACGAATGCTCTCGTTCCCGCCAGCTTTGCAAGTCAGGCTTGTGGAATAATCCCCTCGGCGTCATGGAGTTTCCACCCCTGCCTGGAACCATGCATGCAGCACAAAAATGACAATTAATAAAAAAGTGTTAATAGCGATCATCTTCATTGCATCAAACTATTAATGACAATGAAGCCCGCGTTGTCAAACCGCAGGAAATATTTGACTGGAAGTGTGGAGCATTCCTCTGCCAGATCCCATCCCTGTCCCCAGCGTGTGGCAGGTGACAAGGTCATTTCCCTCCTTCCCCGCGCAGAGGAGGATGCATCCATAGCGGTGCCCCGCGCGGAGGAGGAAAGCGCAGGCCTGGCCGCAGGAGGCTGCCGAGCCCAGGCCAGCGCTTCTGGCTCCCGTCAAAAGACAGTTTAGCATCTCGGTAACTGACACAAATGTAAGTAATGTTCTCTTTGCAGCCAGCCTCTCCCTGAGATGTTGTTAAATTAGAAGGGAAATCTATTTCCTGTTAAAAAAAAAAGGCGAGCAAACTCTGTGTTAAATATAGATATATGATATGTAAATGAATCTGACAACTGAGTGAATAAAAAATGAAGGTTTAAATTATTGAAGGGTAGGAGGAGATGGCGCATGCAAATAGCATTAATGTGGAAAGAGGCAGCTCTCTGAACAGGGAGAGGAGGTTTTGAAACATAATTATTTCTTTTAAGAAAAGGGCTACATATTAAATAAAAGCCAACAGAACCAGCACATGTTTATTTCAAAGGCCTTTATTTCTGTGCCGTCGCTTGATTCTCCTGGCTTGCCTTTTTTTTTTTTTTTTTTTGCCTGCAAAGCAATGGAAGAAATTGAAGGCTACTGAATATTTTAGCTTTAATTAAAATAAGATAAATTAAGTTTTGATTGCTACATGGGAACAAATGAGTCCCAGAGATGGCCGATCAGAGGCGGCTATTGGGACGGCTGCGGAAGGTGTTTGCTAATTGTTTTGGTGGGATGCAGCTCTTCCGGCCCTCGGAGTTATCGCAATCAAAGTTTGTTATATCACAACCGCTGGGCAACTGCGATGGCTTCGAGAACATCTTCAGAGATAGAACTGACTTAATTTAAATGGAAAAATACCTACCTCGAGATTTTAGCCTGCCAGAAGGTGTAAATTATGCTTAAATGAAGAAGATACTGTGGTTGTTTTTTGCTCGTTTCGTGGTGTTTGTTGTAAAGGGAGTGAAATGCACGGAGCCGAGGTGGCTTCTGCTCCGCCGCCGCTGCGGCTGCTGCTGCTGGGGCGAGGTTGCAGAGAGCATCGCTGGTGCAATACTGAAAATAGAAAACTAGCTGGTTATTTTTATCGCTGGTAAAACTGACAAGGTGTTTTTGCAGAACGGGTGCTCTGCAGACGCAGTGAACGTCTCCATTGCATTTCACACACCTGTATTTTTGCCTCTCTGACCCTCTTCAGGACGGGCTACAGGCTTCCCTTCCCTGACGCGGTACACGACGGCTTGGGACGAGTTGTTAAAGCTATAGATCAAAATGTCATGTATTAGGAAAGTGCCTCCCCAGGGATTCTCACCCTCCGTTTACTATTTGTCGCGTGCTGACAGCGTGCTCCGTTCTGCCTAATCCGTCTCTCCAGCTATTTGCGTAGCCCCCGTCGCGGCGGCACCCGAGGGCCTCCCGTGGCTGAGAAAAGGGTGGTTTGCTTCTCTTCCTCCCCTGCTCCATGGAGCGGGCTGCGGGCCGTGGGGACCTTCGGCGCTACGCGGTCGATTCCCGTCCCCGTTCGCTTCCGAGCGGTGCCGCAGGGCCCGTCCCTGCCCGCTCCGAGGGGCCGCACGGCGCCGGCGAGGCTGGGCCGAGGCGGAGGGACGGTCCCGAGCTGCCCCAGCGCTTGCAGCCGTCTCCGGCGGTGACAGTCCTGTCCCCTGCCCGGCTGCGGCGGGTCGGGAATGCCGCCGCGCCGGAGGGGCAGGGGTGCCGCGCTCCCAGCCTCGCGGGCCGCTCCGGCAGGGCACAGGCGCTGCCCCTGGTTCAAGTGGTGAATGACCCCGCTCAGATGCCAGACGCACGAACCGTGTTCATCACCGCGAAGCACTTGTGAGCAGCCCACCAGCCAAAATGTGCTGGGATAATTTTGAACAGCGACTGTTAAATCTCTTTGCAGATAACTCGAGAGCTCAGAAGGGGAGAGATTTGCCGAGTGAACCGTTCGCCATGTATCATTGCCCAGGACGGTCCGGCAGGGGTTCGTGCCTGATGCATTAACCAATTAAAGCAGTTCCTCCCACACACAGACGTCTTTCGCACTGATGAAGTGCCTGGGGAAGAGCTCTCCTCCTTGCCCCCCATTTCCAGCCTGTGCCGTGAAGGATGCAGGCCGTCCTCCTCGTCCTCTCCCTAGAGGTAGCAGGCAATCTCAGTGCACACTTGTCTGTATGCAGTCTCTCTATCAGATTGCACCGACTCACTGATTTGCTTCGGCAGGCCTAAAGCTTTCCTTAGCAGATGAATATGGCACTGACAAACCCTGCCGCCTTTGAGAGAGACTAATTTTGCCATTGAGCGTTATCCGTGGGACTCCGCGGTCACCACAACCGGTCCCGGTATCCGTCGGGCGCTGTCTGCTGCGCGTCTGCGTGGCGGCTTCGGGGGCCTTGCCAGGCCCTGCCAGCTGCCTGGCAGAGTCGACAGCGAATTTCAGGAGCTCTTCCAAAAAATCTTCCTGCTGGCCTCGAGGATGTTCTCCCCAGGGTATCTAGCGTACCTTTAAACACTTTCTTCTATGTAAATCTTTACCCTTGGGAAGCTCTCCCTCAATAAATCGGTAAGGGTACTGCTCTTTCTGCTTCTTCACACGGTATCTGTGAATACCCAGTCAAAGAAAGTATTTTATGCAACTGTGGACAGCTGGAGAGCACTAATAATGACCTAAGCCACGACTAAAATAGAGACTAAAAATGAATTTTTAATGATTTGAATGTATAAAGTCAGATTTGGTCACAATCCTCGACGGAGTTTAGGGCTCACCTCCTGTTTCTGACAGTGTTTCCACCCACAGTCTGACACTTTCCTGTGGACACCTTCCCTCGTGGGTGACTGGCCTTCCCTGGAGGCCGGCCTCTTCACTAACCGACACCCGCGTCGAGGTCCCTTTCCCCCTCTCCGCCGCCTGCTCCCTGCACCCTTCCTTCCTTTCCTGCTCCGGAGCCCTGCAGGCTGCACAGAGCGGGGAGAAGGCTCTGCTCCTCGAGGACCAGACTGTGCCTGTGCTCTGCCCGGGTAGGAGCCACCATCGAGCTTTCATGACTGTCTTATAGACGAGACACCCCGGCCTCCCGCCCCGGGCTCTCGGTACGGGATGAGAGCGCAGGAAGGGCAGTGATGAGGCATTGCACAAGGTCAAGCGGCTACTCACTGGCTAAAGAAAAATCCTTAAATTTCCACATATCTGTTTAAAGAACGTACTTGCACACTTTTGGAGAACTTTTTTTTTCCATCCTTTTCCACAAGGACAGTCCACGTTCTGGGCAATGACACAAAGAAGAAATGATACTTGGTGACAATTTGCTGACCTACCTCTCACATTCGAACATCCCACTGCGGGAGATTTCAGCTGAATATTGGAAAAGATCCCTTGCATTCAGGACTGATGCCTGTTCCTTGGCTCTCATGGGTTAGAGGCCAACCTGAGTGTAGGTTTCTTTTTTTCTCCGGTTTGGTCTTCTTGGTCTCCATGGCAACGCGCTTTCCCTTCTGCAGCGGCATCGCTTTGCTCGCCACTTCCCAGCTCCGCATTTGTATTCCCCTCCTTTGTCTGCTGCTCCGCGCTGGCAGCCGGCCAGGCCAGGCATCCATTTCAAAGCAGCCTTTGTTTTATTGGCGAAGTAGCTGGTCAGGAATATGTGTGATTTAACGAGAGCAAGAACACGTTGTTTCTTTGCTTTTCTTCTTCCCCACAGCCCGAACGCGGTCATTCAGCGGAGCTGGCTTTTACCTGCGTTCTGCAACGGGGAAAGCCGCCGCGAGAGCAGAGCAGATCCCCCCGCTCGGAGCGCAGCGCTGAAACGGGCTCTGCAGCCGCTGCGGCGCCTCGGACCGGCAGCCGTGAGCGGGGTGGAGACATTTTCTTTCTCTCTGCCGCTACCTGTGTATATTTGAAATTCTATTTCAAAGTCAGATGTGTCATTTCCAGAACAACCCTGTCTATGAGATGCAGATAAAGCTGGATTTGCTTGACGGCAAAGCCCAGAAGTTGAGATTACAGCCTCTGGGCAGCAGAAAAAGCTGCTGGAGTGCAAGAAGAGCCCAGAGCCAGGATCCTGCCGCCAGCTTACTTCCTCCTCCTCCTGCAGCTGCCTTTTCTCTCTCTAATGGAGGCAGGGTTGAAGCCAGCTTGCTGGAGGGTGTGATCTTCTAATTGCAGTATCCATCCTTCTTCCAAGGGGAGTTCAGGGCTTAGAAAATGTGATGATACTACTTGCCTGCTTTTCATGTGTGCAAAGATATATGCAAATATATATATATATGTGCATATGTAGGCATATAAATGTACATTTAATTGAGACCCTGGTTTCCAGGCACGCTGCCAACGTGGTCCTTGGATCCGTTCTGCCTGCTCCTTGGAGCCTGCCCCGAGGTGTGGGAGATGGCCGGGGCGGACGGGGACGGGGGCCGAGCCGCTCGCTGCCGGCTCGCGGGGCGTTCGGGGGGCTCCCTCCGTGCTCGCCCCGAGCCGGGCGAGGGCAGGGAAAAAAAGAGGCAATGACTGCAGAACAGCAAAGACCTTCGTTAGGGGCGAAAGCAGAAGCAGCGTATCTTAGCCCTGTCCAGAAATAAAACGTTGCCAGGTGCAGCCTGTCCCCCGACACAGGCGCCCCTGGAAGAGCGCGAGCACTTGGCAGCCCGTCCCGCGGAGCAGGCTGCCGGCAGCCGTAGCCGGCAAGCAGGAGCGCAGGCAAGTTTCAAGCCTTGGAAAGGTCCAACCGAGCACCCGGGAGTGCTGGACCGGCTTTGGCGCTGGCGCGGGGAGCTCCGCAGGCAGCTCCCGAGACCCGGGCAGGGACAGGTGAGGGCTCGAGGCAAGCAGAAGGAGCGAAAGCAGACTGCTGGCCAAGACCCCGCGCTGGGGTCCCTGATGAGGCCGAGCTGCCTCCCCGTCCTGCATCCAGCCTCCAGCACCCAAGGAGCTGCTACCGGCAAACGGCAACGTCCGAGAGGAGCAGGCTGCTCTGCCCCGGCTCGTGGCTCCACGCTTTCTCGGTGCGGTTGCCTGTATTGCCCTGCTGTTATCCAAAAAACCCCGAGAATTTAAGAGCAGTCTTTACTTTTTGTTTAGTTTTAGTGATTTAAGGTGGATAGTTTTAATATTAGGTTAAACTGATCTATTTTTGTGAGAATCCAGCATTTACAACTCAATGGAAGTAGAGTGTACTTTTCCTAAAGCCACACTGATGTGTCCCTGAGTAATGCATTTACTTTGCAATGTGGTGAAAAGGGAAGGAGGAGAGTTCTTCGGTTTTGGTCTTAGAAAGTCCATGACACTAAGAACCCAAACGAAAGGGATAAAAAAGGCCAGTTTATATAAAAAAAGACAAAGTGGAAAAAGCTAAGCCATTTGTAAGAGACATAAATGCACATAGACAAAAATTAATGGAATACTTGGGATATACCCTGCAGTTCCTGTCAAGATAATACAGATTTGGAATAAATTAGATTCATGCACAGCATATCTGTTAACAGAGGCTGAGATTTCAGTGCAGTTGCAGAGCTGCAGACCTCAGATCCATCCTCTGGTATCAGAATGACTCCAAAGTCTGTTCTGTACTGTGTAGCTCTGCCGTACTGCAGTGAAACGTGGACATACCGAACAGTGTTATTTTCAGATGTGTTTGGGAGCAATTTAAATAATTAAGACCAGACCACCTTAAAATTAGCGTCCTTTGAAAACTAATCTTCAGGTAACTTGTGTCCTCAGCTAATGTGCACAGAATCAGCAGCAGAAGCAGCGATGCTCAGAGCCAGAGATGTTAGGAAGAGAGAGCAGCCCGGGGGTAAGAGCAGAGGAGCTTGGGGAAAGTGAGGGATCTGCTTTCTGCCGTGTCACCCTCACGCACAGATGCCCTACCCTTCTGCTGTGTTTCAGGATTTATACAGATAACCCACTAGTGCTGTACATAAAAATACAAGCCTATCCAAGTACCAGCTGCTATCCAGACACGGCAGCTCTAAGTTCAACACAAGCCAAATACGCAAATAGTTTCCTTGAGTCTCTGTACTGCTGCAGGGACCAATATTGCAGCTAGCTTCTTAATGGGGAGCTTCCTAACGTGGAGCTCAGCACCACGCTGCGCTCACAGAGGCTGCCGGGTGAACGTATCCTCCGTCCGCCTTCCTCTGCTGCTTGGAGATAAATGCACGCTAAAGAGAGCCTTGTCCATATTCCCCCTATGGACACCCAGCCTCCTGTATACTTGATGTGTGGAATAATATGGAATAACCTCATCTCATAGTGCCTTCTCTCGTGACATAAGTGACAATGCCCCACCTTTTAGATAAGCTGGATCCAAACACCGTTCGTACTTCTCCCTGCCGGAGGTTGCAGTTTAAAATGCACATCATGGCACCTGCTTGCTTGCTCGTGGATTTGTGAGAATTCCTGTGGCATGATATAGCTTGTTAATACATTGGGTGCCTGCAGCAAAACATCTCCTCTGCCCAGGAAGGAGCGGGGAGATGACCGTATGCCCGATCTATAAAGTATACAGTTTGGGCACATTGAGTGTTTGGGTTTGATTAGTAGATTGCAAATCAAAAAACCAGGCCAGCTGGAGGAGAACAGCCAGCTCTTTTCATCCAAAGCTAAGTACTTGGCACATGCCCCCCCGCTCACCTCTGAATGGACTGTGGGCGGAAAACAAAGCAGGTCCGATGTGCTTCTCCTCCCTCCCATCCTGGAGATGCTGCTGCAGATATGTGGTCCTGCACACGGTCATATTTAGTCTTCCCTAGTTTCTGGCCTACCGTCATGGGGAGCAGGTGGGACAGGAACTTCTGCAGTCATGGGCCACATCGGCTAGGGCCTGGCTGTTGCGGAGCTATGTTACGGCTGGAAGTGGGCATGAAGCTATCGGCCTCAAAGGTTCAGGGGAAAACACCTCGCATTTTGCTGAACCTCAGACAGTCTTCTAAGTAATTTATTGCATCACTATGGCGAGATAGAAGCCACTCACTGCAGTTCCCGTGACACATTTTGCTGGAGTCATGGTGTCAGTCTAGAGGCGTTTCCTACGTTCCAGCTTAGGAAATTGCATTCTGTCCAGCTCTGCTTATGAATAATTTAAGGGATTGGCTTCTCGTTCTCTATGGCCCGGTCCCCATGACTCCTCTTTTAGGCAGGTGAGGTGTATTAGGAAGCAACTGAGGGTCCCCGCAGGATCAGTGGAAGTGGAGAGGTGCCTGCAAGGACAACTCAGCTCTTAGGTGGCCTGAATTGCCTCTGTGTTACTGTCCTAGGAGCTGTGCAGCTTTCTTCATGAGCACACGTGCAGAGCAAGGTTGGGTTGGCTGCTCCCCCAAGTCTTGCTGAGATCGCTCCATCTTTTCAAGAGCTAAAGGAGAAGATGCTGTCTCTTAGAGAGGGGAAGCAGTGCTGCTTCTGGTTGGATGGCTCAGCAGGGCAATAGTGGCAGATCTGAAAACAAAAAGTCAGGCAAATAGAGGCCATGGCGAGCCACCCAGGTAACGTGCAGGCGCAGGCCATTTCTTAATGGTGGCTAAGATGATCCTCCAGGGTTTGAAGCTCTTCTTCAATGAGAAGCCTGAGAAAAATCATAAATCTTAATAAATGTGTGCTACTCTAACAAGGGTCTGTGCTGTCCTGTTGGTGGTTATCACCCATTTTAGAAAAGCAGCCAGCCTTCCACATTCGGTATCTCCCTGCCTACCAGGCTGGCAGCTACCAAAGTCTGGGCCTGGGGTCTGCAGCATCTTGGTTTTCCTTCCCTTGCAGCCCCCTGGAGTTATCGTGGGCTGGGGCAGGAGCTCAGGGCTCCGTGACAGACAACGCTCTCCATAACAGGGGTCTTTAAGTGGAGACGATGTCTGTGCAGATATTGCTGGGGGGAGCCCTGCACCAGCCGTTTAGGGGCTGTCCCAGCCCTGCCCACGTCAGGGCTCGTCAGCCACCAGCACACTGCAAACGGTGCTGCTGCAGGGACAAATTCAGAAAAGCCAACTGGAACAGATAATCAAACAGTGGGATTTTTCCCCCGGATTCCCCAGGTACATACAAGTATTTTGAAGTGAAAGAAAAGCACAGCAAAGCAATGCCACCTCAGGAGGGCCACTGTTACTCACATGCATATGTCCGAAACAGAAAGCCATTTTACAGAACCCACATTAAGCCAATTCTTATGCATAAATAATTTTACAAAGAAGTATCTCCCTTTACGTCTCAGTGCATTTGTTTATCATCATTCCAGATAATGTGATTGCATTTATTCCTTGCAGCCTGTTGTACAGTGCATCCTTTCACATCCCAAAGCTTCACAGCTGATTCTACATGCTGTGGAAGATGCACTATATCAGATCATTGCTGGACTGATTAAGTAATAACGAGGCTAAATTAAAGCAGCTTCTTTAGGCTAACATGCTGCCCTTAAAGAATTATATCAGTCTCTGACTAAGTAATAAATTATCATACGGCTGGTGTTGAAAAGCACAATGCAGAATCTTGCCTCTCATTAGATGGCCGAAAACAACTGCTGCATTTAAGACTCACACCTTAGTCACTGTCATCCAGGGTGGAAAAGCCTCTCCGGATTGGTACAATGGAGAGAAGCAAACCCAGGTCAGTAGAACTAGGGCCTAGATTTTGCATAGTCCTGTATGATAAAGTCATTTTTCCTAAAGCTTGAATTAATTTGCCTGTCTCCTGCTTGGAAAGGTGACCAGAGAAAGTTCTTTTAACTATGTAGCAGAGGAAATAGGCTATATAGTAAAATTTTGTTTAAGTTACATTTTAGAATTTTCTGCTTTTCAGTGCAAGCAGTGATCTTTGCAAACATTCACAAATTAAGGTGCACAATGTGTTTACAAAATGCACTAGGACCGTCCACCGCTGGGAGAAGCTGAAGCGCGGGAGGTCACAGGCGCACAGAAGATCGTGGCAGAGGCCACACGTCGTGCAGGCACGAGGGCTGCTGGCAGGGCAGGGCCCCCCGGCAGCACGGACGCTTTGCACGAGGACGGTTCCCCACCTGGATTCGGTCCCAGGAGGCAGCACGTGCCAGAGCTCATGCTGTGCTCTGTGGTGGTGTTCAGTAAAGTGTGTCCCAGTCCCATTTTATTCTCTGTAATTAGGAAATTCAGCAGATCAATATCCTTCTGAAACCTAAAACAGAGAATATGGCTGGCACAAAAAGAAGCAATCTGTGACAGAGTAGAAATCGTTTGTGTTTCTGTAAGAGAGTAGTGCAACATGAAATAGGTGAAATCTTCAGTTAATCTGGCAGTGTGTTAGGAAAGGACTCTTGTGGAGTTAGATGATCAATAAGCATTGATTGCAAAGAGGTTTATTCATGTTTATTCATGATGGAAGACAGTAAATACACACAAACGACCATCACAACGGTACCTGGCCAGTAGGCTCTATGTCCTTCCCGGTGCAGGGCTGCTGGGTGCAGAGAGCTGGCAGCTGGCAGCCGCCGGGGTCCCCAGCCCTGTGTTCAGCCTCTGCATACCCCTGGTAGCAGTGTCCCAAAGGAACCTGCACGAGGTTCATTTCTCTTTGGTGACCATTCCTTTAGTTCAGTCGTTCCCTGCCCTCTCTTGCGGTTGTGGTGGTTTCTCTGAAGAACAGGCTCATATGTGTCTTGTTAATGCGCCGACCGGAGTTAATTCTGGCTCAGATGTGGGAGGTTCGGCTCTCTCACGGCCGCGGTAGGTGCAGCTGGTGGGACTGGAGAGAGGAAGAAGCTATTTCCTTATGTGGACTTCAGTGTCTGCATTGAGTTCACAGCAAATTATTGTGCCTGGAGGGAGAGAAGAAGGAAAGGAAGCACTTTTCCCTGCACTTTTCCCTGCACATTTTCTTGCTGGTGGTGATAAAAGACATTGGTTTGAGTTTGATGGGTTCTCCATGTTTCGGTCTCCAAATAGTGCCCTAGTACTTTCTGAATTTGTCTCTAGTTAGCAAAAACCTAGAAACAAACTAGAAAGAATCAACTGTATAAAATAGACGCCAGCCCACAGTAATCTGGCAAAGTCCAACGCAGGCAGAATTTGATAAACCTGCCGTATGGTTACCAGGTAGTGTCCCCGCAGAACACAGGGAGCGGGTGTCCTTAGCCTCCCTGGCTACTGCAGGGCCCTGGATTGCAGTCTCAGGGCCAAACCCTTTTGGAGTCAGTGGAAACTCCTCCATGAGCCTTCATGAGCGATTTGAACTGGACCGTATTCACTAAAGACTGAGCAGTGTAGAATGGGGGAAGTGGCAAAAAGGGAAAGACACAATGAACCCATCAGTGTGATTTTCTTTCAAAGTGCAATGCAGCCCTGGTAAATAAATAAAGATTGGAAATGTCTATTGCACTGCACCACTTAAGAGACCAGGGGACGTGAGGATGGCATAATTGGCTGGATGCAGAGTGAAATTCAGGCTCAGCAATTCCATTTTACAGTTGGCAGCCTTCCCAAACACAGATCAGGGAAAGCAAGTTGGACTAGCTTTAAAACACAGGGAAATTCTTCTTATCTTTTATAAATTTTTGCTGATTTAAAGAGTAGGATTAAATTCTCATTTAATAAGCCCAAGTGCCTGCTCGCCCCTACCCTGATCGCTCTGCGTCATGGTGCTAGTGCTGGAAAGGCACTGGGCGCCTGGAGCCAAGGCAGTGCATTTGCTTTCCTGAGCGCAGATCTAATGATTGTTTGTTACTGCAGCCTGTGAAATAAGCACTGGCTGTTTAATTGTCAGCGTTAGTACAAGATTTTGCTAGCTCTTTCCAGGTCGGGTTGGAGGCAAGATGAATGATTTTCTGTTAACAATTTGAAACTTTGTCATTTGCTTTCCTTCCTCTAACTAAGGATCCTACAGAGACCCAAGGGTTCCCTGCTAGCACAAATAGTCCAGTAGACTCAGCTGAGACTGCTCCTGGGTAGGATTGTTTTTGTGGGTAAGAACTGCCTGTTCGATACCTTTATATTACCACCAGCTACGCTATTTTTAAATAGTTCTAAAAATGCATCCTGTAAATAAAACCTCTACAATGAACAAGGAAAGGAGTCTCCTAGTAGAGTAATACACAGAGTCTCTGTGCTAACAAGAAGACTGTTTTCCCTTGTCTGTCAGATCGGCTCATTTAGATTATTTAAGTCAAGTGCAATTTTGAAAACAATCTGTTTTGCTCATGACAGCTTCTTCATTCTGTATAATGATGCTGAATGTAACAAGCGGCAAAGGGTTATTGACTGCAAATTCTCCACATTCCCAGGCCTGCACTTCTCATGTCGACTTATAAAAGCAGCCCCTTGCTTTATTTTCCCCAGACATTAAGCAGAAAGTATTTTCTAACATGTCGGCTTTAGAACTCCACTCTGAAGCCTTCATTCTGCGTGAAGCCTTGACAGCAAATTGCAGATAAAGGGAAAGGGTGGAGGGAATGGGAAACATTGAAATGGTGCCAGCTCATTTTTAACTATTTTTAGTCAGTACATTTCTCTGTCTCCTGCAGTTCCTTTCCATTTATTCTCTCCCTCTCTGATTATGTAAAAATACTAATTAAAAAGTTAATGGGGAACTGAAGAAAGAAGGATCCACATGCGTGCCAGGCTGGCAGGGTGCAGATGGAAGCTGCTGTTGCTGGGAAAAGGTATTTGGGGATCACTGACCAGAAGGCCATGTTTACTGAATGGTGAAAATGTAACAGGAAAGATCCATCTTTGGCAGTTGCCCGAACGCAGGACAGGTTGTTTGCCCTTGAATAGTCATTTCCATTATTACTAATTTCATATGTGATGATGGCGCTTTGGAGCCATTCAAATAAGGCACAGAAAAGTGGTTGACAGTCTAATCACAGTGCTAGCAAGACAAAACAGAACGGTTCCCAAATCCCAAACCTTCGTTGTCTCGCTCAGACCAGTGACCAGGCCTGGGCAGCAGTGGAGCCCGTATCTGTACTGGAGGCGTTACGGCCCTTGCAATCTTTCCCCTGCACAAGCACCCTTCACTTTCATCCCTTTCGCACAGCGCAGCCGACCCCCCCGCTGCAGGATCCGCCGCCCCTGCGGAAGCAGCTGTGCTGTGCTCGGCGCCCGGCTGCATGGGTGCAGCTCCCGGTCCGCCCGCGACCACGGCCACGCAGCCCGTCTTGCTGCTCCCACCCAGAGCAGGCTGCTGCCCAGGGCAGGGGCGCAGGCGGGCTGGGACGGCTGCCGCCGCACGAACCACAGAGCCAGGCTGCTGCCACCAGAAGTGGGAGGGAGAGAGGGATCAGGAGCAGCTGCTGCTGCTTCAAAACATTTCCCCTCTCCTCTGGGGAAAGCAAGGGGAGCGGATGGAAGCATCCAGCTGGCCGGGTCGGCTCAAACCGTTTCTGTCTGAGTAGTCTTGTGATCTTCGAAATGTGGAGTTTAGCTTGGGTCCGTGTTAGGTGATGCCTGGAAATGTGCTGTGAGGCTGAGAGGCTCTTTGCCTTTCTAAGGCAAGCGGTGGCAGTGTGTGGGTGCATGGTCAGCTCCCACTGGTACCACTAACCAGATTCCTCCCTGGGTGCAGCACCTCACGCACACAGGTGGTTCCCTAGAGAAAGCGAGCCCCTGAGGAAGAAAAGAGCTGACATTTCATAAATGCATGTTAAAGGATTTATCTGCCCTTCAGCTGAAAGCTGCTCCTAACCCAAACAGCTGGATACATCCTTGTAAGTGCAGAGCTGTTATTTTGCTGTCCCTTTGCTGGCAGAATCAGAAACTCAGATCTTAAGAAAAAAGTCTAGAGGTCCAAGCTCCAATAAGCACAGGAGTAAAATAACAATGAATGAATTTTTAAAAATGGTAATAGGCAGGAGAGAAGGTGACCCAGAGCTCTCCTAACAACCCTATGCTCAGCAAAACTTGCTAAAAGCTAGAACCAAAGTGGTTATTAACATTGGCCACTCTTTTGGAAATGACATAATGGGATTGCCCTGCTCCTGTGAGCAGTATGGAAATCAGAAAGTACAACAGCAACTCAGAACACATAGCTAGAACATAGCCCCAGGACAGTCCTTCGGTGGACAACACTCCTGGAGCTGCTCCACACAGTGCTCTGTTGCTTCGGTGAGGAAGTGGGGAGAGCCAGCATAGCATGAATGCCCACCGTGCCACGCTGTCCTCCAGCTCCACATCAGCTTCTGCCTGGCTGACAAGTCGACTGATGAAATTCTGAATTCAGAACAGAACGTCTGTGAAGGTGCTCAGCATCTCCAGCATGGTGTCAAACAAATGAGAGGCTATTTGGTGCCGCTTCCACCCCGTTGCTGTGACCAAAGTACTATTACTTTAGCTGACAGTCTTTGGATGGGTGAATCTTCTTGAAGAAAACATTCTTCTTATTTGAGGGTTGTCGTCTTGCCTGAATTTCGCAAGTGTATGCAGTAGTTCCCCAGCCAGTTTCAGATGTTTAAGAACTGCAGTACTGAATCTGTTAGCTGAAAGGAAGTGGTACGTGGTGGGGTGAAAGATGTAGGATCACAATGTTGATGTGAGAAGGAGATGATGGTGTAAGTAATAGCGAGTTAGTTAATGCAGCAGATTTGCTGACAACGTCTAACAAACCATAATATTTACAAGACAGAATGGAAGCAATTGCTGCAGCAGTCTAGCCTCTAGGAGCATGTGCATAAATAAAATTAGAGAACAATCTAAAATAATAAAGAAAGCTACAGCCCTTGACTATGAATTTTATTGACAGTGGCATAATGCAGTTAACAAAATGACATAACTGGAGTACATAATGCATTTAGCCTTCATAACTGAGGGCAGGCGTAACAGCAGTCCTCCTACATCAACTATAGTCCCTTTAAAGACAGATAGAGTAGGATTGTGGTCAATGAAACAAAGTAACAAGAAGCTGAATCAGATGTCAGGAAATAATAGCTTTCAGTTACACAGTATTACATGGAAAAATCCAAACATTTTACACAGGCATAAAAGTAAACCTTAAGACCAATTTTAACTTGCAATTTATTAATAGAAGCAGAGAAACTGATATCAAATTTGTCAGTACCCTTTCCAGTAAGTGAAAAATATCACTTTATGCATGTGTATGTTCAGCTCACAGCAATGCAAGCTATATTATTAAGCAACTAGGTAGAGGATAAAAATACCCTTACTGGCTATGCTGTGTTGTCATTATTGCTCATCTTTAATAATTTAGGATCTTCTTCAGCTGAAGAATACTTTACTCCATTCATGCTGGCAGAAATGCAGGTGATATTGCAGCATATTTCCTAAGACAATTGCTCATTTGTCTTGGGCATCCATTTATTTTACAGGTGAATAAAATAGCTCTGTTTTTTTTCACTAGCATTAATAAGAGGGGTAAAAGCCAACTGAAAGTGGCCTGGTAAATTTTTGTGACAATGCTGTTAACTGGATGCAAAAAGAGAGCAAAAAGTTCCTTATTCCAACAAAACCACTTCTCTCAGTAGCTTTTATAATAGAACAGACTGGATGATGCTTATTTCCATATGAACAGTAGGAGAGAGTTTAGAAGCAAATTAAATTCTGAATAGTACTGAAGGCATGTACAATAACAATTATTCCCTTGAACAGTAGCTCTTCAGACTGCTAGGATATTTTGAACTAGTGCTTTAGAGCTAAATGTAGGAATGCCAGTAAGCAGCCATCTCAATGACAGTTCTACTGTGCACCAAAATAACAAAGCATTGAGACCAAACACAATATACAGAAGGCTAATGTATCCGGATATATTTTTTTAAAAAGATTGGTTTGTAGAGATGTAGCTACAATTATGATACATCCCCAGTACCAGTGTACCTGATGTGGCACTAATTCCTTTCCAGTTTAAATTTTCTAAGTAGAAGCCTATTATCTGTATTCACTCTTTTTTATATAGTCTACTAAGAGTTGTGCATCTGTATCCTTCTAAGAATTTTATCCTTTAGGTATTAGAACCTTGGGAGTAGAAGTTAGTCCTAATGTTTTCAAATGCAGGCATGCTAAATGGATGCTGAGTTTAAAAGTAGCATTGTAAACAAGCATGTTTCTTATTTATGCGGGTAATAATATTTAATATTGCTCTAACTAAACTAAAAATATTTTTAAAAAGCTTTCTTGCCATCACTTATTCTCTAGACTTGGACAATGAAAAATCATTCCACTTTCATCTAGAGGAATTTTCCAGTTCTCACTTTCGCAGTATTTGGGCTTAGACATAATGGTACTGCTATCGCCACCTTTTCTCAGTGCCTAGGAGAATGTGGATGTTTGCTGTGAATTTCTCTGTTCTCAGCCTCATTCTCTCTTGACATTACTGTTTCTATTTCTCTTCCATTATTCCCTGTCTGCCCTTTGACTACCTTCATTCTCTAATTTTTAGTATACTTCTACCAAAGTCAAGCGCACTAAAACAAAGACTTTGGCCCCTCTATTCTTCTACTCTTCATTCCTATATTCTCTTCATTTTGTGTATTCAGAGTTAAAATATCTCTGTGTACTTTCTGGATTGAGCTATAGATTCACATAAGCGAATTTCTAGCTGAGTTTGCCCGTGCAGATACTTCTCAGGTCCCTCTCTCAACCTCGTGAAGTCTATGAAAGGGTGACACAGAGGAGTTTCACGTTTATGGCGCTCCTTTAGGTGCTAATGCTTCCTTTCCGTCCAAGTGGGGTTATTGATGCCCCAAACCCCGATCGGGGCTGAGCGCCCCAGCAGTGCCCAGGAACGAGACCGCAGCCGCCCGCAGCAGAATGCTGCGGGGAAACGCGCTGCCCTCCTGCCCGAGCCTCGCCGGGCCCCGCGCAGCCAAACTGCCCCTTCCGCAGGGCATCGTGTGCTTGGGCCTCTGCGCACCGCCTCGGGATAAGGAAGCAGTGCAGTGAGACGCTACTCCACAATTAAACCCCGCGGACAGGGGGAACGGTGCGTTGCGGGAAGCTGCCCCTGCCCGAGCGAGGCATTCCCGCCGGTTGCTACGGCGGTTGCTACGGCGCCATGTCGGGGGAGCGCGGCAACCCGGAAGTGGTGCCTGGGGCGGGGTTTCTCTTCCTGTGCGGCGGGCCGGACCCGGCCGGGTGAGGAGGCAGGAAATGGCGGCGGTGCTGCAGCAGCAGCTGCCGGGCCCTCCCGCTCCGCAGTGCCGGGCCCAGGCCGCCTAGAGCCGCCGCGCCAGCGCCGGGCCCGGGCCGCAGCCACGCCGGGCCGGACTCCGAGCACTTTACATACATGAGGTACCGCGGGGCCGGGCCTGGCGCCCGCGGGAAGGGCGGGCGCCGCCGGGCTGAGGCGCCCGCGGGG